>PVKB01001339.1:25815-437927 GCA_004027205.1 Ctenodactylus gundi
GGGGGGGGGGGGGGGGGGGTGTGCAGAGCAGAACAGGGCATCCATGTCACTCACCGGGACGGGGGTGCCTCTCTCCGAGGGCGGGACCATGTCTGGCGAGAGGACCTGCGGAGGGTCGAGGCCTTTACTGACCTTCTGCTGAATGAAATACATAGCGAGTGCAAATTGGTCTTTGCTCAACTTCCCCGTCTGCCTCGTATCGGCCAGGGCCCTGAGAGAGATGGGAATAGTGTTACACAGGCAGAATGGCGGGGCCAGGGCTGTGGTGAGCCCACACCTTCCTGCAACCTGGAGTCCCTGGCACCCACTGGCTCATCTTTCCTGGGGTTATGGTGGATGGCAGGGTGATGGTTCAGGCAGTAGGACCCAACCTCTCTCCTTGGCTGCCTGAGTGTCTGTGTCCTCCCTACAGGGAGGCCTCTGGGACGTGACAAGGTTAAGGGCCCTCACCCATAGGAACCTGGAGTGCTCTCTACTCCTGCCGTGTGAGAACCTTGTGAGAAGGTGGCATCTGCCCCAGGAAAAAGCCCATGCCCAACCCTGGGCCTGCTGGCACTCTACCTTGCACTCCAGAACCATAAGTCACACTGCTTTCTTTTATAGGCCTGGAACTTTCAATCCTCCTACCCTGTCCTCCAAAGGCTAGTTTACAGGTGCAGGCAAAACGCCTAGCTCTGCAGGGCATTCTGAAGTCCTCAAAGCCAAAGCTTCCCAAAGGGCTGAGATGACGGGTGTGTGCCAATATGCCTGGCAGTGGGTAGTTTTCAAGGCTCCTACTATATGATTTAGATATGGAGTGTCCCCAAAAGCCTCAGGTATTTGGATGCAGTAGGATATCCATGGAACCATGTGCTGCTGGGAGATGAGGTCTGGCTGGAAGGGGCAGATGTTTGACCTAGAGAGACTGTCAACTTGTAGAGATTGGGAGGTGCCCAGGGGCACAGATCTATGGTACCTGTTACTGATTGTGGGCCAGGAAGTCAGGGGCAGCAGGTCCAAGCTGGTGGCTTAAAGTAATTAAAGGATGGAAGAAGAAACACTGTTAAAGCTTCTTCCTGGTAAGGTTCTGGCCAGCCTGAGTCTTCAGACAGACTGACTCCTGCCTCACTTGGATTCTGCCTGCCATGCACGAGCAGCTCTCCAGCCTCTGCCATGTGCTTCTGCTGCTGCTGGCTGCCCATGAACCAACTGTGTGAAAACTTTTGAAATCACAAACTAAATACATCTTTCCTCTTTTAAACTGTGGGTGGGGGTTATTTTGTCCCAGCCATGAGAAAGTAACAAAGACACAAAGGCAGTTGCCATTTCAGCCAGGCCCTGATGCTCCCGTGGGGCCTGTGCCCAGGCTGCTGCTGCCCTGCCACTTTCACCCTCTGTGCAGGAGCATGGGCTCCATGGGTTCCATGAGGAGGGGGAGGAGGAGGGGAAGAGTGGGAAGGGGAAAAGATTGAGGAGGGAGAGGGAGGAAGAAGACAGGGCTCAGGCTGGGCTGCTGGGAGTAAGAGGAAGCGAGAGGGGAAGGGAAGGAAGAGAGAGAGTAGGCAGAGGAGGGGGACTGACTGATCCATTCCTGTCCCTCATGTGCCACCCGTGCCAATCTGGCTCCACCCTAGCCAGACAGTGCGGCCAGGTATGGGCCCAGACTCCGCCCTCAGTTCTTTCCTGCAGTCCCTTGGTCCATGCCTGCCTATCTGCCCCTGGCCAATGAATGCAGTGACTCCGCTTCCACTGTGACTCATGTCTCTTGAGAACTCCAGGTATGGGCCCAGACTCCGCCCTCAGTTCTTTCCTGCAGTCCCTTGGTCCATGCCTGCCTATCTGCCCCTGGCCAATGAATGCAGTGACTCCGCTTCCACTGTGACTCATGTCTCTTGAGAACTCCAGGGTCTTACTTAGCTCATGAAATTGCCTTGACTGGAGGACAGTTTGGTGCATTCCCTTAGCAAGGGAGGCCCCTCAGGTCCAGACTCTCCTGGCTCCCCGTGCTGCTCAGTGACACAGTCTATTTCTTGCCTGCAAGTGTAGGCATCGTGAGCAGCACTAAGGCCGGTTATGTCCCATCAGCAGACCAGCTCAATATCACTGTCAACTGAGAAAGTTTTACCTCCTTCCCCCTTTTTGTGGTACTGGAGATTGAGCCTAGGGATTTCACACTGAGCTACATCCTCTACCCATTTTTGAGACAGGGTCTCAGTAAGTTAAGCTGCCCAGGCTCAGCTCAGCTCAGCTCGGCTTGGCTCATGATCCTCTTGCGTCAGCCTCCTAGAGTGCTGGCATCTCTGGTGTGTACCCCTGGGCCCTGCTCATCTCCTTACAACTCCCAGGCACAACTCCCTTGATGGTCTCATCACAGGGAGAAGGGTCAGGATGCAGAGGGGTGATTCTGGGCAACAGGGACAGCATGGAAGATGATAGAGCCACCTAAGAGGTGGTAGAGGGTCCCTGTGGTCAGAGGGAACAGGGTCAGAGTGCAAAGGGCTGACTGTGGGCGGGGGGGCGGGGGGGGTGGCGGCTACAGGGGGATGGCAGAGCCACCTGAGAGGTGTTGAAGCTCTAGGTCCGTGGGGGAACCATTGAAGGGGCACTGAGGGGCCCACCTGTCCCCTTCTCACCAGATGTGGGCCAGCAGGCTCTGTGAAAGGCCTGAGTGCATGAAGATGTCCTTCACCTCCTGGCCGCTCACATAGCCATCTAGGTCCAGGTCTGTCTTCAGGAAGATCTCATCGAAACGCATCTTGTCAGCCACTGGTACCACCCAGGTCCCTGCCGGCTAAAAGACCATGACATGGGGGTACTCAGGACAGCTTACAGTGCAGGGGACCCTGGGGACTTGAAACAGGCTCATGGCATGAGGGACCATGGGTCTCAGGCATGGACCCCACATACTCTGCCTCACCTCGTTTTAGAGATGTCCCTCTGTCTGAGGACTTCATTGTCAGCAGATGCTTGTGGCCCTTCTGGGAGGAGCATGTTGCCAGCAGACCTCAAAGTCCTCCCAAAGGGCCTGCTTCTAGGTGACGCCTCACACCTAATCTGACAGGTGTGCTGTGCACACAGGTGTATATGGTGCAGCTTAGGAAACCATGACAGAAACAAGTCTGTACTTGCCCTCTCTTATGAGAGCTTTTGATCTATAGTAGGTTGAACATGAAATTCACAGAAACAGACTGGCTAACCATGACCAATATTATAAAAAAACAAACTCAGAGGGTACTGGCTATGTTCATAAGTTCCCTGGAAGTGGGCCTCCTGACCGGAACACTTGACCTTTTGTTTGTTTTGTTTCTGTAGTACCATAGATTGAACCTAAGACCTCTGCACTGAGCTATGTGCCTAGCCTTTTTCACATTTTGCTTAGAAACAAGATCTCACTAAATTGCTAAATTGCCTGGGCTGGGCTTGAACTTGTGATCCTTCTGCATCAGCTTCCTACAGTGCTGGGATGACAGGTATTGACCACAAGCCTGACTTTCCCCCCTCTTTAGGTACTCAAGATAAAACCCAGGTCCTTTGTACTGAGCTACATCCTTAGAACTTTGAGATAGGGTCTTGCTAAAATGCCCAGACTGGGCTTGCATCAGGGGGTGGGGACACTGGCTAGCTGTCTGCCTATCACAGCAACCACTCACTGTGCTTCGAAAATGACCCAACGTGGCAAGGAAGCAGGTCAAGACACATCTGACTGCTGCTCACATATGCAATGTTCCCTTCTCTACAGGCCACGAGACCTCTAGATGCCCTGTGCCATCATCCCTCTATGTCCATAAGGGATAGTCCTGGAGCCTCACGGAGACTTGAACCTGCCTGTGGGAATGGCATCCACAGACAGTCAGCTGTCTCCTTATGACCCCTTAAACCCAGGGCAGCACAGGTATGGGGACACTGATAATGCTGCTGCTGGGAGGAGAAGGGCAGGGGACAGAGCTCCTGTGGGCCCAGGATGGAGGCCATGCTCTGGCTGAGAGCTGTCACCTGCCACAGAGACGGGTACAGCTTGGTCTGTGGGAAAATGTGTTGGTTCTACACACAGACACACACACACACACATACACACACGGCTCTCTTGTACACACAGATACAAGTACCAGGGATTTTGGCACCTCCTCAGGGACACTGGTGGAGGCTGCATTCATGTGCAAGTTAATAAAGAAATTAATTCAGAATCCCCAAAGCAAGTTTTGTTTTTTGGCAGTCATTAAAGCTACCTAGGCTGTGCCCAAACTTGTGGTACACCTGCTTCAGCCTCCCAGATCTCTGGGATGACAGGCCTGTGCCTTCAAGCTTCACTCAAAGATAGTATTTTTTTAAAATACCTGGTCACAAACTATAACTGCCCCTGAGGACCAGTACTCATGCTTGGTGATTGACTGTGACCCCTGTGGACAAACATGACCTCTGTGGATAACCATGACTCCGGGGGGTAACTCTGACCCCAGTGGATGGCCACAACTCCTGTGGATGACTGTGACCTCTGCGGACCAACACAACCCCTGCAAATGACCATGACCTCAGAGAACAACCATGATCCTTGCAGATGACCATGATCCCTGCAGACAACTGTGACCCCTGAAGACGACCACAACCCCTGTGGACAACTGTGACCTCTGCAGACATCCATGACCTCTGTGGATGATTATGACCCCTGAGGACGACTGTGACCTCTGTGGACAACTATGACCCTCGCTGGTGATCATGAACACTGTGGATAACCATGATGACCTTGGCAGGAGACTGCAACTCCTGCAGACAACAGTGACCCCTATGGACAACAATGACCCTTGCTAGTGGCAATGACATGATCCTGGCAAGGGACCGCAGCAACTCCTGTGGACAACTGTGACCTTTGAGGACAACTGTAATCTCTGCGAGTAACCATACCTGGGCGGGCTTGAGGCCATGCTTGGGGGACAGGCTGCCCGTGCTGTTGAGGCTGCTGACACTGCCATGTGAAGGTGTGGAGCGCAAGCTGTCCCTGGGTGGGGGGCTGCCAGGCAAGACGGGTACGGCACCAGGCAGGACAGGCTTCTTTCTCTTGGAGGGCGGGATGAGGGGTGGTGGCAGGATGGATGGCACGGGCTCCTTCTCCAGGGCCCGGTACACCAGGTGCATGGCCTATGGAGGCAAGGGACAATGGCAGTGAGAGAAGACTGTGCCTCCTGGGGACCCAGGGCAAAACCAACTCCTCACAAGGCCACTTTCAAGGGGACCAAATGGAGTAAATGCCGTTCTTTCCTGATTCCTGTTCTGTGCATAATTTTCCAATGCAGGACCTAATTATAAGAGGCTGATGTGAGCACAAAGGGATACACTGGTGCTAGATCTGACACCCAAGTCACCTTATTACCTATGGTTCTATTTTCTTCATTTTTTTACCTTTTTTTTTTTTTGGGGGGGGGGGGGCAGGGTCTCATTCCAGTCCAGGCTGGTCGTGAACTTAATAGGTAGTCCAGGCTGGCCTCAAACTCAGACAATGCTCCTGGCTTAGCCTCTCGAGTCCTGGAATTACAGGCATGTGCCACCAAACCTGGCAGACGTGGTACAGGAGAATAGATCCCAGGTCCATGTGCTTTCTAGGCAAGCACTCTAACTGCTCAGCCTACACCCCAGTCTAGCTGTTTTCAGAGTTCTGACAATATTAAGACCTCTTTTACCTACCAGTGTAGCTATGACTAGTTCAAGGATTATTACTGTTCATCTCCCACTGACCCATACAGACAAGCCAAATCTCATTCCAGGGGAGAATGGAGCATGTGTGAGCTTCGGCACCAGGCCCAAAGTGGATGGGGCAGAGCTGTGTGTTCCCATACCCCTCACAAAGGCTACCAGCTGCAGGGCTAGTGACTGCAGCCAGGGGATCTAAAAACCCCCAAGGACTGCCCACATTTCAGAGTATCCAAGAGCGATGAAGAAAACCCCAAATGCAAACACTGACAAAGGAAAGTCACCCCAAAGACCAATGTAGACACAAGAAAGAAGTCACTACAGGCAAACGTGAACACACAGAAAGCCAACCCAAGGACAAATGCAGACACACAGATCACCTCAAAGGTAAATTCAAGGACGGGGATCCCAAAGCTAAATGCACATACATGGAAGGTCATCCCAAAGGCAAATGCAAACACATGGGGCTCACCCCAAAGGCAAAAGTAGACACAGGAGTCCCCCAAAGGCAAATGCAGAAACATGGAAGATCATCTAAAAGGCAGATGCACACATGCTGTTATGGTTTGGATCCAGAATGCGTCCCCAAAAGCCTCATGTATTTGGTTGTTGTGGAGCACGTAGGGAACTGTGTGCTATTACGAGGTGGGGCTGGGTTAGAAGACAGAAGGGGCATCCCACGGGGAAAGGGCCTGAAGGGTGTACAACTGCTCGCTCAGTCTTTCCTCCCTCGCTTGGCTTCCTATCTGCCATGCCATGAACACCTTTCCTCTCTGGCTATGCCTCCACCATGTGCTTCTACCATTTCCAGCTGTCTATGAATTGACTGACACCTTCTGAAACTGTGAGCTAAAATCTTACCCCCTCAAGTTGTGTCAGGTATTCTGTCACAGAAATGAGGAAGTAATTAACACAGAAACTGGTACAGAGAAATAGGATCACTGCTATGACTTTACCTGGCCATGTGGTTTGGAAGCCTTTGGAACAAGTCTGCAGGAAGCAGGGGAAGGTTTGAAGATGCTGGCTAGAGAAGCCACAGAATGCTTGTAAGCCGAGCTTGATGGGAGATTCTGGTCAGAGCTCAGAAGACCAGAATGCTGACAGAAGTGTGGGTTGGAAAGGCCAGGCTCAAGAAGTTTCAGGTAGGAAGGAGGACTTCATTGACAATTGGTCTAGACACCAAGGGTGCTACAGTGTGTTGATATTTGCTTGTCCCAGGACTTTGCCTGAAAGTGAGATTAAAAACAGTGGACTACTTAATTTGGCAGAGGAAATTCAAGCCAGCCCAATGTTCAAGTTGTCACAAGGATGCTGTTTGTGGTGTTTAGCCGGCTCTATGCTGAGAAATAGGAGAAAACGGCAGAGGAAAAGATGGAAAAAGTGTACTGTTCTGCCAGATTCAAAGGACCTGAAAAGGTGGGGAATAAGAGCACATGGGTGTTAAGGAGATTAGCATTAAAAGGAAGCCAAGTACTTAGAATCAGAACTATAAAAAAGATGCCTGAAGGTATCTCAGGAATCAGCAAAACCCCACCTTTTATCATTTAAAGGGTACAAAGTCAAAAGACTTTGCTCTGGGAAGAGTACACCAGGGCTTCCTGTAGGACCAAAGAGGGACAGGTTTGCCAGAGTTCAGCTGCCCAAAGTTCAGCAATCCAGGCACTAAGAAGCTGCTGCTGCATGGCACAAGGGCCTGCTCAAGCCAGAGGCAGATACTGATGCCATCCATATTGTGCTGGTTTACAGGCACGCAGAATGCAAGAGTTTTGAGGTCATGGAGGCCTCTACTCAGATTTTAGAAGAACATGAAGGAGAAGCCAAAGGTGCAGTGCAGACCCCAGAAGTGTGGATTGTCTGCTGAGGCAACACCATAGGAGCTGGACTGCCCAATGTCCCCAGAGTTCATATCTCACCACAGCTGCTGTCCTCTCCAATATTTCTTCAGAATTTCTGACATTCTCACGGGCTCCTGTCAGTTCCTGGGGCGCCCCTTCCTCTCCCAGCATCATCAGATGTTCCTGGCTCCACGCAGGCTTTCCTCAATCTGCAGATGCCAGCAGCTCCCAGCCATTTACAGCCGGCATGGGCAGCTTCCTAGGATGCTGCTTTTTTCCCTCGCTTTTGATGTTCCTTCAGAATTTCTGACCTGGCCTCCTTTCAGTTGCTGGGTGCTCCTCTCTGTCCTGGCTACATTGAACATGCATTTTATGACTAAATTCTTGACTTTTAAGTGGGTCAGTGAGGAGACTGTGCAGTGCTGTTACTCTGCCGTAAAGTTTTGATTTTACTGGAGCTCACAACTAAGAATTCACCTTGGGTTTCAGAGAAGAGTTTGGAGAACTTTTTAGCAGTGCTGGAATTGTTAAGACTTTGGCAATTGTTAGATAAGTACTAAATGCTTTCTGCATAAGGAGATGGACATAAGTCTCTTGGAAGCCAGGGAAAGAAAGCTATAGTTTGAACTGGGATTGTCTACCAAAAGCTTCGCGTTATTTGGATGGTGTGGATTACGTATGGAACTACGTGCTGTGAAGAGTAAGGGCCTGGTCAGAGGGGCGGATCACTGGGGTTTAACCTGTAAGGGGGGATGACTGGGACAGGACTTGGTAGTGTTAACTTGGCCCGCCCTTCCTTCCTTGACTTCTGTCTGCCATGCTCTGAACAGCTATCCTCTGGCTACAACTCTTCCATGTGCTTCTATAATTGTCAGTCATACATGAACAGACTGAGACCTTTTGAAACTGTGAGCTAAAAATAAACCTTCCCTTCCTTAAGTTATTCATGTCAGATATTTTGTTCCACAAACAAGAAAGTAAATAAAGACACACACAGAAGGTCACCTCAAAGGCAATGCAGACACAAGGAAGGGGACCCTAAAGGCAAACAAACACAGGAACATCACCCCAAAGGCAAATGCAACCACAGAAAAGGGGAGCACAAAACCAAGTCAGACACATGAAGGTCACCCCAAAGGCAACACAGACATACAGGTCACCCTTAATGCAAATGCAGATACCGAAAGTCACACCAAAGGCCAACAGAGACACGTGGGAGATCACCCCAAAGGCAAACGCAGGCACACAGAAGGTCATACTAAAGGCAATGTAGACACATGGAAGGTGACCCCAAAGGCAAACAAGATACACAGAAGGTCCCCCAAAAGGCAACTGTAGACACATGAAATAAATGGGGCCCCAAAGGCAAATGCAGAGCCGTGGAATGGGATCCCAAAGGCAAATACAGAGAATAGAAGATATGGGCCCTTGGTAGGGAACAAACTCTGTCACATGTTTAAAAGTTACTTTGAAAGTGACCAACTAACTGAAGTCATAACCTTTCTTTCTTCACACAATTAATTGGGTTTTTTTTTTTTAGATTTATTTTTGTTTGTCTGAGACAAGGCCTTGGGTTGCTTTTTAATAGCATGTGCCCAGGCTGGCCTTAAAGGACAAAAAAAAAAAAAAAAAAAAAAAAAAAAAAAAAAAAAAAAAAAAAAAAAAAAAAAAAAAAAAAAAAAAAAACTCACCATAAAATAAGCAAAGCAGCAACCTGAAGATAATGGCTACTGGCATGTTTCTACATATCTGAAATTACACCAGGATATACACTGTGCGCTACAGTCTGGATCTTGAGTGTTCCCCAAAAGCCTCATGTACCTGGAACTGCGTGTTACTGGGAGACACGGCCTGGCTGGAAGGGGAAAGGGTTTAAGGTTTGACCCGGAAAGATTAAGTTGTTGAGACTGGGGACTGCCTAGGGCAAAGACTCAGGTGTCTGTTACTGACTTGTAGGTCAGGAAGTCAGGAGGAGCAAATGGCAGCTTAAAGTACTTAAAGGAAGAAAGAGAAGGCACTGTTGCAGCTTCTTCTGTGGAAAGCTCACCAGCTTGCTCCTGCTTCACTTGGCTTCTGTCTACAAGGGGGTAAGCAGCTCCCAGCCCAGCCTCTGCTCAGTGCCTTCAGTGCTGCAAGCTGCCCCATGAACAGACTGTGTGTGAGAGACCTGAAACTGTGAGCTAATTAAATCTTTCCTCCTTTAAATTGGGGATGTTGGGTACCTTCTCACAGCAACAGATATGTAACTAAGACACTGTTGGTTTTTTTTAAACACAGAAGAACAGGCAAGGCTGGGGTCATAGCTCAGCTGATAAAGCACTTGCCAAGCATGCACAAGGCTCTAGATCTGACTCCCTAGCACCACACAGCCAGGTACTGTGGTGCACACTTATAATCCCAGCACTCTGAGGCTGAGGCAGGAAGACTGCTGCAAATTCAAGGCCAGCATGGGCTACACAGGAATGTTCAGGACCAGCCTGGACATCCCAGAGAGACCCTGTCCTAAAACAAACAAATACTAAAACAAGTGCAACTGCATAGCCCGTGTGAGCAGCTATCTTGCCACGGTCACCAGAGACTATAGGACCTACCACAGCGAATTCATCTCGGTCCAAGTGTCCATCCTTGTCAATATCGCTGAGGTCCCAGACCTGTAGGGAACAGCATGGAGAGGGTCATGTGGATGGTAAGGACTCAAGGAGGACATAATGGTCAGCAAGCACTGCCTCAGCCCTTGCACCTGTCCTCCATCTTCTGGCAGGGCACTCCTAGTGGCACTATGCGCTCATCCTGCCTGCAAACTCCATGGCTCCACCATGCCCAAGCTGAGCTCCACATCAGCTAAGAGGTTTTCCCTGTCTGTCCTACCAAGACACACTAGATTAGAAAGGGAGATCATGACTCGGGCATAGGGTTCTTTGAAAGAAAGCCTCTCACTCCTTCAACCCCTAGCCTCCATGTTCTCAGTTCTCCAATCCTCCAGACCCCTTCCCTCAGAACCCAGTCCCAGTCCATGCTCTTGGGGACTCCACACTCCATCAGCAATCTCCCAACTCTCAGTACACAACTCCACATCCCCAGCCCGCTCCAACTCCTTCAGTCACCCACATGCACCCACTCCCTTAGATCCCCCTACACATCCCCTTTGAACCCTGGCCCCCAGCCCATAGGCCCAGGACTTGTGGCTGGGTAGGACACACCTTGGGCCTGGCGTGAGCAGCTGGTCTCCTCTTCCCTCCCCAGGACGCCCGGGTGAGAGGAAGCCAATGAGGTGCTGGGGAAGGATGAACAGCCTGCTTGCCCTGGCCAGGGCTCACTTCCTGATTAAAGCCCACCCAGCCACCACCACCTCCACGTTGGTCTCAGCGGGCTCTGCCAGGTCAGCTGGCTGCTGATCAGGCCATGGCCACTTGAGGATGAAAGGATCTGGGAGTTGCCTGGTCATGGCACCCCATGCCAAAATAAAGGAGCAGGACCAGCCCTACCTATACAGGCTATGTCCTGGAGACTAGAGGGGGATGTTCTAGGTTGAATGTCACTAGGTGAACCAGAGAACCCAGGGCTATGCTGAAGGTCAAAAGCGAGACCAAAGGGAACCTTGGACTAGCACTGTCTGCTGCTGGGACTGACCCTCTGTTATATACCCAGCCTCCACTTCCCTGCCCAAGGACCCCACCCCAACCGGCCCTGAAGACCCAGCCCTGTCCCTGCCCTATACCCCACGGCCTGAGTCCTCCATGGCCTAGCCTCCTGGCTCCAACCACTTCTCAGCCGAAGCCCTCAGATAGCCACATAGGACCAGGCTCTGGGAACACAGCAAACTCATGGCCAGGACTTGGGCCTCACTACAGGAAAACCGTCTCAATCCAAAACAGTATGCACCCTAAAACCTTGTTTTGGGAGTGTTGTTTTGTTTTGTATGGTGGAACTGAAGACTGAGCCCAGGCAGGGCTTCCACACGGAGCCACATCCCCAGACAACTTCTGTTTTACATTTTGAGACAGGGACAAGTTGCTGAGTTGTTCAGGCTGGCTCCCCTTGCGATGCCCCTGCCTCAGCCTCCTGAGATGTGACAGAGTTCTGAACCACTGCAACCAGCTAAACTTGTATTCAGTGGAAGACAGCTGAGGCTCTCTGACAAAAGACAACCCGCAGCTCTTTCCTACACTGCAGCATACTGAGGGTGCCTTCCCCTGTATGTGAAAGGGGGTGGAGGAGGAATTAACATTAGGACCCATACCCACACTCACACTCAGGCCCATTGAAAGGAAGGAACACATTCCACCTGTGCCATGGGGGGGGGCATTTCCACTCCCCCTTTCCCATGGCCAAGGATGCCTGTAGCCGCACACTGGAGGACAGAAAGTGCACAGAACTCCAGGGGCCCAGATGACACCAAGCAGGGGCCCTCAGTACCTGTGGGGTGGTGGAGATATTACGGTCACATCTACAATGTCCCCAAAGGCCCTTATGTGTGGTAGGAGATTGGATGCAGGGGCACTGTGCTCTTCATTGGATTCATCCCCAGATGGGCTTGTGGCTGACCGTGCTGTTAGAATACAAGGCCTAGCTGGTGGTAGATCACTTAATCGTGATGTGACATGGTGTGCTTCTGTCCCAGCCTGTTTGGTGCTTTGTGGCCACCATGGGGTAAGCAGTTGTCCTCTGCCTCACACTTCCACCATACCCTTCTGCCCTGAAGCCATCCAACTATGGACTAAATTCTCTGAACACTGTGAGCCAAAACAATCCTGTCCTCCATGAAGCTGTGATGTTAGGTATTGTGTCAAGTGATAGCAAAGGAACACTCACCCTACCCAGGACATCGAGTGGCAGCTTTGAGTTCATGAGCACAGGTTTGACCTTGTCACCAGACAGCAAGCCCTTGATGGGAAGCAGGCTTTCGAAAATGCCATCAAATTTGGCCTTTTCCTCCATCTGTAGGAAGCATAATCCCTAAGTCAACAGAGAGGGTCTCCAGGTCTTCTGAAGCTTCCAAGCTGGCCACTCATTGACCCTTCTGTCGGAGGGTCTCAAGAGTAGGAATGGTATGTGCCACCAGGCCCTGCTTATGAAATGTTTTGAACAGCATCATGAATGGCCAAGCAATTCCATGTCACCATCACTTACCCGCACAGCCCAGGGGGCCTCTGTGGGTGGTGGTGTCACCATCAGTGGGCTGCTGGTGTCCTGCTGAGGAGGTAGAAATGTTCCCTTATGGCCACATTCAGTTACAGGAGAAGAAAGTACGCTTCAAAGTGCTTCCAAAATGGGGTGGGGGCACCTCACAAAGTCAAATGTGACGTGACCTCTGGCCCAGCAGTTCCACCCCAAGGGAAGCAGAAACAGGTCCCCAACAGATGTCCCCCTGCCAACATGCATACACACCAGCCAGCACGGGGGCACAAGGCCAATGCCCCTCAGTGGGGACGGAAGGGATGGCACACAGGTTACTGCCACCAGGGCACTGTCACTCAGCCCCAGAGGGAGGGGAGGGCTGAGATATGGCAGCAGATGAAGCTAAGAGCTGTGGGCACAGGGAGGTCCCAAGATGGGGTCCCGAGACACGGCACGGGCTGCCAGCTACCAGCTGCAGCACGGCTCAACTGCTGTCTTTGTGGATAAGATGCCTGAAAGTAGGGACAGGGAGTGGCTGTGCAGCACTGGGACGCACTACCTGCCACTGACTGTGTACTTTATTAAAGTATTTCTCTTGTGATAGCAAAGAACATCTACAGTAAGAGACCAGAAGGAAGTGTGCCTGCCTGGATGCACGTACACATGCGCGCGCGCACACACGCACACAGGTGAGGCTGGGGGTAGGGGTGTGAGGACCCCAATGGACACTCACAAACTTAGGTGGCGGCATGCTCAGACTCAGGTTGCTCAGGGCGACTTCATGGCCGCTCTGTGCACAGGCCACCAGCCTTAGTGCCACATAGAAGCCCTGGAATCCAAAACAAGAGGTGTCAGCTCCACATGCCTAGGGACAGCAAGAGGGCCACATTACATGGCAGCAGGCTTGAGGGGCACTTTACAAAGGCACTCAGAGTGCCAGTGGGACAGGATTCCCCCTGGGGAATGCCATGCAGGCACCCAGCATGTGTGGAAATGGACTCCTAAACCCAGGACACTGGGAGATTGCAAATCAATGCATTTTTGAAAAACAATGAGTCCCTAGTGCTATGGAGATGCCGGGTAGTATAAAGTGGCAGTCAACGTGTTCATGATCACACAGGAGCCAGGTATGATGGCACAGGCCTGTCATCCCACCATTCTGGGAGGCTTAGGCAGGAGGATCACAAGTTTGAGCCTAGCCTGGACAACTTACTAACTTAGCAAGACCCTGTCTCAAAACAAAAAGTAAAAAGAGCGGGGCACATAGCTCAGTGGGAAGGCCCTGGGGCTCTATCCTAGCACCACACAATTGGGAAAAATAAAAAGGAAGTGTCCTACTGAATTGCTCCAGCTTCCCAAGCAGCTGGGATCACAAGCATGTGCTACCATGCCAGTCTCTACATGAAGATACTTCAAACCATTTTAATCACTGGTAAGGTCACACAACACTCAGGGACAACCAGCCAGGGGAGGAGACAGGTCTGAACACCACTGTGTTCATTTCACAACAAAAACTTCAAATCCCACAGGTGTACTCTGATCCAACAAGCCCAGATGTGGGTATATGGGTGAAGAAGCCCTGGGGTCCTTGACCCTGGCATACCTGTTTGTCCAAGAACCCTTTACCTTCTGGGTCAGCCAGGTCCCATATCTGTGGAGACAAGAAAGTGTGCCTGAGCTGTCACCGTGCATGGGTCACCACAGCCACAAGTGCCACCACCACCTCCCATCCTCCACAGGCCTGAGGACCCCAGCTGTACCAGGTGTGCAGGCACGCATGTGCAATGAGAATGCATCCCAAGGGGCCCGGGGACCACACATCTCAACACCTTCCATGGGCCCCAACCTCAGAGGTGCCCAGACCAGGCTGCCCCCAACAAGGACCCTGCACTGTCCCCTCCATACCTTCCCGAGGGTGACGTCAGACAGACCCGACCTCTTCAGGAACAGTGCGGCCTCGCTTGCCCCAACTCTGCCTGTGTAGGCTGGGTCCACCTGGGGGCAATCGTTAGGGGACACTTAGCCAAGGGCAGCAAGGACAGCAGATACCCATGACTGCACTAAGCACTGAGACACAGAGGAGACAGCAAGGGTGCCCTGGTAAACCTCCCACTGGATTTGCCTACCTGGACACCTGCTTGTCTGCTGGCCATGACAGCTAACAGCTCCATCCCCACTACCTACATACATAATACACATACACACATGTGCACACGTACATGGCACTGGTTAAACTTACCTGCTTATAGTAAGATTCGTACAATGGATTTCCACTAGGAATCTGCAAACAAAATCCCAGGATGGTCAAAAGTAGACATGCACTCTTGGGGAAAAACATCACCCCACCTTAAGTTATTCTCTCCACCTCCCCTTTGCCCCCTTCTTCCCGTCTCAAAACAAGGTCTTGCTGTGTTGTCCCGGCTGGCCCCGAACTCCTGAGCGCAAGCAATCCTCCAGCCTCAGGTTCCTGAGTACCTGGGACTATAGGTGTATGTCACCACATCTGCCTCCCTCATACTCTGCAATTCTGTTGTTACCAAAATTCTCAACAGTGACAAAGTGTGTGCCCTTCAGAGCGGACCCAGTGGTTCTGATATCATCTCCCTCTTGGCTGTGGAGAAGGTACTGCTGACACTGTTCAAAGTCCTAATATGGAGCCAGTTCCCAGTCACTGGACAGTGGCATCCAGGCCCCTGGAGCTCACAGGGGAAGACACTGGAGCTACAGGCTGGCCCTTAGGCCCCAGTCAGAGGAGAGGTCCCGCATATCACCATGAATGCCTGACACTGCCAACTGCTTCCTGCCCAGGTCTCCTCCTCAGAGAAGTACAGTAACAGTTACTTCACAGACGACAGCAGGACAGTGACATTCCCACAGGAGGCAGGAAGTTCAGTTCTCAGCTTGCACAGAAAGCAAAGTTCTCCTTGTTCTGGCTTCTTGGGTCCTTTAGACATGGGCATTCGGGGGATGTGACAACACCTACAGCCCCACAGCTGACCAAGGCTACGTGAGGCTAGCCTCTCGTCTACCATTCCCCGACCCCGTCCCTTAGATACAGCCCCTCAAGGGAGGAGACACCTCGCTTTGGGCTATGCCGCTGGCTGAGGCCATACCTAATCCAAGCCTCTACAAGTTCTCCCACGTCCGCCCACCTGCTGAGCTCAATGGAACCTCACAGAGTAAAGGGGTGAGAACACGGCATGACAGAGATGAAGCAGATCATGAACAGACCAAGACGTAGGGAGGGACACAGAGGAGACACAAGGGGGACAAATGTGAAATGCAAAGATCCAAAATTTCCAGGACAAGTCCAGGAGAAAGTGATAAGAGCTGGGCTAGCAGAGTGCTCACACTAGACACCCACAGCACTGCTTCCTGACAGGCGGGACTCGTTCACATGACCTACAGTGACCTGAGGAGGCCGCATGACAGGATGGAGAGACCAGCCACTGGCCCAGAAGCAGTGTCCCTCAAAGGACTGGCAGCTGAAACCTCTGAGCAGCTCTCAAACTTGGCAGAGAACAAACAATCTGACCAGAACCCGTGGCGAGACTCCAAGGGTGAGGGTGTCAGGTAGGGTGTGCACAGCAAATTCCTGGGTGTCCAGGGACACCAACGAGTGTCCTGGAGGCTGCTGCACATCGCCTAGCAGAGCAGCTGAGAGAACTGAGAGAACACTGAACAACAGCACACATAGAAGGTTGAGGCAGGAAGATCACCACAAGTCCCAGGAAAGGCTGGGACACACAGTAAGCTCAGGGCCAGCTAACCCTGTGTCTAAACAAACTAAACTAAATGAATAAAGACAAGATCCAGAGGTTGCGAGACAGACACACAGGTGCACTCAGGAGACATGGCAAGGGAGGGAATGCAGTTCTTTGAAACAGCCTAGCAGCTTCTTTTGGAGATGCCAGACACACAGGTGCACATGGCCACACTATCTTCATAGTGTATACTTGGTATCTGGATGAGGTGTCTTCAAGTGCTCCTAAGCCACCCCCCCCCCCATGTGGATACACTCCAAACCCTGACAGTGACCAGTTCAACCAGGGGACCCAAGAGCACGACTGGGAGGGCTGACGTAGGGCTGGGCACTGAGCTGGGAGAATCCTTTGGGGAGGATGTGAGTGGCCTCACTCTGAGAAGGGCTTGGGGACATACATGTGTGGATAAAAACACTCCAGCTTCCAGATTGAGACAAGTGCCCAGGGAACCAGCACAGCAGCCTGCAGCAGGGCCGAGTCAAGGGTCAGGGATGTTCCCTAAAGTTCCTGCCAGTTGGGAAGCAGGCGTGGGGTGACAGGACATGTGTGCTGTGTTTGGACACCTGGGTATTTTGTCCACTGCTGGATACCCAGCATAAACTGAGAGTATCAGTAAATGGAAACCATGCTGACTCTGTCTACCCCACTGGGCACCCCACCTCAACAAAGTACACTGCAGAGGGACGAGGCTCCTCTCGTGACCACGGGAACTGCCTGGGAGATGTTGTTGCTGCCAGTGCCCAGCCCCGAGAGATGAGATGGCCGCAGCCAGGGGTGGACAGCCAGTAACTCACTGTACCATGTATTACTGAGTTTCTACTGAGTGCACATAGCTTTCACACCACTGAAAAGTCAAAAACTCCTACACTGAGTTAAGTTGGGGACAATCCATACACTCGTCCACTAGCATGCACACACACACACAGTCACACACTCGCACACAGCACTTGGTCCCCTTCCTGCTCAACTGAGCATGGGGGTACTTTCACCTTGTTCCAGCAAAATCCTCCTCTCAGCCTGGTCCAACGCTAAGACAAGAGAATCTCAAGTCTGAGCCCAGGCTGGACAACTTAACAACTTAAGAGACTCTGTCTCAAATCCAAAAATAAAAATAGATTGGAGATGCAGCTCAGTGCAAAGGCCCAGTAACCCCCACTACACACACACACACGAACAAAGACATGACAGAACTAGGTGCTAGCAGCACCAAGGGGAAGACGGGCAAGAACGCTACAGGAAGAGGGGGCAGCATGGAGGAACATACCCCAAAGACAGAGAGCCTGGATGGCGGGAGACGCAGACTGGCAGCAAGAGGGCCTGATGTGGTGCCAAGGGGGATATGTGGCCCATGGGGCGAAGAACTGGGCAGAGACTCGGGAAGAAGAAATTGGGACTGCATGCACACAAACACAGACACACACACACAGACACACAGACACACACACACACACACACACACACACACACACACACACACGTGCGCTCTGCTCTCAAGCTACTTCACCAGAGCCCAGGCTTCAGTGGTATTCCTATAACCCTAACACTCTGGGAGGCTGAGGCAGGAGAATCACAAGTTAGTGCCCAGCCTGGGCAATTTAAGGAAACCTCATCTCAAAATGAATAACAAAAAGGGGCTGAGGATGAAGCTAAGGGTAAAGACCCTGAATTCAATATCCAGTACCACAAAAAAATGAATACTTAATGAATAAGTAAAGCTCTTCATCAGTACATAAGAACCCTTTCCCTGACGTGCAGACCATTGTATACAACCCACCGCACACAGAGACCAGGAGTAACTCCTGTGTAACTCTGAAGCACTCAGTGAGCACTAGCAACTGTCACCATCAAAGTCCAAATGAGGGCCACTGTAAAAACCAATTAATTTGAAAACTTCCCCTCACCAATCAATACGAACACCGCAAAAATGCTTCCTCATTAAATAAGCTCAGGTGGCTCAAGCCTTCCCTCAACAAAGACACAACCTAAATTTGAGCACTTGATATTAATACTTACTGGCTGACAAGGGAGGTGTGCACCTAAAGCTGCAGCTGCTCAGGAGGCTGAGGCAGGAGGGTCATTTGAACCCAGAAGTTTGAGACTAGCCTGGGCAACGAAGCAGAGACCCCCACCTCAAAACTAACAACACCTAGTATGCCTGGGGCACTTCATAGTTTACTAAGCACTTTCATGTCTGTCACCAGAACTCGATAATTAATAACCACCAGTCTTTAGCACTGCTCACTTAGTGGCAGTGTTGCCAACTGGCTAGCCCTGCAAGACAAACAAGCTGGGAGTCCATCTCCTGGGGTTGGGTGAGCAGGCACGTTGGTCTGCCCCACATCCCTCATCCTGCATTTGCTTTTTTTAGTTGGTTTTTTTTTTGTTGTTGTTTTCTTTTCTTTTCTTTTTCCTGTGGTACTGGGCATGGAGCCCAGGCCCTTCACACGGAGCTACATACATAACTTGACCATTTTTTTTTAGTTTGGTTTTTGTGACAGGGTCTTGCCAAGTTGCCAGGCTAGGGTCTAACCTGCGATCCTCCCGCCTCAGCCACCCAGAGTGCTAGAATGACAGGCCTGAGCCACCAGAGTTGGGACGTGCAGTGATCTCTACTCGCAAAAGTCCAAGCAGATGGTAACTGCGGCATCACTGAGAGCCTCCCGTGTGCTGGGCACCAGCGCCTTTCCTGTTTAATGCCCACATCACCCCAGGCCGCTGACGGGCCCGTCCCAGGTCTGAGTGGAGAGAGAAGCCCGCAGAGCGAGACGGGGTGGGATGCGCTGACCTGGCCTGGCTCTCACCCTGTTCGGCTGGATCGGGCCAGGGGCGGGTTTGTGCGGGGCAGCCCCGCTCGTCCGCAGGTACCGGGGGCTGCTGCTCGCAGGGCACGCGTCGCTTCGTTCGCCCCAGTGTCACCTCCCAGGAGCGCGGCGACCTTGTGTATGAGGGTGACCGGCGCTGCGGGCACCGGACCCAGCGTGCCACGGCTGAGCGGAGTGGGCAGCGAACTCCTGTACCTCCCCGCAGCGCACAAAGGCCTGCGATGGCCCGGGACGTCGCGGTGGCGCCGGATCCAGACTGCCCGGGCTTCGGAGAGGCAGGGGACCCGGCCACCGGCGCGGATGCGGCCCGCTCTCCCACGGCCCCGCGGGGGCGACAGCGGCGAGGGCCCGGCGGGGTCCTCGCCGCCGGGCCTGGGACCTGCCGCGCGGCGCGGGCATAAAGAGACCTGGAGCCAAGGCGGACACGGGATGGACCGCTCAGCCCTCGCCAGCCTCCCAGAGGGTGGAAGCAGCCCCAGGCGGCCGAGGGCCCCGCCCCGGACCGAGCACATCCCAACCACCGCCAGCGAAGAGAGGGCCCGGGCCGCCTGCCACCTCCCGGGCCGCCGCTGCCGCCCGTCGTCGCCTCCCGGCCCTGGCTTCCCACTGCAGCCCCCAGCCTACCCTCCCAGCCGCAGCCAGTACCTGCTGGGAGAGAGGAACCAGCGGCGCCGCCATCTTGCCGCGGACTCGGGCTCCAGGCGCCGGGGGGCGGGGCCACGGCGGTGCGCGCGCAACCAGGGCGGGCGGGGACTAGGCGGGCCGAGGGAATGCGCATGCGCATTACGGCTCAGAGGGCGGAGGCGTGGCCTCCCGGGTAGGCCAGCCCGGAGGGGCGTGGCTTTTTGGGGGTGGAGTCCTCTGGAGCAGAACCCAGGAGCTCTGAGGTTCTGAGACTCCGCGGCCACAGCCCAGTGATGGTCTTGCTTGCCGGTCACTTGTTTTTGCGCCCTGCGTGGGCCGGATTTGTGGTGTCATGCCACTGCCAGGCTCTGTGCTAGTGATGCCACCTAGTCCCCTGTGCGCCGGGACGTTACCTACCCTCAATGTCCCTCTGTGTCCCCAGGGCGCCGGGAAGAAGACTCTCAAAATCAAAACTAAAGTGGCGCATGCCTGTAATTCCAGCATTCAGGAGGTAGACGCAGGAGGGTTGCCATGAGTTGAAGGCCAGCCTGGGCTATACAGTGAGTTCAGGACCAGCCTGGATTACAGAGTGAGAACTTGTTGTTTAAAAAAAAAAAAAAAAATTCTAAACTAAAACATGGGCTGAAAATGTGGCTCAGGGTGGGACCCTAAATTCAATAGTTCAATCCACAGTACTGTGGAGTTCCTGTGTTGTCACTCCTGTGCTGCATTTCTCGGCCCTTCCCACACACACACAGCTGGGCTCGCAGATAGCCATTCCCTCATTCCTGTCCCGCCCAGAGGTAACAACTTTGCTGGGCCTGGCAGGTGGCCAACTGACAACAACATCCTTTATCCCCAGCAGACACCTGTCTTAACTCATAGCCCAGCTGCCTGCTCTCCCAACCTAGCAGACAACTCCACTTTGCCCTTTTCCTATCCCCGTCCCCTTCTTTACCTGCTTTCCTTCATCCCGCTTATGCCTGGCACAAGGTTATGGGGATAGCAGGTGTTCACTTCACATTCTCTTGCTGCTGGTCATATTTTGGTTTTCCCAGGATCCTGGGAAAATAAACTGTACTCTTTTCTTACTGAGGACTGTTGGGACAGGAGCAGGTCACACGGTGACACCACTGCTGTCTTCATTTCATAGCTAAGAACCAATCAGGAACACGTCACTAACAATCTGATGAAATGGCTGAATAATGTGTGACTCAAGCAAAGGACACTTTAGGATGTGTCCCCTAAAGATGTCACATGGTGGGGTGGGCCTGCGGCTCCATAGAGGGCGCTGGCCTAGCACGGGCACATTGCTGAGTTCTATCCCTAGCACAGAAAAAAATAAGTCATATCAAAATGTTTACACATCAGACAGACCAGTGGTGCCTGCAATACCAGCAGCACTCTGGAAGGCTGAGGCAGGAATATCAAACATTCCAGCCCAGTCCAGGCAAGGTGGCATCTTAGCGACGTCCTGTCTGAGAGGGAAAAAGCAGGGTGAAGGCCCTGGGGTCCATTCCCAGTACCAAAAAAAGAGAAAAAAAAATGTTTGTATGTCTATTAGTACTGACTTACAGTCATAAGAAATAAAGAATTGCTCTTTTTCAAAATGTCTTATATCCATTTTTATTTTTAAAAAATGATATTGCAAGTTAGGAACTAAAAAAAGAGTGTCACATTGCTGGCCAGATTTTGAGTGGCCTTGGATTCCTGTGTGGTTACCTGTGGAGAGAAGACTTTTCGGGATACGGAGGGCCATGAGGGGAAAATGGATAGGTAGAACTGTCCTCCCAACCCTGGACCAAGCAACTCCATCCTGCAGGCTCCTGTCTAGCCTTTCCAGGTTCCCACCAGGCTGTGGGGCAGAACACAGCAGGACAAGGTCACCGGCTACAGTGGTTGGACAGGCTGGCTAAGACCAGCAGAGGTTTTAGATAAGCACAGTATAAAAGCGGGGTGCACAGATTTTCTCTCAAGAGCCTCTGTGCTTCTGATCCCACTTCTATTGTTTTAATTTGTGTGTGTGTGTGTGTGTGTGTGTGTGTGTGTGTGTGTGTGTGGTAGAGGAGGCCCGGGGCCTTAACACCGAGCTACATCCCCAACCCTTTCTATATTTTTGATTTCGAGACCAGGTCTCAAATCACTAAATTTCCCAGGCTGGGCTCAAACTTGCGACGCTCCTGACTCAGCCTCCGGGAGACCTGTGGTCAAAGGCCTGTGCCACCAGTCTTGGCCTGAGAAATCAACAGGATCATCTGCTCTTTCTCAATCTGGAGGCCAATATTTCTGTCTCTTCTGGAAACTCCAGCAGCGACCCATCCCACCACAGGCTGGGGGCATTTTTCAAGGAAAACTAGGCAAATGACCATGCAGGCATGGAAGCTTTTAAATGCAGCTTACAGTAGAAGCAATGTTTTCCTGGTCACCTTCACCTCTTCTTGGAGGACTAAAGCTCGCTCCTCCTATGAAATGAGTGGAAGGGGCTGTTGCGCCCCTGAGCCCTTGCAGCGAGCAGCTGCTCCTCTTCCTCCTCACGGGCCCTCTTCATCTCCTCTTTGGCCTGGATGTCATCCATCTCCCTTTCTGGACCCTGAGAGTTGAAAAAAGGGCAGAAGCCATCGGAGCTAGCAACTAGGCTGCCTACGGGCAGAATGCATGTTACCACTTGTGGGCCTGCCTTCCAGAAGCTTCCAAACCACACGGGGTTGGCTAAGCGAGAGGCCCTAACATAACAATAGCACACCTTAGCTGGGCCCAATAGCTCAGGTCTATCATCTCTAGGAGGCTGAGGCAGGAGGATTACAAATTCTCACCCAGCGGGGGCAATTTAGCAGCTTGGCGAGACCCTGCCTCAAAATCAAAAATGAAAATAGGCTCGATGTATAGCTTAGTGTGATGGCCCCAGATGCCATCCCCAATACCACTAAATAAATAAATAAATAAATAGGGGGCTGGAGGAATGGCTCAGCAGTTAAAGCGCTTGCTTAGCAAGCGCTAAGTCAAGTGCTAAGTACCCGAGTTCGATTCCACAGCACCACATAAGCTAGGCGTGGTGGTGCATGCCAGTAATCCCAGCACCCTGGAGGCTGAGGCAGGAGGATTGCCATGAGTCCAAGGCCCGCCTGGGCTCCATAGTGAGTTCAGGACCAGTGTGGGCTACAGAGCAAGACCCTGTCTCAAAATAAATAAATAAATAAATAAATACATAAATAATAAATCACCAGGTGTGGGGGTGTACTTTTATAATACCAGCACTCTGGGAGGCTGAAGCAGGAAGATCACAAGTTCCTGGTGGCGTCACACATACCTTGGTCTCACCCCAAGTGGCTTTGCCAAAATTCTCAGCATACTCCTCATCATCTGTGAGCAGGAAGTTATCAAAAATGGTTCCAGATCTCACCTGCACAGGAGAACAAGGCCTTCATGTTCTGGTTGATGGCTGGGTTCGGTGGTGGTTGTTTTGTCTTTGTTTTGTTTCGACATCTTGAGACAGGGTCTCACTAAATTACGCAGATATCTTAGACACTCAGAACCTGTGATCCTCCTGCCTCAGCCTCCCAGAATGCTAAGTTCAGGGACATCAAATGAAAGGAAAGGAAGATGAGTGACCTGCCACAGCTCCAGCCCGAGGGCGCCGATGTTCTCGAACTCTGCAAGGTCATACGGCAGCAAGGGTTGGGCGCTGCTCATCTTCTGATGGAGCCAGAGGTCTCGGTCGATGCCCTCTGGCATCAGGCCCTCCTGCAATGGTGGACATCAGGGTCAGTCTAGGGACAAACTGAGGAGTGGGCAGCTCGAGTGTCCTAGGAGGTCAGGCATCACGCACCTGGTACGGAGGCTTCTGGAGCAGGGGTGCTGGCCAGTCCCTGTCCAGGTCACTGGGCCAATTTGAACTAGCATCCAGGAAGCGTTTCTCCCAGTCCTGCGGGGGCGCCAAGGAGATGGGAGTCAGCCCCGCGCAGGTTCCACACGGATAAGGGCAATAGCATGCTCTCACTCTGTGCTGTCTGTCTGTCTGTCTTTATTGTGGTACTGGCGATTGAGTTCAGAGCCATCACGTTGAGCCACAACATTAGCCCATTTCTCAGTTTTTACTTTGAGGGAGGGCTTCTTTAATTTGCTAAGTTGCTCAAGTGGGACTCTAACTTGGGACCCCTGCCTCGGCCCACCAGAGGGCTGAGATGGTGGGCCTGTGTTATCACGCCCAGTTTTTTGTTTTGTTTTGTTTTGTTTTGTTTTGTTTTTTAGCGCCCAGCCCCTGCAGCTGGGGCAGGTGGTAGAACCTTTAAGAGGCGGGTCAGGTGGGAGGAGATTAAGTCTTGGGGGTGTGGCCTCAGACGGGAAGTTTGTGCCAGCACTGTCCCTACATGTTTCACTGCGGACCCAGGAGGAACAAGGCCTACAACTGTGGATTGAAACCTCCCAAACCGTGACCACGATTGCCCCTTCCTCCTGGGAGCGTGATGGCCAGAGAGTCCTGTCAAGGGTTCAGGACTAATGCAAGAGGTGACCAGGTGGGGAGGGGCAGCCTCATGAAACGAAAGGGTGGACAGCAAGCTCCGTCAGAGGACCTCAGATCTTCTCCTGTCCTCATGTGGGCACCGGGAGATGAGGATCCACTCAGAAAACCAATTCAAGTGCCTGAGGTCCTCATGCAAGATGGCACAGTGCATGCCTAGAGCCCGTGCAGCCTCTGTAGACTGTCACCTGTGGTGACTGTGAGCCCAAGGTGGGGACATGATCTGTGTGCGGCTGTCACCCTGGCCGCTTTAGGGACTGGTGAGAGAAGATCTGCACACCTAGGCACATGCAGCCTTTCCTAACGTTGCCAGTCTGCAGCGGGCTGACTCTAACGGTACAGAACACGTACACATGCAGGTGGGTGTCAGGTGTGCACGCGCATGCACACATGCATTTGCATGTACATGTGCCCATCCATAAACACACACATATGCGCTCATGCACACAGACACGTGCATGCGCATACACATAGGTGTACTCTCATACGCATACATACAAAATAAAGAAAGAAAAGATAAATAAAGAAAAGAAAAGAAAGCCAGGCATGGTGGTCCATGCCTGTAACCACAGCACTCTAAGAAGCTGAGGCAAGAGGACTGCAAGTTCAAGTCCAGGCTGGACAACTTTGTTACTGAGACTGACTCAAAATCAAAAATCAAAAGTGGACCCTGGCCTGCTGGTGCGGACCTGTCATTCCAGCACTCTGGGAGGCTGAGGCAGGAGAGTCACAAGATCAAGTGGAGCCCTGGCAACTTACTGACTCTACGAGACGGTGTCTCAAAATGAAAATAAATGAACAAACGGGTGAAGGATGTAGCTCGGTGTGAAGGCCCTGTGCTTGATTCCCAGGACCACAGAAATGAATAAAATAACAAAAATATTTTTTCTTAACTTATTGTCTGCCCGTGGTGCTGGGGATGCGTCCAGGCCTCCGCAGGCCTGGCACACACTCTACCACTGAGCTCCTCACCATCGTCATACCTGGCGAGTTTTAATAAATGGCACACGATGTAGTAAGAAGACACTGGTGAGGGTAGGACACGCAGCTCCTGGTACAGCCCTGCTCCATCTCGACCACAAGAAAACTGCTGTGCGATGCTGATCCTATCGGGGGGGGGGCCCGTCCTGTCCACACACACGGCCTCCCTGCTGCCCCTCTGTGGCTCCGACATGGCAGGCCTGCCACAGGGCCGACGTACCTGGGTGCTCCTGTCCTCCTGGCCCCGGTGCTGGGCCTCAGCTGAGGCAGCCTCCATGCTCCTCAGTGAGCTCAGCTGCCAGTCATACTCAATGCTGCCCGACTCGATCGACAGCCCGTCGATTTTCACCTCATACGTCAGGTCTGGCCTCAGGATCAGGGTGTAGAGGTGCGTGAAGCCATCGACCTGCAAGTACGCGGGAAGAGAGGCCACCCAGGATGCCAGGCAATGCCGGGCTAGACTTGTGGCTTCACTCAGGCACCAGGGCAGCCTGCCATCAAACTCGAGCACGTGCTGGGGCTCTGGGAAGAGGTCTGATTTCCCTAGGAGAGGGTGGCCCGGAACTGGGGGTACTGCCTAGGGGTGAGTGTCTGCCCAGCATGCTCAACACCCTGGGTCCATCTCCAGCACCAGACAGAAAAGACAGACAGAAGGAAGAGAGGGACATGATTAGAATGTTACCATTCTCTTGTGACCCTCCCAGGGTAAATCATAACTCGCTGCTGTAACACCAAGTAAAAGCCACTGTGGCCTCTGGCATGGCCACCAACGCCCAAGCATCAACTAGCGAGGTGCCAAATGTGGCCCAAGGGTCTGCTGAACTGTTTATCGGGGATGAGGTTGGGTGTATCAGCTAGGACCAACCTGGGCCCAGCTTCACACGAAAGACCAAAACTGTTTACCCTGAACTTATTGTGAGGCAACAGTTTGTGCAAGCTGGACACGGTGTTGTGCCCTGGAGTCCCAGCTACTTGGTAGGCTGAGGCAGGAGGAGCCCATGAGTTCAAGGGCAGGTGGCAACATAGACAGACACTGTCTTGGGAAGAAAGAAAGAGAGAATGAGAGAAAAAGAAAAGGAAGGGTTACTACAAATACTCATTCAATGAAAGCTTTTACCTTACACCTGATGGGCTTCTTGTTTGCATGATACTCATTCTTAAACTGTAAAATAACATGAACTTTCTTGATATCAAATCCACAAATATCGGGTCCTAGGGAAAAATACCAAGCACTGTCAATTTTCTCCCATAATGCATCACCACAGGACCTGTTCCCTGCACCCCCACAACCCACATGCCCCAGGAAGCTGTTGGTCTGGGAAGAATCGCACAGTCATAGCAAGGTATGATATAAATGGGTAGTCACTTCATGGTCACCAGGGCCCTCTGGATGCCACCATAAATCCTCAGGTAAGAAAAGAAAGGTCTGCTGGGCCCGGGGCACAGGCCAATAATTCCAGCATTTTGGGAGGCTGAGGCAGAAGGACTACAAGTTTGAGCCCAGCTTAGGCAATTCAGCAATTTAGGAAGACCTTGTCGCAAAATCAAATCTGAACACTCAGGAGGCTGGGGCAGGAGGATGGCTGGGAGTACAAGCCAGCCGGGGCTATATAATGAGCTCAGGACTTGACGACAAAGAGAAGCCTTGTCTCAAAATAAGAAAGAAAGAAAGAAAGAAAGAAAGAAAGAAAAGTAGGGATGCAGCTCAGTGTGAAGGCCCTGGGTACAATCTACAGTACCACATACACATGGATACACACATATACTCACACACACAAATAAAAAAGAAATGAAAAGAAAAAGAAAAAAAAACAGGTGTATCAGTGTGGTAAGATTCCCCACAGCACAGTCTCAGAGTTGGTGTGAAGCTGGGACCAGGCCAGGATGGGACTGCAGGCTTCCTGTCCCTTTTGTCCACTGGGTGGCGACATCCAGAAACAAACCAGTCTCACCTGTTCTCAGTGGCTGCTTCATCTACCCAGGAGGCTGACAAAACGTTATTTATAAAGCTTTTGCTGTAAAGCTTTTGCTGATGGAAGAGACAAATGTATAGGAATCATTTCATAAACCTCAATAGGCGCTGCTCTGGGGATGGCAGAAGGCAGTACTGTTTTTTTCTTGGGGGGGGGTGGGGCGGGGGTCGTGAGCATGGAACCCAGGGCCTTCATGCACAGCTACATCCCCAGGCCTAAACCAGCTGTGTTCTAACTGGAGATCTTTAGGTCTCAGCCTCCCGGATGCTGGGATTACAGGAGTATACCACCATGGTTCGTCACATTGATGTTTGCCCTTTTCTGTTGGTGATATTGGGAACAGAGCATACAGCCTTCACACTGCACTATAACATACGTCCATTTTTTGGTATTAATATCAAGACAGTCTTGCCAAGTCCTAAGTTGTCCAGGCTGGGCTCAAACTTGCAATCCTCCTGCTTCAGTCTCCCAGAGTGCTGAAATATACCCTTCCAGGTCCTGTACCACTGGACCTGGTTAACGAATACTCTTAATAGTAAGACCCAAATTGTAAGCATAAGAGATCAAAGTCATCATATAAATTTTGATTAACTGAATAGTCTAGAGAGCTCCATTCAAAAGTTAATGGATACATTTGTGTGTGTGTGCATGGGTATGTGCCTGTGTGTTTCTTTTTGTGGTGCTGGAATGAACCCCAGGCTGGTGCATGATAGAATGTTTTGATTGGTCCTTACGGGAGTGAGTTTCAGCCTCTCAGGAAGTGGAATTGCCTGAGGTGGGCCAGTGAAGAGGCATTTAGAGCCTGTCTCTAGATACCTTTTTCTCACAGATGGGATGATCCTGTTTGGGCTTTCTGGACTGTCTTAGTTACTTTTGGCTGCCATGCCTCAATACCTGACATCCACAACTTAATGGAGGAAAGATATACATTAGCTCACAGTTTCAGAAGGTCACAGTCCATTGATGGGCAGCTGGTAACACTGGAAGCGCACAGCAGAGGCAGAGGGGTGGTGGTGGGGGGGGGGGATGGCTCCGCAAAGCATTGTGAACAGGGCAAGTCCCGGAAGCAAGGGAGGAAGTAGCATATGCCCTTCCTGTCCCAGCGATCCACCCCTTCCAAGTCCAGCCTCTTACTGTTCCACCCCTTCCAGGTTTAAGTCCCTAATCTATCACGTGTTGGTAATCTATAACCTACCATATGCTTGTCTTCAACCACACATCTATAATCCACCACAATCCTCCACTCCAGACCAGGCACCCCTCTCCTACCAGCACATGGTTCCAGAGATAATTCATAACATCCAAATGCATGAGACTTTGGGGAGATATTCCAGATCCAAACCACAGTATGGACTTTAAGCTTTAAAGTTGTGCTTACAGATGGGCCCTGTGGCCCAGGCCTTAATGCCAGCAATCTGAGAGGCTGAGGCACACACACACACACACACACACACACACACACACACACCCCTGCCTGTGCACAGACATTCTCCACCATTGCCTCGCTTCTGCCTGGCAAGTCCTGCCCTAAGCTAAACTCACCAAACATAATGTAGTAGGGCGTCATCCGGCTTAGATTCTTCTGTTCGATGTCGGCGGGGAAGACCTTGACGTAGCCCCCGCCGCAGTCCATCTTCTGCTCGTGCTTCACGGTGTACTGAATGACCAGTGTCTTCGCGCGATTGCTGAAGGGCGGGAAACTCGCAGAGATGGCATAGAAGCGGCCATTCTGCGTGGTCTGCAGACCTGGTGAGGAATCCAGCGGAGGGGCAGCAAGGGGCTGTGGCCGGCAGGACCAGGGGGTACGCCCTGCAGAGATTCTCTGGGGATCCTTGGGACAGGCTGGCCACAGGGACAGGGCGGGCCACCAACTACATTCGCTCACCCCCAGGTGTTGTGTGTCTGTGCGACACTGGGGATGGAATCCAGGGCTGTCCCATTATACTACATTCCAGCCCATTTTTAAAAAATACTCATTTTGAGATAGGCTCACACTAAGTCATTAGGTTGCCCAGACAGGGATGGGAGTTGTGATCCTCCTGCCTCAGCCTCCCAGAATGCTGGGATGACAGGCCTGCACCACCTGATCTGCCTCCCCTGCTGTATATTTTTGAACACACCTAGAGGACGTGATATTCAAGGTGCCAGGGCTTTAGGCTTTTAATTCTCTCTTTTCATGCTGCCTCCTGCAGGCTAAGCCCTACTGAGCCTCATCCTTCTTTCACTTTGGCATTGGGGTGGAATTGTTTATTTTCTATTATTTATTTACAAGGTCTCTTCTGTAGTCCAGGTTGGTCTTGAAAGCCCTATGTAGCTCAGGCTGGTCTTGGACTCTGGGCAATCCTTCTGCCTCAGCCTCCAGAGTGCTGGGATTATAGGTGTAGACTACCACGCCCAGTTTATGTGGTGCTGGGGAATTGAACTCAGGGCCTTGAGCTTGCTAGGCAAGCATTTCAACCACTATGCCATTCCTGCAGTCGGAATCATGACACTGGAATTATGACACTGGGATGGAACCCAGGAAGTCCACTGGCATGTTTATTTTTGTCTGTGTGTGGCCCTGGGAATCCAGCCCAGAACCTTCACACTGAGCAACACCTCCAGTCCTTTATTTACTGATTGACTGAGATAGGATCTCTCTCTCTCTCTCTTTTTTTTTTTTTTTTTTTTTGAGACAGGGTCTCGCTCTGTGGTCCAGGCTGGTCCTGAATTCACTTCAGAGCCCAGGCTGGCCTTGGACTCAAGTGGCAATCCTCCTGTCTCAGCCTCCCGAGTGCTGGGATTACAGGCGTGTGCCACCACGCCCAGTTTATGTGGTGCTGGGGAATCGAACTCGGGTACTTAGCGCTTGGCTTAGTGCTTGCTCAAGCGCTTTAACCACTGAGCCATTCCTCCAGCCCTGAGATAGGATCTCATTCTGTACCCCACTCTGGTCCTTAACTCACTATGTAGCCCAGGCTGGCCTGGATCTCACAGCAATCCTACTGTCTCAGCCTTTCAAATGCTGGGGTTACGGGAGCATGCCACTCTGCCCAGGCCATCTTCATGTGGGACTGACGAATCAATCCAGGGCCTTGTGCATGCTGAGCAAGCGATTAAACCTCTGAGCTGTGCCCTCAGCTCTCCTCTAATCTAAATTCTAAAAATGAAACACTTTATTTTCCTTAATTCTCATCTTAAAACATAAATATCCAAGAGACAGTGAGAACAGGAGACCTGTAAGAAAATGCTTCCAGTAGCCGACCATCCAGCACACCGGAAGGCTAAGGCAGGAGGGCTTTAAATTCAGCCCAGCCTGAGCAACTTAGCAACTTAGTGAGACCTCTCCCAAGCACCAAAAAGAATTTTTTTTTTAAAAAAGTCTATGGATATGGACGTAGCAGACTTCATGGGACACTCGGTCTGTCTTTATGGTTTAACAACATGTAAACATGTAGTCAAGGTTGCATTTCACCAAAACTTTAGGGATACCGGTGAGGCGTGCTGGTGCACATGGCGAAGACCAACACAGGAGTGCCACGAGTTTGAGGCCAGCCTAGGTTACAAACCAAGATGCAAACTACAGGTTTTCCTGGGATCTGGCAGCCCCACTCGTGGGGCTGTTCCAGGTCTCTACAATGTGAGTGCATGACAGCATGGAGATTCTTTATATTTTAATTTTTTTTTTTTTCGTACTTAGGATTATTGAACCCAAGGCTTTTGTGGTGAACTACATCTCCCTCCCCAACCCTTTTGGGTCTTGCTAAGTCAATTGTCCAGGCTGGGCTTGAACTTGTGATCCTCCTGCTTCAGATACTGAGAGTGCTGGGACTAGGAGCCTGTGCTATCAATTTAATCCTCCACTTTTTTTCTTTTTTGGTACTGGAGATCAAACTCAGGGCCTTCACACTGAGCTATGTCCCTGATCCATTTTTTATTTTTGAGTTTGACACAGGGTTTTGCTACATTGCCCAGGCTGGGCTCTGTTTCAGGCTCTCTTTCTTTTCTAATATATTAAAATCAGAGGATGTACATATCCTCTGGTTTTTTTGTTTGTTTGTTTGTTTTTTTAGAGACAGGGTGTCACTCTGTAGCCATGGCTGGTCCTGAACTCACTATGGAACCCAGGCTGGCCTTGGGCTCATGGCAATCCTCCTGCCTCAGTCTCCTGAGAGCTGGGATTACAGGCATGCGCCGCCATGCCCAGGTTATGTGGTCCTGGGGAATGGAACTCGGGTACTTAGGTACCCGAGCACTTGACTTAGCACTTGCTAGGCAAGTGCTTTAACCGTTCCTCCAGCCCATAATCCTGACTGTTGCTCCCTAGTGGGGCAAGGCCTTTGTTCCCTGCTGTTCGGCAGGTTCCTGATGTATTAGAGCCGCACTGATTTCCTCAAATGTATTTATCGCTGAATAATTGGGACGTTCCTCTCCGGAGGGAGGAAAGGGGCTTCCAGGACTTGGGGAATCACAGGTGCAAATAAAAGAAGTGGCTAGTGGAACCTTTAGGGTGGGAGCCCTGTCTGAGTGTTGGCATGCAGTCACAAGGTCGTTAGGGGAGTCCACAGGCACCACGTGCAGTGCACACCATCGAGCTCTGTGCAGACACTGAGCCCTGAACACCAGCTACAGCTGACTTGGCAGTCCTGGGCCTTCACTGTCCAGAGAGAAAGACGTCCCAGGAGTTAGGAGTGAGCTGTGAAGGACAACTTCAGACACCCGAAGAGGACTGCCTCCCACAGCCAACAGCTGAAAAGAACTGCAGATGTTCCCAGAAGTCCCAAGATGAGAAGCAGCAGCTGCCCAGGCAGATGGGCCTGGGAGACAGCATGTAGTGCTGGAAAGGTGGGGCAGGCTTTTCGGTCACGGAGTTACCTTTGAGTCATCCCCAGACTCGTAAGGGGGGCCTCACCCAGGCTCCTTTAGGCAGCCCCTCACATCCGGTAAGTAACCCCAGTAAACTCATTGGCTCCCCACATTGGGCTCTGGGGCAATCATTCCTTTGGACTTTCTGCTGGGTGCTATCGGGGGTGAGTAGAGGTTGGTGCTCGTGTCTCCCCAGGAGATGTTATTCTCCATCCCCAAACTCAAGAGAGAAAATAAAAACAAGGTTCAGGAAATTCCATTTGGGACTTGATGGCCCCATCTGAGAAATGGGTGCAGGAGTTTTGGGGATGGGTCACACTTGCGATGAAAATATGCAGCTGAGCCTGTCATCCCAACATAAAGAGGCTGAGGCAGAAGGTTGGCAAATCAAAGCAAGACCCTCAAAAAATGTATACGCCGGGCACAGTGGCACGTGCTCGGTATCTCGGCAATATGGGAAGCTGAAGGCGAGCCACAAGTTTGAAGACAACCTGGAAAGCTTACCAACTTGGCTAGACCCTATGTTAATTAATTTATTAATTTATTTATTGAGACAGGGTATCGCTCTGTGGCCCAGGCTGGTCCTGAACTCACTATGGAGCCCAGGCTGTCCTTGGACTCATGGCAATCTTCCTGCCTCAGCCTCCCGAGTGCTGGGATGACAGGTGTGCACCACCACATCTGTTTAGGTAGTGCTGGGGAATCGAACTTAGGGCCTTGTGCTTGCTAAGCAAGAGCTTTAACCGCTGTGCCAAATTCCTTTTTAAAAAATAAAATTAAAGAAGAGTCCTGGGGCTGGAAAAACCATGGCGAAGGTCCTGGGTTCAATCTCCAGTATCACACTGAAGAAAGAGTGTTTAGGAGCCAGGTCGGTGGCAGAGAGACTCCTAGGTTCAAATTCAATCTCACTACTGGAAAAAAACTTTAACCCTCGCCTAGGCTTCCTCTGGCTTCTATACTAACCTTTATCTTTCTCTTTATGGCCATAAAACTTTCCAGACGACAGTCGAAAGTGTCCAAACTGGGAGTCGTTGGCAGAATACACCCATCGGTTCCTCCAGTGCTCTGGTGGAAGAGGACAAGATCAGAGTCAGGAGCAGGAACTCGCCCGAGGCGACCCCCACCGGCACCGCCCTTTCACCTCCATCTAGAAACTCCTCCTGGAAGTAGACAGTGGCCAGCGCCACCTGTAGCACGCAGATGGCCCAGAGCGGGACGCGAACCCCAGCCATAGCGGTGCGCGTAATGTTGCTCCTCTGCTCCTAGCGGCCTAGGTTATGAGCCGAGACTGGCCTGAAACTACAACTCCCGCCACGCCTCGCAATTGTGACCTACGCACTATTGGCCCCTCAGGGTGCTGTGTCTACCGGGAGCGCACAGCCCACCAATCCCGTGAGGTCCCGGATTGTGACAGGGATGGTCCTGGAGCGGTATGACCTCTGGGAGTTGTAGTCACTTTTTCCCTGAATCCGTCGCACGAGTGGACTGTACCCTCAGCCCTGGGCGTGGCGGGAGCGCCCGTGGGGGACCCAGGAGGAGGATGGTGAGGGACAAGGTCGGCGGACCCTGGGACTCAAGTGAGGCGAGGAGAGCGGTCAGGCCTGCAAGGCACCCTTCGCCTGTCTCCCTCCGGTGCGGGTGGCTGCGGAACGCGTGGGGAGAGTGTGCGGGGTGTCCTTGTTTCCAATATTTGTTGAGTTTTATTTTATTTTATTTTATTTTATTTTATTTTATTTTATTTTATTTTATTTTATTTTATTTATTTTGAGACAGGGTCTCTCTGTGTAATCCAGGCTGGCCCTGAACACGCCATGTAGCGCAGGCTGGCCTCAAACTCACAGCGCGCCTCCTGCCTCAGTCTCCCGGTGCTACGCTTACAGGCCGGCGCCACCACGCTCGGTGTATGTGGTGCTGCGGAATCGAACCCACCTCTGTGCTATTCTGCCAGCCCCTGTTTATTGAACTTTAGTAACTTTATTGGCGTAGTTTTATCTGTCGTACTTTGACCCTCCTTTAAGGGTAGGACTCCATCAATTTTAGGAAACTTGCAAAGATGTGCATCGGTCTTGACGACTCAGCAACAGAAGGTCTCCCGACCCAGAATCGCAACCTGACATGTGTGTGCGTGTGTGTGTGTGTGTGTGTGTGTGTGTGTGTGTGTGTGTGTGTGTGTGTACGGTGATCCAGCCCAGGACCTTTTCACCGAGCTACGTCTCCAGATCACTCTCTATCTTTGATTTTGAGACAGGGTCTCCCTAACTTGCCAGGATGGGCTCGAACTGTTGAACCTCCTGCTTCATCCTCCATGAGTGCTGGGATTGCACCTCGAGGACAGGTGTTGTTGACATATTTTCGTGTGTGTGAAAATAGGTGTCTTGAGGAATAAGGAGTGGGAAAGCTTCGGCCATGAAGCTAGCTACCACATCAACATTTCGCGCTATTTTTCCCGGCTTCCGCTGAGGCCGAGCCTAACCCCTCTCCTCTGGGGTCAGGAGCGATCTCCGTGAGAAACTGCGTCTGGAATTCCCCGAATACGTGGGGACCCCGTTTCCAGAAGAAAGGACCAGGAAGAGCCCCCGAGACGGGGAAACAGGATCCAGGTAGGGAATCCCAGGCAGAATCACCTTCCAAGTTCTCCCTGTGAGGGCAGGGCCCGCCTGGAACACAGTGGGGCGGGAAGGGCGGAGTCACGGCCTGCAGTCAAGCCCGGTAGGACAGCTGTCCTGTCACTCTGAGCACGGGGGGACGGGCCTGGGCAGGATTTGGGCAGGAGGAGGTGACTTCCACTCGATTCTTCTAGTGGGTGCGGACATCCCAGGATGGTCCTGAGGTTCAGCCCCTAGCACCTGTGACTCGGCTGTGACCGTGACCCCGCTGTCGCCAGAGCTGCAAGGGAGACCTGGCGACACCGGAGTCAGATGATGAGGAGGGCTGGGGACAGGTCGGACGATGGGACGGTGGGACGATGGGTCGGGAATGGGGCCTTTGCCTGGGCCCACAGGCCCGGATCCCTGTGGTCACGTAGAAGTGCACACTAGCAAACCCGGACAAGTGGTGGCCACTTGCCCCATCCTGTGCAGCCTGGACCACGCGGTGACTGGGAGGGAGATGGAGATACTCCCTACCGGGGACCTGGGACGTAGGATCCTGTCTTGATGTCCGGGGTGCACGGGAACCCGCAGAAGCTGATCCCACGTCCTGACTCCCAGGCAGTCCCACGTTCTCGGGTGGGAAGGACAGTACAGGGACCTGGGTTCCTCAGCCACTGCCTAACTCTGGGAGCAGGGTTCGCGCGGTTGGTGGGGTAAGGGGGAGGCTGGCCTGTTCCTGCTCATGGTCCTTGTCCAGGGCTATTTCTCTTTCTGATTTACTGAATGAGTGCTGGTGACTCCGGAGGGATGAGAGAGTATCTCACATTTAGGCAGAGAGGCTTAGCTTTTCAGAAAGCAGCAAATCAGAGGGTGGAGGAAGGGCTTGGGGAGCCCAATGAGCCCCTGAGCCGCAGTCCTCCCAGTCAGCATCCTTAGGTACAGCCGGGTGTGTGAAAGTGGGGGCTACTGCCCTGGCACCAGTGTTTCAGCGCACTGGCTGCTTCTCAGAGCCTCCAGCTTCCAGGTTGTGCAAGTCACCACAATCAAGCACTTGAGTAGAATTCCTATTTAGGCCATAGTAAGCAGAATAGAATTTTTAATTAGTGGGATTTTTTTTTTGGGGGGGGGCAGGGTGTCCCTCTGTAGTCCAGGCTGATCCTGAACTGACTTGTGTGCCCCAGACTGGCCTGGAACTCGCAGCAATCCTCTTGACTCAGCCTCCCGAGGGCTGGGATTAGAGGCATGTGCACCCATGTCCAATTTATGAAAGTCACTCTCGAGCAAAGTCTGACCACAGTATTGCTACTTCTTAGGTTAGTTGTGGTTAACATTATGGTTCTGTGTGTCCTGCAGGTGATGCTTTCCATTATGGGACTTTGTTCGCGTGCCTGTGGAAGCCATACCTTGCAGAGTGCTAGTGGATTGACATTTACAAAGTTTTACAGGAAAAATGAACCCTACAAATAGCAGGAACAAACACTGCGATTTAGCATGATAATCAACACATTATTATATGAAGGCCATACATTTAAATTTTTATCTATATTTGTTATACCAAATTTTATTTTTTATTACTTGTGATACATAGTAACAACAACCAACATGAAAAACTTGTGCATTTACATGTCCCATTTTGATCTTTTTGAAAATTTCTTTTTGAGACAGAGTCTCGCTCGGCGACCCAGGCTGGTCCTGAATGCACCATGGAGCCCAGGCTGGCCTTGGATTTACGGAGATCCCCCTGCCTCAGCCTCCTGAGTGCTGGGATTACAGGCGTGCGCCACAGAGCTCGGCTTATGCGATTAGAGAAACCATCCAATGTTTGATTCATTTCGTAAAGCATGATGCTCTCAAGGTGCATTCATTTTCCTAGCAATGACTGAAATTAATCTTTATTCATAGCAGGCTAGTACTCCATTGTGTAAATACTCTGTATTTTCTTTATGCATTCATCCAGACATATTGCCTTCTTCCAAGATTTGGCTGTTATAAACATGGGTATGTGGGAAGAATTTCGTACACGTCGATTACCAAGAGTTTGAGACTGACCCTCCTGAGACCAGGAAACGGCTGAACAGGTCACCGCCGTTATAATTCCATTCCTAGTGAGTAATCCTACTCCCAGCGGCCTTTGCGGTAAGCCGGTATTGCCCCCGAAACTACAACTCCCGTGACGCCTCACGATTATGACCTAGGCACTATTGGCCCCTATAGCATGCTGGGCTTACCGGAAGCGCCCAGCCTACCAATCCCATGAGGCCCAGGGATTGTGACGAGAGGTGCCATTGGTCCCTATGGGCGACGGGAGATGCGGTCACTTTCCTCTCTGGCGCGGTTGCCGGGGCGATGGTACTCTCAGCTCCATGCGTGGCGGGAATTCGAGTCCCGGGTCCGTGGGGAGGATGATGCGGCAGGAGGTCAGCGGGCCGGAGCGCCGTGAGACTTAGAGGTGCCTCCCAGAGTGGGCGGGGCCCTCAGGTAGGCAAGGTTAGTTTCCCCGTCCGGTAGGAGGACTTCCTGTGAAACCGGAGAGGAGCCAGAGGATGTGCAGGGCGCCTGTGTTTCCAGCGCTTACTGAACTCCGACAACTTTTTTTTTTTTTTTTTTTGCCGGCGCTGAGGATTGACCCAGAGCCTTCACCCTCAGCAACGTTCCCAGCCCCTTGTATTGTTTATTGAGACGGGATCTCACCATGTTGCCGAGATGCCCAGGCTGGGCTCAAATCTTGGATTTTAACATCTCTGTTGCAGTACTCTTTCCGGCCCTCTTTTCACCCTCCGTTAAGCGTAGGAGTCCATCATTTTTTCGTAAGCTTACAGCATTGTGTTTCGGAGAGGCCCCAGGAAAACAGCCCTTCCGACTGGGCCTGAAACAACCTGAGAAATTAGTACCCCTTCCTCGTTAACTGCGCCAGTAACAGTTGAACTGTGAAACGGAATAGCCGAGTAGCTGGAGGATGCCCAGCCTGCTCCCAGACGGGCAATAAGATAGTGTGTGTCAGGGCCTCGGGCAACTGTGTGTGCTCTGAAGCTTGCTTTGTGTAACAGACACTGTTTGAACAAACTTGTTACTCAGGCATTTCTCTGTGTCTGTCCCCTGCTTGCTAGCTTGCAAGCCCCCCCTTGCACAAAGGGTAGAAAGGTAGCCTGCCCCTGAACTCAGGGCCCTGACCATTTTGGATTTATCCAGGCGCTGGCCCACATGTAATGAATCTTCCTGTCATCCCTGACCTCTCAGCTCTGAGTCTTGATGTCTCAGGGTTTATCAGATTTCTTTAACAGTTGTGTTTCTATCCTCGTAATCCAGCTATAGAAATAGAAAGTCCCCGAGTCCCGGAGGCACCTCCTGCCCCCACCCACCTCTTTTTGTGTTAGGGGGTCACACCCAGGGTTCATTGCACCAGGCTACGTGCTTAGCCCATTCACGTTTTCTTTTGAGACAGGACCTTGCCAAGTCATTAACTTGTCCAGTGGGCTAGAAGTTGCGATCCTCCTGTCTCAGTCTGAGCTGGGATGACAGATGTGTGCCACCTCATCTGTCTCTGTCCCTTAGTGTGTTCCTCCTCGTGCCCAGGCAGCTACTGAGCTGCTGACCTGCTCTCTGGGTCTGTGTAGATTCCCTATTTCTGGACAGGTCTTTTTTTTTTCTTTCTTTTTTTTTTTTTTTTGATGGTTGTCATGACGGTTCTGGAGATCTAGCCCAGGGCCTTTACACTGAACTATGACCTCAGCCTTTTTGGTTTTGAGGTAAAGTTGTTAAGTTGCTCAGAGTGTGCCTCAGCTCTCCACAGTGCTGAGATTATATTAAGCACATTTTTAAGACTTCACCAGCCTGGCCTTGGCTACAGTTCTCACAGTGAAAGTTGTTAAGCACTTTGGGAGGCTGAAGCAGGAGGATCACAAGTTCAAGAGCAGCCTGGGTAAGTTAGGGACTTAGCTAAGACCCTGTCTCAAAATCAAAAATAAAAATGGGCTGAGGGTGTAGCTCAGTATAAAGGTCAATCACCTCAAAAAAAGTTATAGCAAAGGCAGTCCCTGGAAGGTGGGATGCAGACCCCAGGACCCTACTAGAAGCTGTCTGTCATATCTCTCCCCGTCCCCAGGGTGGCACCCATGAAGAGAAGCAGCCATCCTGCGAGGCACAGTGTTTTTGATGTCAGTGACACCTCCTTGGAGGACTCCAAGATGGACAGCATTGGAAATTTAAAATTCACCCCAAAACTCACCCCTGTGAAGTCTGGTCACAGCAGATTTCTAAAGCGGAGGCAGATGGAGGGGGAGCCACACTTCTTCTCAAGAGCACCTCTGGTCCAGGGCAGTCACCCAGTGCCCAGCTCTGCTGGACCCCCTGCCACCTCCTCCACGGCCAGAGCCACTGCCGCCCTCAGCAGGCTGGCCCAGCTCGAAACCAAGGTCCTGAGCCGGAGGAAGGCTCCCCCTGCCCTGCCTGACTCCGACTCAGACCCAGAGACCTCCGACAGGATGCATAGAACTTTCCAGAAGCAACTCCATGCCTGCCAGGTCACCCCGAGCTCTGTGCCAGTGGGCGGCGGCACCAGGTTCCTGAAGAAGAGGGATCCCGCTGGTGGAAACAGGTCTCCAGGTGCTCTGACAAGGGAGAGGCAGATTCCTCCGACGCCCAGTCAGAGGGGACCTGCAGGAACGCAGGGCTCTCCAGTCAGCGATTTGGAAGAGCTGGGAGGACCAAACGGGACTCAGGTGGAACCTAGAGGAGAAGAGAGGCGTCCACCCAAGGGACTCTGTGGCAGGAAAGCCAGTGAGGAAGAACCCAGAAGACCATGCACGGTAAAGGCTCATCTGTTTATTTCTTTTTTTGCTTTGTTTTGGTTTTTATGAGAGACTCTTACTGACTTTGAATGTGTGTGATTCTCCTGCCTCAGCCTCCCAGGGTGCTAGATGACAGCCTCTTCTTTTTGGACTCAATTGATTTGCCAGAGACTCAGAAATTTGGGAAACATTTTTACTCTATTTATTTATTTTTAATTTTTTGAGTCAGGGTCATCCAGGCTGGTCCTGAGCTCACTGTGTAACCCAGGCTGACCTGGAACTCATGACAGTCCTCCTGCCTCACCCTCCCAAGTGCAGGGCTTATAAGCGTGTACCACCACACTCAGCTAATTTTGTTTTCTTTTTCTTTAAGAGATAGGCTAGCTGTATAGCCCACACTGGCCTCACGCTCACAGCAGTCCTCCTGCCTCAGCCTCCTGAGTGCTAGAATTCCAGAGCTGTACCTCAGTACCCAACTAATTTTTATGCAACTAATTTTAATATGGTGCTGGAGAATTGAATCCAGGGCCTTGTGCTTGCTAGGCAAGTGCTCTAATCACTGAACTACACTCCCTGCCAATTATTGATTTATTTTTTAATGAACTTTTTTCTTTATTAACATGTATTTGTGATAATAACAATCAGCTTAAGAAATTGGTGTATTTGCATATCACATCTTGATAGTTTTTAACTTCTTTCCCCTCCCCTACATCCTCTTTTCCTTTCCACAAAGTCTGTCCTCTTACTTTCTTCCATCTCTTTTTGAATTTTTTTTTATGATTAGTATTTCTCAAATAGGAGAAACCATGCGATGTTTAACCTCCGGTGTCTGGTTCATTTCGCTAAGCATAATGGTCTGCAGAGGCATCCATTTTCCTGCAAATAATTAAGATTTATCTTTCTTTATGGCAGAGTGGTACTCCACATGTAAATATACCACATTTTCCTTATCCATTGCTTTGTTGTATAAATTGTGCTCCTGTAAACACGGATGTGCATGTATCACTCTTGTATGGTGACTGACTTTAACTCTTTGGGAAGATCCCCAGAAGAGGTATAGCTGTGTCAACTAGGATATATTCAGTTTTTTGAGGAATTTTCATACTGCTTTTTGTAATGGTTGTGCCAGATTACAGCCCCCTCAGCAGTGTAGAAATGTTCCTTTTTCCTACAACCTCACCGACATTTTTTGAGTTCTTTATACCAGCTATTCTTAATGGAGTTAGATGGAACTTCAGTGTTGTTTTGACTTGCATTTCTTGCTGGCTAAAGATGCTGTACGTATTTTCATGTATTTATTGGCCATTCAGAATTCTTTCATTTTAGATGCCCATTTATTGGATCTTTTGTTGTGGGGAGTCTAATTTTTTCCAGTTCTTTGTACATTCTAGATACCACAGATCCACACCAGCAGCACAGGACTTTTGTTTGTTTTTATTTCTTGTGGTACTGGGGATGAACCCAGGGCTTTCACACTGAGCTCCATCCTCAGCTTATTTTGGCTATAACGTTGACTTGATTAAAGATGAGTTTGACTCACAATAAAAAGTATGTAGGGCTGGGGATGTAGCTCAGTCCAATCTCCACAAAACAAACAGATAGAAACATGATTAGACCAAGAGAATTTAAGCTACTGCTACAGACCAAGTGGAGGAAGTTGTCAGGACTGTCTGTCCCAGTCCTGTCCCCTCCTGGGCAGAGAGTCAGGACCCTGGTGGTGTGGGAGTGTTAGGATCTGCTCTCAGTGAGTTTTCTGGTGGCAGAAAAGTGGAGGGAGAGACCACAGTATGTACCTGAGCCAGGCCCTGTGGTACACAGGGAGCTTGAGGCAGGAGGATTGTTAAGTTTGAGTCTAACCTGGACAAATTAGCAACTTAGTGCTAATTTGAACTTGTTTCAAAATCAAAACTAGAAAGAGCTGGGGATATAGCTCAGTGCCAAGGTCCTGGGCTTGGTCTTGAAGACCACACAAAAAATTTTGATAATTTCATATATTTTATTTTTCCCAAAGTAGGACTTGACACCAACTCCGCCACAAGCCCTGTCTCCAGTTGGCTCCAAGTCCTGCCAGACATCGCACCAGCCAGCCTACCCATCAGTGCCGGGGACTCTTCCCACAGTCCACACAGGGGCTGGCTCCACATCTCCACCCTCCATCTTAGGCACTGTTTCAGGATCTCTGTCCCCCAAAATGGGGTACATGGAGCTCTTGCCTTTGCCTAGTAGGGATGGGCCTGAAGATGAGCCTGTGTCTGCAGCCACTGATGACAGCCTACTTGGTAACCTGTCCTTGGGCAGAGCCACCATCTTGGGCAGGGAGGGCAAAGGGACCCTAGGGGAGATGCCAGTGGGGGAGAGTGGCATATAGTGAAATTCTAGCTATGCAGGAGGCTGATACAGGAGAATCGTCAGGTTCAAGTCCAGCCCAGACAACTTAGCAAGGCTTGCCTCAAAATTAAAAAGGGGCCAGGGTGAATGGCTGATAGAGCACTTAGCAAGTACAGCTCTGGGTTTCCTCCCCATCACCACAACACAGCAGCAACAACAGACTTTTCCTGGGCCCATGGGGCGCAGGTCTGTCATCCCAGTACCTGGGAGGCTCTCAGGTGGATATCGAGTTCAATCCCAGCCTGGACAACTGAGTGACTTAGCAGGATGCTGTCTCTAAATAAAAAATAGAAGTGGGCCAGGGATGTAGCTCAATGTGAAGGTCCTCGGTTTAATCTTAGGAATTTGTGAATGGGAGACACAGCACTGGCAAGGGCTCCTCCGGGCCTTTAGGTGATGCCTCCTTGCCCAGTCCTCCCGAGGTGCAGAGGTGCCGAGCCCCGCCCCATCTCCGCCTTGGGGTGGGAGGGGGAGCGCTTGGTGGTGGCCAGGGACCCTTACCCACTCCTTCTTAGTTGTGCCCCCTTGTCACCAGCTTCCTCCATGGCCCTGTGATCGTCTGTTCCTCATTTAGACCAGAGGCTCAAGGTCCAATTTCTTTTTTATAAAGTTTTATTGGAACACAGCCGTGTTCCTCTAGCTGCACATGAACTGTGTAAGTCAAAATTCTCCTTATATACTGACACGGTAGGCTTGGGGCCCTGCATTACTCAAACCTATCTGACAAAGGGGCTGAGCTTTCGAGTAAACCTCCATCCTCCTGGGGACTTTGAGTCATCTGAGTGACTGCGTGCATAGAGCACAGTGGAGATGCTCTGTAAATCATGGTTCTAGTCCATCAGCATGGAATTAATGACCAGAAAAAAGGGGCCCATGTTCAGGACAGATGCTCTAGCTATCTAGTGATTTATTTAAATTATCTCGAGACAAGGCCTTGCTGTATAGTTCAGTAAGCTATCCTTGAACTCAAGTTCCTCCTGCCTCAGCCTTTTGAGTGCTGGGATTACAGGTGCACACTACCACGGTCAGCTGGATACAGGTTTTTTTCTGAGTATTTTTCATCTGTGGGATCTAAGATGCGCAAGCCACAGACAGGAAGGGCAGCTGCACAGGCGGGCTGCCGTGCGGGCTAACACGGGCATTGCCCAGCCTCGACAGCTGCGTGTGCCTGTCCTCGTGCTCCTGGGGGACCGAGAGGCCTGGCAGCTTCACGTCTTTCTGAGGCGCTGAGCTGCCAGCCAAGCACATTTGTGTTGACGAGTTTTGCTGAGTTGCTGAGTTGCCCAGGCGGGGCTCCCTCAAGCTAGCGTTGCTCCTGCCTCAGCCTCTCAGAGCATGTGGCATCTGCCCTGCTCTTTGAAACTGCTGGGAACAAATAACAGAGGAAACTCTGCTAAACTCACTTTCTGTTCACAGATTTAAGAATCAATATTTTGTCGCTTGATGATCTGGCTCCAGCCACCAGTGAGAGACCAGACGTGGCACAGAAAGTGAGTACTGCGCTCCTGTTTCTTTCCTTCTTTCTCTGTGCTGTGCTAGAGCTGGGGCCACTCACGCCAGGCCGGCCCAGGGCTGGGATGCTTGCTGTCAGACAGCGCTTCTCCTTGGGGACCTGAGCAGGGCCAGGGGACGTTTCTGCTTTTACAGCTAAGGCGGTTGTCAGAGTTGTGCAGGCCTTTCGGCCCGGCGCTCTGAGAGACGTGAACTTGAGCTCATCCTGGGCAACTTGGCGTGGCCCTGTCTTGGAGGAAGTGACATGGAAGGCTGGGATGTAGCTGTGTGAAGCCCTGGCTCCGCCCTGCACTGGGGATGACTGCACCGTCTGGGCGCAGTAGCACATGCATGCAGTCTCTTAGCAGGCCGAGGCAGGAGGATCACGTGTTCCAGCTTAGCTAAGTAGCTGAGATTGCAGGGAGATGGCCAGCTCAAGTGTGGTCTTTTTTTCAGGGTCACCTTCCTGTCCCCTTTGATGTCCTGTCTTGCAGGAAGAAGACAGTCAGAGACAAAGGCCATTGGGCCACAGTTTTGTGGCAGCAGAACCTTCCGGGCTGGGAGTGCTGTGCCATCCCCTACCCCAAGGCTCAGCTTTTCAAGGACAGGCCACCTGTGAGGCCAGGGTTGAGGCCCTTCCCTCCACAAGTGAGATCTCGGAGTGCCTGGATGGCACCTGGCCTGCGGCCCCCCCACAGGACAGTTCATCCACAGAGGACATGGCCAGCCCAGCGTATTCTGAGGACTTCGAGAGGTCACCGAGCCCCTTGGTGTCAGGCCCTTCCGAGGTGGCACCTGTGGAGATGCTGGACACACTGTCAGGATTGTCCTCCAGCGCGAGGACAGACCTCCCCACAGTGCCCCGAGTGTTGAGGATGCAGGGCAGGAATGCAGCCAGTGTCCTGGTGAGGGAGGCTAGTGTGCAGACACTAAGTCCTTCCCTTGCCCACCACTGGACAGAGGGTACGTGGGACTAGAGCAGCGCGGGCTCTGCCTCCTGCCACCCTCAGCCTGGGACTGGGACTCCTGATATGTGGGTCTGCTCCCTGCTCATGTCCAGACAGCTGCCTGGGAAGTGGGCTGGGGTTGTCCTTGTGCCAGGAGTAGATATTGCTCACCTGGAAGCTTGCTGTGATGATGGGCACTGCTCTGCACACCTGGGCAGGGTGATCATCAGGGAGGAATCCAGTACTATGGGCCACATGGAGTCCCCAGGGCTTTGAACCCAGACTAGCCCTGGAATCTCAGAATTCCTCCTTCCTCAGCCTCTAGAATGCTGGAATTACAGGCATGCCCGACCACACTGACTTTATGTGGTGCTGGGGAATTGAACCCAGGGCCTTAGGCTTGCTGTGCAAGTGCTTCATCTGCTGAGCTACGCCCCCAGCCCTAGCGTGGGGTTTTTAATGTTTATTTTGGTCTCGGGAATGAATATTTTTTCCTTCTTACTGGAGATTGAGCCCAGGGCCTGCATGCTGAGTGACATCCCAGCCCACTGTTTGTTGAGACTTGCCGTCCTCTGCCTCGCCTCTCAGCACTGGGGTGACTCTATGCACCATCACACTGGCTTTTAAATGGCATTTTAAACCCACGGTCTTGGAGGCAGAGACCTTTGTGGCTCGTCCTTGACCACGTGGTCGGTTCTGACAGTACAAGCATTAGTCTGCAGGTGGACATGTTTCTGTCCATGTGTTTTTTTTTTTTTTTTAGCAATTTTAAGTGATGTTTTCATAAAATGGTTGTGGTGGCATTTTCCTGGACCACACCTGACATTCAAAGGGCTCAATACACTGGGTGTAGCGCCACAGGCCTGTCATCCTAGCACTATGGGAGGCTGAGACTGGAGGACCACAAGTTTGAGTCCAGCCTTGGCAGCATAGCACCTTAGTGAAATCCTATGTCTAAATTAAAAAGAAGTCAGGCCCAGTACCACAGGCCTGTTATCCCAGAAGTCTGGGAGGCAGAGGCAGGAGTATCTCTAGGTCAAGCCAGCGTGGGCAACTTAGTACTTGGCAAGGCCTTGTCTTGAATAATGGGGCTGTAGTTCAGACCAAAGACCTTGGGTTCAACCCTCAGCACCATTAAATTAAAATAAAAGGGCCGTGGATGTAGCTCAGTGAAAAGATCCTGTGTTTCATTCCCAGGGCAAGGCTTTACTGTTCTGCTCATGGGAAGGGTGGAGCACATGGAGATTTGATGCTGTGTCCATGGGTGGGTGAGGGGCTGCCCCTCCTGTCCCTCACCCTCCCTCTATCTCACTACAGCAGCCAACATGGCAGCCATCGGGCCTGCCTCTGGGGACACCTACATGGACCCAACACCCATCGCTAGCCACGTGGTCAGCACGGATGCCATAGAAGGTGACACCCTGCTCCCAGCATTGTCCTCCCCTCCTGGGCGGGGGGAAGGCAGCCAGCAGGCCTCCCGAGCAAGATGGCACAGACAGTAGCACCGGGCTTTGTGTGCTCCGTAAGCCCCTGTCTGCTCCTACAGGGGACAGCGGTGTCCTGTGGGGGGAGGGGAGAACAGGCCACGGCTCCACACCCAGCTCGTGAAGACAGCGAAGGAAGGAGGAGAGGAATGGAGAAAGGAGGGAGTAATAGGAGAGGAGGAGGAATTAAGGAAGGAGAGAAGGAAGGACGAAAAGGAAGGAAGAAAGGAGCCGGGCCCTGCCCAGAACATAGGGAGGCTGAGGCAGGAAGGCTGAAAGTGTTAATCCCACCTGGGCAATTTAGGAACTTCAGGAGACCCTGTCTCACACAGTTAAGGAGGAGCTGGACATGTAGTTTAGAGCAGTTTCCAGGTTCAATACCTAGTGCCATAAATAAATAAGTAGATAAACATTTAGGTGGTTGGCCTAACAGCTCTTTATCCTGACATGGCACTTTTCCTTGTTGAGCAGGGGTGAGAAAGGAGGCCAGTGTCTTGCTCTATAGTCCAGACTGGTGCTAAACTCACTCTGCTATTTTTTTTTTAGAGGGGGAGGTGCTGAGGCTGAGCTCTAGCTGAAGCACTTGCCTAGCAAGCTCAAGGCACTGGGTTCAGTTCCTCAGCACCACGTAAGCCAGATGTGGTGCCACATGCTTGTAATCCTGAATCTTGGGAGGCTGAGGCAGGAAGATTGTCGTGAGTTCACAGCCAGCCTAAGCTACATAGTGAGATCAGGATCAGCCTGCACTTAGAGCAAGACCATGTCTCAGAAAAAGATTTTAGTACTTACTTTCTGTGTGTGTGTACTGGGGATTGAGCCCAGGGCCTTTACACTGAACTACATCCTCAGCCCATTTTTATTTTTAAGAACAGGTCTTACGAAGTTGCCCAGGCTTATAGCCCCCTGCCTCAGAGTGCTGGGATGACAGGCCTGGGCCACGAGGCCTGGCAGTATTTTTCTTACCATCTCAGCCAAGTACTAAGGAGAAACAGTTTACACAGCCGGGTTTAGTGAAGGGAGGGCAGACCTTGAAGCCCACGGTCCCGCCAAGGGGCACCAAGGGTAGGGATGGCTGGGACTGGGTCTGTAGGAACCGCCAGTGACCCAGCGCTGGGACAGCCCTGACAGCATACAGCCCGGCGGCAGTGGCTCTGGATGACTTGCTGAGGCAGCAGCTGAGGCTCACGCGACAGTTCGTGGAGGGGGCCCGCCAGCTGCACAGCACCCTGCTGCGGTCCCTGGATGGTGACGTGTTCCACTACCACACCCTGGAACAGGCCAAGGAGGTGACACTGGGAACGGAAAGGGGAAGGGCCATGGGGAGGCTGTTCTGTATTCCTGGGAAAGAGACCCAATGGCCGTGTGCTCCCGCTGGGGAGGCCGGCCCCACTGTGGCCCCTGGGTTGTCCCTCAGGCCGCAGCCCAGGTGGCAGCCTCGTTTCCAAGCTTTCATTTTGTCTGATTTGCTTATTTTGTTTTTTGAGGAAAAGTCTCACTGTGTAGTCCCAACTGGGTCTTAACTATGTAGGGAGTATGGCTCACCGGTTAGGGCACTTAACCAGCATGTCCAAGGCCTCTGGTCGATCCCCTAGCAGCACATAGAAAACATTAACCAGGCATGATGGCACATGCCTATGAATCCTAGTACCTGGGAGGCTGAGGTAGGATTGTTTTCCCCATGTAACCCGAGCTAGCCTTGAACTTACAGCAATTCTCCTGCCTCAGCCTTCTAAATGCTGGGATCACAGGCATGTGCCATCACACCTGGTTTTTCTTATTTGAGACCGGGTCTCACCAAGTTATCAAGTTGCCTAGGCTGGGCTCAAACTTGTGATCCCCTTGCCTCAGCCTCCCAGAGTAGTAAGATGACAGGCTTGAGCCACCAGGCCAGTTCCAGCTTTTTTCTAAATTAATTTTACGGTGAAGGACCAGAGCCTAGGGCCTCGTGCCCACTGGCATCAGCTGGGGCTGAGCTGCCTCTCCCCATCCTCTTGGTCACAAGAATGCTGCTGCTGGACCGTCCTGGCTTCCTGGGATCTGGGGCTGTCGCTGCTCCTCAGCCCTGAGCAGTGTCTGAGCCAAGCCCCCAGGGCACGATAGCAGTGCCCCTCCTGCCTGCATCCCCATGCTGCTGCTGGACTGAGACCCCATTTGAGGTCTCATCCCAACCCCCTACCCACTTCCAAGCAACCAGGTTGGGTGACGAGTCCCAAAAACTACTCAGCAGGTACCCCTTCCCTGTGGGTTATCTGAGGCCGTTGGACCACATCACAAGCCCAGTCCCCAAAGCTCCCCCAGTAGACTTGTCTCATGGCAGCCTGCTCTGTCATCAGCCTGGCTGCAGCTGCTCAATGTCTACCCAGTACCAAAGCCCTGTGGTGACAGCATCCCTGTTTATCTCTGCCCTGCAGTACATCCGATGCCACAGGCCACCCCCACTGACCCCGGAGGACGTCCTACGGCAGGTGAAGGAGGAGTTATGAGCCCAGGAGGCTGCCTAGGAACATGTATGTCCATGGCCAGGAGACAGATGGCTTCTGGGGACAAAAGGTGCAGCATCACCAAGCAGGACCCAGTGGCCAGCCTCTCAGCCGTGGAACGAGGACAGTGACAGACCACGTCAGTGGAGGGGAGTCTTGAGCACAGCTGCCTTCACTCAGCCACGGACAGCACACTGTATACCCCCCGCCCAAGGGATAGTCACTGAATAGGACTCAGCTATGTCTGCAGGACCCTGGGTGAGCACCGCTGTGGGTCCAACTCAGAGGAAGCAGCTTTAAAAAAAGAAAAAAAAAAAAAGGACTTTATTGGAAGGCAAAACAGTAAAATCCACAAAGAATCTCATTAAGATGTGTTCCGTGTTTCCCTGACCTGGGTGCGGGAATAAGCGTGGCCACGGGGCACTGAGGAGACAGCTCTGTACCGTGGTGGTGAGAAAGTGGCAGACAGAACTTCGCAGCATGGCGAGAAGGTTCCACAAGTGTTTCTGCACAGCAGAGCTGGCTGCCCTCACCCTGGGGTTGCCGACTCGGCACACAGCAGAAGATGGTGGGCAGGAGGCGCCTCCCACCGCCCCGTGAGTGGTGGTGTCAGGACTCCTAGGGCAGGGGCCCCCACAGAAGGGCATGGAGCCCTAAACCTCCAGGCGGCAGTGTGGGTGACCCCTGAGGGAAGTGTACCAAGGGACACTACTAAAGAACTACGGGGCAGCAGGGCCGGTGACATCCCTGGGGCTAACCCAGCCGGGCACTCAGGAGGCCCTGGTAAGCCACCCATCAGGCAGCTCCGTGTCTTCCTTTCACGCCTGGGAGAGGCCGTGGGCACACTAGTCCTCTTTCTCCTCCTTGCGTGTCCCAAACGTGGAGACTGCATGAGAAGAGAAGCAGCTGTCACCACAGAGTGGACGCCAGGTGGGCAGGGAGGCAGGGCAAGGAGGCCACACTCACGCTCCTCACGGGCCTTCATGCGGGCGATGAAGGAGTAGCTCTTGTTGCGCCGGTAGTTCTCGTAGGGGTCGTCCAGGGCCACGCCCACACCCTTGTACTGGTCCCACTTGTCCCGCACGTCCCCACCGCGGATTGGGTCTTGAATGCCTTGCTCTTTTGCGCCCAGGCCGCCTGAGCCACTCCAACCTGGGGATGGGCATAGCCGGGTGATGAGGGCACAAAGCCGGCCCCGGGGTTCCTCCTACCAGCCCTTAGCCTGCCCCTTGCTGCTGGGACACTCACCCATCTTAACAAGCATCTGGTGGCCCTTGTTCTCCTCTCCCAGCCTGGAGTCGGGGACTGCAGGCGCAGAGCTGGAGCCCAGCCCGGCCGCTGAGCTGGAGGAAGACAGGGACTGCTTACTGGGATGACAGCGGAATGGCTGTCCATCAAGGGGCCACAGTGGGGCGGACACATGCACTTAGTCTCAGTGGGCAGGAAGGTCAGTCAGTTCAGTTTCTTCATCTTGTCCTCAGAGGTCCCACTCACTGAGTGAGAGGACACAGAGTCCCGCCCAGCCCCTGGGGCACTGACACAGGCTGCACACCTTCCCGTAGCCTGCAGTGGGGTGGCTACAATGGGACTCGACTCTTACTGCAGAGTACTCTTACTGCAGAGCGGGAGCTGGTTGGGGCAGGGCTCTTACGGCGGGGTGGGGCTCCTGGATCTCGAGCGGCGCCTCCTTCCTGGGGAGTATGACTTGGACCGGGATCTGGACCGGGACCGGCTCCTGGAGGAACGTGACCTGCTGCGGCTCCTGTGGGGTAGCGTGGGGTGAGTGCGGAGTCGGCACAGTCCCAGCGCCCACCGCAGGAGTCCTGCCTACCTGGAGCGGGAGCGTGAGTAGGAGCGGGAGCAGGACCGGGACCGGGACCTCGAGTAGGAGCCCGAGGACTTGGACGACCTTGAGCGGGAGCGCGAGGAGGAGCGCCCGCGGCTCTTGGATCTGCTCCGAGAGCGGGAAGGGCCACTGCTGGGATAGGAGGTGAAGTTGTACCCTGCCCAACCTTGTCCATCATGTCCCCGGTACCCCCAGTGTCCCTTCTGCCCACCCGGCTCACCTGTTCCTCTTCTCCTGGCCCTTTCGCCGCCGGGCCCGCATCTTGGCCCGGAAGAACTCATAGAGGCCATTCTGTTCCCAGCCCTCACTGCAAGACATGCCTGGAGTGACCACCCTAGGAGCTGCCCCTTCCCCATCCCCTTCTTGTCCCAGTGTGTGCTGCAGGGGCCTGGGTGAAGCAGGCGGAGGCCATCCTGCCTCCATGGAGACCCATCCCCAGGGTGTCCAGGAGCCCTGCCGAGGGGGATGGGCAAAGCCACCAGCAAGCGACTAAGGGTACAGAATGCCTCCGGTGGGCAAGGTCGGAGCCTGCAGGCCGGAGACCTGCGCATGCAGGCCCACGTGCCCCACAGCTGCACCATGCCAGGCTCAGGGATCTTTCTCCCAAGTGAAGTACATCCAGGTGGGGCGGGGAGGGAGTGTGGCAGGGAGCCTGTACCTGTTGCGGGGCCTGTCATGCGAAGGCGGGCTATAGAAGGCTTCCACAGCAGCGAGAAGCCTCTCACTGGGTGGCATAGGGGGTGGCAGGCGGATGTCCTTGGGGTCCAGGGGCTTGTACTCGTGGTCCTCCAGCTGCAGGGAGCTCCGCTGTCACCACAAGGTGGGACACAACCCCAGTATGCCCTCCCAACAGAACTGCCCTCGAGATGGTGCCCAGCAGACCATGCACTCTGACTCCAGCCCTGCCCGGACGAGGACCCTCCCTGACAGTGACAAACACCCCACTGCTGACAGACGGACAGGTGGCCCTTCTGGAGTCTTCTCACCCTGAACTATCCCTGGGCCCACCCTCTCAGGAGACAAGAGCAGGTGGCAGAGCCCTCACCTCCCCAATCCTGCCTTGACCCCCCCATGCAGTGGTCCCCATGGCCCCGCACTGTCAGCTCCGGGACAGGAGGCCAGGGCTCAGGGAATTCAAGGGGGCTGTTGCTCCTGGGACTTGGGCAGCTCTTGGTACAAGTTAACCAGGAAGGGCCTGAGGCATTACCTTCACCAAGGGGGCCATCAGCCCAGCAGGAAGGTCAAAGTAGGGCACGTTGGGGACCAGGCTGGGGTCATCATGGTTAATGTGAGGTGGGCCTTGGCGCCGCATGTGAGGGGGCTGCCCATTGAAGCCGTGAGGGGGTGGGCCGAAGTCAGGGTGCTGTGGGCCAGCCCAGGGTGGGTGCTCGTTGATCCCAGGGTGGGGCATACGGTGGCCAGGGTGGTGGGGGGGAGGTCCCATGTCTGCAAGAGAGTAGAGTGGCTCAGGCCATGGGAGGCCAGGGTACAGGATCCCCCAGGCGCAGAAGCCTACGGAGAGGGCTCTTGGGGTAGGGAGCTGGTAATCATCACTTCAGAGACAAGGCAGCCAGGAGCCGGAAGCACCAAACGTGCCTAGCCGAAGGAGGCAGAAGGGAACCCACAGTGAACCCCAGAACCTCATCCTGGGACTACATCCCTATCTGAACACACTGCAGCCCGCTCCTATAATCCCCAGCCTGAGGAGGGATCTGGTCCCAAGGCAGGTGTCTACGAGGGGACTGATTTCACAGGAGGCTAGACAAACTGTTTCACATCACTGATGTAAAGTGAGAATGCAGTCAGTGGTCCTGGGGCACACGCCTGTAGCCCCAGCACTCTGGGAAGCTGAGACATGAGGATCACAAGTTGGAGGCTAAGCTTAGCGATTTAGTAAAACCCCACCTCAAAAAAAAATAAATAAATAAAAAAGGGCTAAGGGAGCTAGGGACCTCATTCAAAGGTTAAGGCACTTGCGTAGCAAGTTTATGGCCCTGGGTTCGATTCCCAGTAATCACATAAACTAGATGTAGAAGCACATGCCTGTAATCCCAGTACCCAGGAGGCTGAGGCAGGAGGACTGCCATGAGCTTGCAGCCAACCTGGCCTACACAGTGAGTTCACGACCACAGAACAAGACTTTGCTCCAAAAGAGATGCAAGTCAGTATGAAAAGGGAGAAGGAATGCCATCTGAGCCTTCAGGAGGGGGCTCTAGGATCTGACTCTGCAGACACCCCAACCGTAACTACGGGGCATGACCTTCCTGGTACTGGAACTACCAGGGTGGGGTATATGTTATAGCAGCTACAGGGATGTGACATTAAAAGACCTGTGGCAGTGGCCTCAGAATGGCCTTGCAAATAAAGCTAGAAGCAATAATAAAGCACAAATAAAGACAGTTTCTGAAAAGCAAATCAAGAACACCAATACAGAGTGACTACAGACCAATTTGGCCCGTCCTGGATCAGGTGCCCAGCATGAGGCGATGCCCACCTGCTCAGCCATACAGAGCAGGGTGGCAAGGACAGCAATCTGCTTGGAGACTGCCAGCAGGCAGGGAGGCTGAACGAGGATGGACCCCAAGAGCCTGCCTTGCCCAGAAAGTAGCATCCTGACTCTTTTCATCGTGACCCAGCTTGGTCTTGATCTTGCCATCCTCCTGCCTCAGCCTCCTCAGCAGCTGGGATTGCACCCGTGGCCTCCCCAACCTCCCCTGGGGCACTCACCAGCAGGGAACTCGCCCTGAGGATAGTCGAAGCGATGCGGGTAGGGTGGCCGCTCAAAGGGGTGCCGTGGGGGAAAGTCATCCTGCATGAAGCGCGGGGGGAAGCGGTTGAAGTTGTGGGGGTGCGGTGGCTGGCTGAAGGGTGGGTGCTGCTGGTGGGGTGGGAAGGGCCCACGGAAGTGGGGCGGCCGCTGCATGCGGAAAGGCGGCTCGCGCTGGCCCCCGCCCCAGGGCGGCTGCTCATGCTGGTTGTTCCAGGGGCCCTCAAACTGGTTGTTCCAGCCAGGCTCAGGTTGGCTGTTCCACGGCGCATCACGCTGCCCATTCCAGCCCGGGTCACCGCGCTGCTCGCCCCACATGCCCTCGTGGCTGTTGTTCCAGGGCGGGCAGTGGGGTGGCCCTCCCTGGTGGTGCGGGTAGGGGGGCTGCTCAGGAGGCTGCAAGGCAAAGCACATAGGTGTGAGCTGCACAAATGTGCAGGTGCTGGAGGTGCAGGCAGTAGGCTGCGCAAACCTACTGCATTCCCACCCCCAACCCCCGCCCTGCCCCGCCACATCAGCTGGGCCCTGCAGCCATGACTTACCCTGTCTCACTCTCCTCCCGGCTAAGTCCACCTCTTGGAGTCACCCCACACTGACCACCTGCCCTCTACACTTTTCACCCAACCTCCCGCCAAAACACCAACTTCCTATGGAAGGAAGGCCCAAGTCCCACATGCCACCTGCTGCAGCCCTGACCCCACTGACCTCTTCAAGTAGGACCAGACTCCTGCTCAGTCCACAGAGGCCCCCCTGAGCTCCCAGGCCATGCCTGCCAAGCTGCTGGCACTGCACCCTTGGTCTTGCAAGGAGAGGCAGAAGCCAAGATTCCAACCCAGAAACCTGGAGCAGCCTAGCAGCACCAGCCCCTCCCTTAGCCCAGCTGTATGCAGTGATGGACTATGGAAGCCAGTGCTGGCAAGCTGGACCGGTTCACAAATGCCAGGGAAAAGGCATGGCTTCACCACAGCTCTGCCTCACCCAATCTGCCACCTGCTGCCCATAGCAGGATGGAGCCCAGGGATACTACATATACTAAGCAGGTACTCTACCTCTACGCCATGCCCCTGGCCTCCCAGAATTTTGAGGTACCTGCTGCTGGCCCCAAGGAGCGACAGGGTGAGGCTGATCAAACCAAGGGGGCTTGTTGGGCGGAATCTGGTCGTGTGGCCCAGGGGCCCGGGGTCCAGCAGCAGGATCTGGGACCCCTCCTGCAGCATCGTACTCTGAAGTGCCCGGCATTTGGATGGGAGGCTTGTTGTCATCTACAGCCAGGCAGGAGGGAGGCAGAGGCTACCTGGTTAGTGGCAGGCGAGGGCCCCTGGCACCCCCAGAGCCACCCAGGCCTGGGTGCCTGTCCCCAAGCACAGGCCTCCAGGAAAGGGCCATGGATTTTGATCCCCCAAACCACACCTGTCACACGTCTCCCCTTCACAAGTCCCACAGCCCACACCTATTCAGCCACCCTATTCTGAGGGACTGCTGCAGAAATTATTACCCCTGAATCTAGTTAAGAGGTCACAGCCAAGTATCAAGGCACATGCCTGTAGCCCCATATTCTGGAGGCTGAAGCAGAACCATGAGTTCAAGGCCAGCTGGGCTACTCAGTAAGACTGTCTCAAAACAAGACTTCATTTCCCATTAATCTTTGTTTCCTTTGGAGTAGTGCTGGGGATGGAATCCAGGCCTTGCATGTGCTATTAGGCAGGTGCTCTGGCACTGAGCCTCACCTCCAGCCCTAACCTATTATTTACTTTCTAGAGACAGCCTATATTGCCCAGGTTGGCTCTGAATTCCTGGGCTCAAGTGGTTCTTCTGCCCATCTCCCAAGTAACCTAACCAACACTACGGGTGTGTGCCACTACATGTGGCTTTTGGCTTGTGGCTGTCATCTTACTGACATTCTGGTGTTAAGTCACTCTCCCCATGCAGGGTCAGGTCCTGCTTGATATGACATATCTGAAACATATCATGCCTCTTATCGAAATGCTGGTGCCAGAAATGCTTTGCATTGTAGTATTCGAACTTTGGAATAGCTGAAAGACTGTTGTTGATCAGGACCCCTCACCTGGAAACCCAAAGCCTCAGCCGCTAAGATGGAGGGAGTTTTCAATGCTCCATATGCCTCAGGCTTTAGAGACTCCTGGGTCTGGGGTTCTGGGGCCAGGGTGCCAGGATTCTGTCTGTTCCTCTCTGTCTCTATGGGAAGGGAAGCCAGGCCTCGTGCCTGCTAAGCAAGAGGCTGACCAGGCCCCACCCAGCCCTGTGCTGCAACACCAGTCCTGGCGCTGTACCCATAACTCACCCAGGCCTTGCAGCTATCCCTACTCTGTTAATAGGGCCCTGTGCAAGGGACAGCTGGATTTGCTGAGGCAGTGACAGCCTGAGCTCCTGAGAAATATGGCATGACTCTCTCCCAGGGGTGGGAAGGGACCCCTGGGGCAGAAGACCTCCTACCAGGCTGGGTGGTTGGTGGGAGGGCCTGTGCAGGTGCAGGCGCCGGTGGTGGGGCAGGCGGTGGAGGTGTAGCCTTAACCTCAGCCTCTAGCTGCGGCAGCTGCACCTGTGGCTGAGGCGGTGGTGGCTGCTGGGCCAGGCTGTTGACAAAATCCTCGTGCTGTGTCTTCAGGGCCTGGATCTGCTGCTGGAAGGCCAGCTGCACAGGCTGCACCACGGACGAATACTCAATGATGAGAGTGGCCTACAGGAGAGGGACACTCAGGCCATGGGCCAGACAGACAGCTGCAGCATGGGTGTGTGTGTGTGTGTGTGTGTCTCGCCACAGGTGTGACGAGGACACCTGCTGCAGTGCGTCTGGCTTCCCAGAAGCAGGGACTGGCACTAGAGCTGGGTCAAGGATGATGACGTGCCATTATGAAACACATCCCCACTGCAGTGAGGGTGCAGGTCCACAGTCACCACAAGACCCAAGACCCCAGGTCCCACCCCAGTGTCCCTTAAAACCCAACACAAGCACCACTGACTAGCAGACAACAGCCTAGAAGCTCCGTGTGTCTGGCTAAATGACCACAACAGGCACAGAGGTTACTTCAGCCTCAAGTCCTCACCTGTCAAGAGAAATATAAGCAGGACCTGCTTCAAGCACCTACTACAGGAAAGGGCCCAGCGGGTCCAGAGCTCACCAACCAAGGGTGGAGGTGGGCAGTGCTACAGCATGGCCAAGAATGCAGCCAGAAGCACAAAGTGGGCTTACAGCGACCGAGTGCGTGTCCACCCCCACCTGCCTGAGAATGGGAGCTCCCCTCACAGAGGGCAGGGGCTACGCAGGCAGGGTTGTCCCACTTAACACAGGAGCATGGGAACCACGCATAGGGTGGGAGACAGGTGGCAAGCTATAGAGGTGACTAGAGCCCTGTCCCTGCCGACTATGCCCTGGGTCTAGCTGATCTCCATCCACTGCCACTGCACTACAACACTATGCCTAGGAGACCTGCACCAAAAGGTGGCAAGTGTACCAGGGAGGGCCACCATAGAAAGGGATACTGAGGTCGTGGCATGGCATGGCTGCTTAAACCACCCTCTGGCAGGCACAGCTCCAGACAGCCCTCACCCTAGATGCCACACAGGATCCCTGGCCTCACCTGGTACTGTCCAAGTCCCAAAGCTGGGCTCTGCAGCTGCTGGATGATGGAATCATCAAAGTAACCATTCTTCTCCCAAAGCTGGAGGAGCTGGGGGGGAGGAGAGGCATCAGGGTCCCGCCCACCCCCGCACCCCTCCCCTCCATGTTAGTCTCCCTCCCCATACCCTGGCGATCTTCTGCTGCTTGTCCTCCTCCACCGCCAGGAAGCTGGTGCAGTAGATTGGCACCACGACCTTCTGCAGTGCTGCCAGCAGCTCACGCGCCTGCTTGCGCTGGCTGTGGGGGAGAGACCTGCCGCGCGTCAGGGCCCTGCGCGGGGACCCGCCACGCGCCGTTACACCGCGGCTCCGGCCACGGCGCCCCTGCCCACTCGGGCTGCAGCCTCAACCCTGCTGCACCTCGATTTGGGATGACGGACAGACACACAGAGGGCTGCTCCGAGCAGGGCCTCACCCCAGTCCAGGGTCACTGAGGGTCGCCTCCCTCTTGGGTGGCAGCGAGGACAGAGGCAGAAAGTCAGCAGCACCCCACATGTACACAGAGGGGGTAGGAATCTGAGGGGTCCACACCACCCACCGGGCCAGCCCGGAGGAGGTGGGGCATACAGCACATGGACTGTTCCCGGGAAGGACACAGGCGGAGGCAGACGGCCCCAGCCGCCCCCCAGGCCATGCCAGCAGAGGAGCCCGGAGCTGGGTGGAAGCAGCGGGAGGGGCTATGTCACCCACGCTCAGAGACAGGAAGGTGGAGAAGCAGGGGCGGCTGGGTCAGCGCTAACAGGACAGAAACAAGGGAGGGCATGCAGAAGGAGGAGAGAGAGGGCTCCTAAGGCAGTTGCTCCTGTGGCATTAGCCAGGTGACACAGGTCAACAGGAGGGAGAACTCCCGCCAGCCTAGCTACACTGACGGCCACCTGGAGGTCAATACTCATAGGGTCTCGGAGAGGGTGAGGACAGCAGCTGAGGGCTGCACGGAGACAGCACAGGCAGCATTCAGAGAGAGAGAGAGAGAGAGAGAGAGAGAGAGAGAGAGAGAGGAAGAGCCCAGGGCAGGAGAGGGAGGCAGTAGCCACCAGGGCGAGGCTGGGACTGGGCTTGGGCGGGTGCGCTCACCAGTGGTGCAGCACGTCATTGATGAGGTAGATGAGGTGCAGCCGCAGCTCGAAGTGCGCGCCGTCGGCTGTGATGCGGTTGCGGAGGTGGCCCGCCATCAGCTCACAATGTGGCGGGGACTTGGCGTTGCTGAACATCCAGTTCTTGCCAGCCTGCAGCAGCAGTAGGGCACCACTCAGCAGGGAGTTGGGGCAGGGGCAGGGACAGAGGAGGTCCAGGGCACCCGCCTGCTCAGGGGGGCTAGGTCACCACCAGGTCTTGAGACACCCGCCCACTGCACACCGAGATGGCATCCTTGGTGCACGTGTCAATGATGGGCTGCAGCAGGTTGTCAAACTCGTTCATGTCCAACTGCGTCTCTTCCAAAAGCTTCTGCATCTGCTGCTCCATCGCATGGGCGACTGCTGCCGTCACCTGCTCCTGGGAGGTCGGGGACCAGGGCATCATGAGAAGGAACCTGAGCTGTTCTCCCCCTGGCACCTGCCCAGGAGAGATGGAGCCTAGGGGACAGACACCACGGAAGACGCAGAGGAAGGGCAGCTAGTGGGAACGAGAGACAGGGAGCTCCATTCCAGGTGGCAGCCCCTTGCGCTGGCTGGGTCCTACCAGCCCATGATGACTGGACCTGAGCACTGTGGGGTGCTCCTATGGCAGAGGTATGACAGCCACAGCCACCTTGAAGCTAGCAAAGAAGCCAGGCCTGTGTTTGGAGGTTTAGTTTTCTCTCTGGCTTCTGGGCAACTCACCCTTCTAATGCCTGGCGAAAGAGCAGACTGACAGGGAGATAGGGACAGAAGGGGCCTCCATGGACAGCTGTGGGGACTTCACCACCAGATGGCAGAGATACAATTTGGAGGCCACCTGCCAAGCTCTGCTCTAGCCTCAGTAAACTCATTAACCCACAGTCTTACAGCAGAACGCCCAGGGCCCACAGGACACAGGGATGGTGGCTGAAGCTCAGCAGGCCCCTGCCAGGTCCTCCACACTGAGTCCGGGGACCCTGTACCTGTCGCAGGGCCAACAGGTGCTGCTCCTGCTGCTGGAGGTTCCACTGGCTCTGCTGGATGAGCTCGTCCACAGACTGCGTGCCCTGGGCTGGCGGGATGGGTGCAGCAGGGGCCAGTGGGGGCTGTGGCATTGGGGGCAAGGCCGCAGGAGGCTCCAGCTCTGGGGCCTGCTGCTTGCAAAGGACTGGGGGAGGGAAGGGGTTCGTAAGAACTCCATAGCCCAGACCCACCTGCCATTCCCGTATCCCTCATCCTCTGCCTGCCCCCTCAGCTCCCTGACTGCCTCGTTCCTCTCCTGCCCTCAGGAAGGGATCCTGATAAAAACAGGATCCCCCAAGCTTGAGCCGTCACAAAGACAACCCCTCTGCCAGCAGAAGCCCAGGAGGAGTGATGCACACTTCATCCCTTTCCAGGTGACACTGGAGGCTTTAGGGATGGATCCCCACTCATGCTGAAGCCTCAGAGAGGGGGCTGCACAATGCCAGGACCCCTAAGCGCCTGCCTCCACAGCGTCTCAGAACTAGGGGCCTCGGGTCCTTGCAGGTGGTCCCTGAAACAGGCTCCCCTCCTAGCGACACAGCATCCTGAAGTCTGTGTCCCTCCCTCATTTCCTCAGTTTCTCCCTCTATATCACCACTTTCCCAGCTGTACCCGGACTACCCCCCCTTGGTTGGTGGTCTGGTGGTCCTCCCTAATCACTGTCCCCTTGCCCCACCCACTCTGTGCCAGAGGCAGGGTTATACCCTCCCACCGGCTGAGGTGCCTGTCCACCCTCGCCAGCATCTCCTGTGGCTGACCCTTACTACCTGCACCTTTTCCTGATTTTTTTTTTTTGGGGGGGGGGGGTGGGCAGGGAAGAACTGGAAGTTGAGCCCAGGCTGTTCACACTGAACTACATCCCCAGCCCATTTTTTTTCTTTTTACTTATTTTATTTTATAAGACAGGCTCTCACTTTATATTCCAGGCTGGTCCCCAGCCCATTTTTATCATTTATTTGAGACAAAGTTTCTCTGAGTGACTGAGTTACGTACACTAGACTCCAACTTACTATCTTCCTGCCTCAACCTCTCCAAGTATTCTGATCACAGGCGTGCTCCAGTACAACCTGGCCCTCCTGACTCCCGAGGGCTGGCGTGCCCGGTCCAGTACTGTTGTTCTCCATATGCCTCTTTGTGCAACACTGATTCCTAAACCTGTCTGCACCATCTGGGTCTCTCCAAGGCATGGACGAGACCATGGTCCACACAGCTATGGCCTGACCTCTCTCCGAACCCAGTGTCCAATAAAGACTCCAGGGCTGGCACAGGGACTCCTGAGAGATGAAGGTATGAGCTGCCGGGTGTTATCAAGTTCCCCTAGGCCACACTGCTAGCCATCACCTGCACCATCCGGCCTACAGCAGGCAACAGCCAGCTGTGGTCAGGGTGAGCGAGCCTTCTAGGTGCAGCTCACATTTTTTACTCCAGTGTTCAAAAATACTGTTCTGTGGCAGACTGGAAATTTTAGAAACCAGAAACACCAAATGGGCCCGTCGGCATGGAGCTAGCAGAGTGCCATATGAGAGTAGCTCAGGCTGGATGTGAGGGAAAGGGGAGGGGCCATCAGTGCCCCAGGAGGTGACCTGCAGTTTTCCACACACTCCCCAAGCTCCCAGGATCAGCCTTCCACTCTCAGCAAGCTAGGCCTTCCTTCTGCCCCAGGCAACATAAGTCTCTGCTGGGACCTGGCTGCCCATGCCCTAGACACCCCCTTCATATCCCCCAGTGGCTCTGCCCCAGGGTTTTCATCTACTCCTTCAGCCACACACTTTCCATCCCAACCCCCAACCTTTCCTGTTACGGTGCCAACAGCTCCCCGTATCACATACCCTGGGGTACAGCAACAGGCTCTCAGGTGGTTCGGACAAGGGAGATCCTAACACCTACCTCCCATCCCTCATCTGTATTCAACAGGTGTCCAAATTCCTGACCTCTGTCCCTTGAGCGTCGCCCACCCCACACCGCTGGCCAATTTCAGGCCTGAGCACTGCCTCAGCATCTCCCAAGGCCTGTCACACCCGCATCTCCCTTCAAGCTCTCTGGTGACTTTTAAACTCTGTGCTAGGGCTGAGAAGTGGTTGCCCTGGAAACCGTGACTCGCACATCACGCTGCTTACAACTCAGACAGCCAAGTGCCTCATTCCCACTTCACTGGGCACCAGGAAGCTCAGGCCTGGGGGAGCGCTCAACCCTCCCCTGGCACTAAGGCACACACTCACACCCACGCAATGTGTATTCCACCCCGCCGCCTTCGGGGCTCCTCTCTCCACCAACGGATCTGTACATCTGAGTCGCCCGGCTTCTCAGAGAACCCGAAGGGGTGCCAGACACCTCCCGCCCCGTCGCTTCCCTCCCAGGACACCGAGGCCGCCACGGGGTCTGTACACGTGACGGAGGGCCTCCGGAAGCACGGCCGGGACGACGGCCACCCCTCCCGCCTCCGCGCTGCCCCGCACTGCACTCACGCTGCTGCTGCTCTAGCGCCAGCTTGCACTTGTAGTAGCTGTAAAACTCCCCTCCGAACAGGAACGAAAACTTCGGGTTGTCCTTCTGCTTCTCCATCGTCATCTTCTCAAACTCAGGCCCATTGCGCGCCACGAACTGAGCAAGCTTGTCGATGACATTTCGGAGCTCCTGGTCTGCGGGACGGACACAGGGCCGCGCGGGCCGTCAGCCAACGCCGCCCAACCCGGGGACCCAGGCCCGGCCCGCGAGCTCGTACGGGTCCCGGTAGGAGACATACGCCAACCGAGAGCGCGGCTACCGCGGGAGAGGCCCGTGCGAAGCCGCGAGGCCGCGCCCCCTTCTGGGGCCGGGAACTCTGGGCGGCGCGGCAGGACGACAGGGACTCCCAGTGACAAACAGTCGGCCCTGGATCCCGGCGAGCCTCACCATCGGGCGGCAGGGGCATCTCCATGGCTCCGACCGCGGAGAACGTCCTCCGGCGCCTCACGATCGCCCACCAGCGCCGTCGGCGGAACCCGGCCGGAAGTGGCGCGAGGGGGCCGTTTACGGCGCGCCTCCTGATCACTTCCGCCCGCCACTTACGGCCGTCGCCAGGAAACGCCGGAAGTGAGGGCAAGAGGCGGATGTGGGGCTGCGGCGTGGGGCTGCGGCGCGGGACGTAGACCGTGTGAGTAGCGCGCGGGGCGAACGCGTGCTCCGTCCTGGAGCGGGTTGCACGCGGCGGAGTGTTTCGGGTGGCGCGAGTGTTTCCCTGCCCTTCCTCACCGCGTCTGTCTCCGCGGTATCCTGAGCCTGCTGCTTGGTCCTGACCACTCTTAATGTGGAGGCACGTTGAGGAGACTCCAGAGTGAGTGCCACGGCCCCGCGCGTCCCGCCCCTCCCCCTCGCTAGCCCGAGCAGGAAGCGGAATTGGCTTAGTCGGGAGGGATTTTGTTTAGGTTCGCACCAGCTCCTGCTCTGTTTTTTTCTCTGCCCCGTGGATTAAAGAAGACCGTCGCCCCAACAGGGTCCTCAAATTGCGGCACGGATTAGAGCAATGGCTTCCTTTTATTTTATTTTTTTTTAAATATTAGGCGTTGAATCCGGATCCTTCGCACTGAGGTACGTCTCCTGCTCATTTTTTATTTTTTAATTTTGTCTCAGGTGTTCGCTCAGTCATCAGGTTGCTCTGGCTAGTCTCGAACTTTGAATCCAGAGTGCTAGGATTACAGAGTTTTACCAGCAAGCCCACGCAGACCTTCGTTTGTTTTATTTTGAGATAAGGTCTAAATTTCTGATTTGCTGGGTTCAAACCCGGGATCCTCTGCCTTGGCCTTCTGGAATATTGGAATGATAGGTATGTGCTAGATAGCCCTAAAGTGGAGTAGGGGGACCTCCCCCCACTTCTAGTCCGATCCCCGGCGACTCCCCAACGTTGGGTTTTGATTATGCCCTGTACCTAACAAAGACCAGCAAATGGTGATCAAGATCAGGAGTATGAAGGCCACAAAGCCTGTCGGGGAAAATCCTGACTAAGGTGGCGGGTGCCCCAGACCTCACTAGGTGCCCTAGGTGAGCTGTCCTTCGGAGCTCGTTGAGTTTCGTATGAAATGCGTCTCGGGTGTGCATTTATGGAAGAATCGCAGGAAGGTGCAGCAGACATGACTCAGTGATGGGGAGAGTAGATTCCAAAAACTTACATCACAAACTGCAAGCCAGTGCAAAGTTTAAAATTTGGCTTTCTGCTTCTGTTACCGTGCTTGCCCGCTGCCTGACCCTTTCTCTTTATTTCTGGAACTCAGAGACTCCCTGGCTCCAGGCCCTATTGGGCTTCCAGGAAGCCATAATTCTCTGCCTTTGGGAGACATGGACTTGACCTTACCTCTCCCCCACCGCCCGATCCCAAACGAACTATGACTCTTCTTATCGCTGAGAACCAGCTGGGGAAATGAAACTCAAATCCTATGAATGAATTGTCAACCCTGTACACGAGGCTCAGACTTAGGAGAGTTAGTTCCTCTGGACTTGTCAGCATAATAAATTGATTCTCCTTGCTGTGTGAGTCACCTGTCGCTTCCCTTTCTAGTGTTTCTGTAACATTAGCACCCTGTCCGTCATGGTGTCAAGCATGAGGGTGTATCTCAGTAATTAGAGCTCGTGCCTAGTGTGTGAAAGGGCCGCGTTTAATCCCCCAGCACCACATAAAAAAATCAGGTGTGGTGGCACATGCCTCTAATGCTAGCACTTGGGAGGCTAAGGTAGGAGGATTGCCATGAGTTCAAGGCCAACCTGCACTACATAACAAGTAAGAAGCCTGTGTCAATTATGTTGTCATTTATGACATGGAAGGCCATGCTAGGAGATACTGGGAACTGGGTGAATCATTTAAACCCCTGTACCCCATATCCTGGGGCACATGCATGTTCATTTTGCTGTAATAAACATTCTGTTGTTTCTCTGCCAGCATGTGTGTTCTCCAGCTCTTTGTTCCCCAAACAGAAGAACCAAGAAATTTGTTCCCAAAGCCCACATCCCACAGTGATATCTTGGTGAGGCAGCCAGGTTAAAACCCAGACCATGCAAGTCCCAGGGAGCTAGTGGGAGACTTGCAACCCCATACACCTGGAGACCAGTGGCTAACCTCAAGTTCTTCAGAAAAGAAAGACGCCCAGCAGCCTGCTAGGTGATGGGGATGAAGTGATGTGCTCCCTCTGATGGGACAACCCTGTCCAGGGAACAGGCCTTCTCCTTGTGCAGTTGTGTGGCTAATCTTGCCACTCTTGGCTTGCTGTTCCTCAGGTTGTGGTAACACGTTTGAACTTACAGAATGGCTTCTTTCAGCCTTTTTTAAAAAACTCATCTCTGGCCTGGCATCCTCTTTAGTAGCCCGAGGGTTGCTTCTGATAGAGGTGATGAACAGTGGTTACCTACACAACACCTTACACCTAATCTATTACTAAATGCCACTAATCCTGACCTGCCCAGGGACTGCTGGCTTTGTCTTTCCCGCTCCTACAGTCAGTATGTTGCTGTGCCCCTCCCTGCCCGACTCTGGGCTAGTGAAAAAATGACTCTCCACCCCAGGTACCAAGGGGGCTGTCCCTTTCAGATAATGTATTTAGATAGCCTATATGATTTCCAGGTCAATAAAATGACCAGGGTAACGTTGACAGGGAGGGCTGTCACCCTCCTCAGCTCCTACCAGAATAACTTAATATAGTTTTCTTCCACAAAACCACCCATTTGGTGTCCATTATCTATTCATTCAGTACTTAAGGGCCAGGCACCTCTCTGCATAGCAAGAACTTAAGACCAAGGCCAGGAAAAGGCTTTGAGGACATTAGAGGGTTCTCTTTGCAAGTAGATCCTAAAAATAAAGCCTTCCCAAGACCATGCCAGTTTCCAAGTAACCTAGGCTTTACCCTTTAAGTATCTGGTGGGGTTTTCATGGAAACCCGTTCTAGATACACAAGGGTTAGGAGACAAGAGTTCAAGGTACTGCCAGGGGAGGCCTGGATATGCCTCCAGTTTCCCATGGGAGGACTGCTCCCCCCCCCCCCCCCAGCTTGCACCAAGTTACGGTTCACTGATGCCTGGTTATGAAAACCACACTGAGTGGGTGTTAGTGGATACCAAAAGGAATTTCATACACTGGGAGAACAAAACCACAGTAGCTCCTCCCGACAGTTTTATGAGCCCTTTCAGCCTCTGACAGGAGCTGTATTGTTGGGGACTTTATCTGTCTGAGAAAACGAAAGCAAAAACCCATTTTTTTACTGCTGAAAATAATTTCTGTCTTGATAAGCGAGGATTTTTCTTCCTGTATGGCACTAATTCCTACTTGTGTCTTCCAGCAGCTGGACAGGAACATGCACTCATTAAGCTGGCTCCAATGATCAGCATAGCACCCAATAAGCAATCCTTGCCTAGTCTTAGCCACGAGGACAAGGACCAAATGAGCCGTGTCATCCCCCTCCTAGAGGGTTGGCGTACAGCCACTGGAGTAGACATGGAGTAGATACTGAGGGGGGAACACTAACCACCTCCCTCACGTATTAGAAGCTACCTAAGGACCTAGTGGACAGCCTGGAGGAAATTGCCCAAGGCACTGGCATCCTCCAGAATCACATAGATTCACCAGCAGCAGTGACCACAGAACCAGAAGGAACCAAACTTTCTGACTGCTGAAAATGGGGGATGATGTTTGTTCTTTGAAGAAGGAGGTTTTTTTATGCCAACCAGCCACGAATAGTGAGAGGTGCAGCATGAAAGCCAGCTGACCATGCTTCTGACATCCTCCAAACATCTCCTGTGTCTTGGGAAATCCCAGTCAAAAATCTGGAATCGTGTTTCCTGATTACTTGCAGTGAGGCCTTTCAGAATGCTTCTTGTGATTTGGATCATGTATAATTTATTTTACTCAGATTTTTTTCATTGAGCAGCCATCAAACATGATGATCCAGGACAGTGGCCAAAACCCATTCCTAACCACTCTACCATATCTAGAGGTGATCACTGCATCACCAGAGGTAGTATATAGTTCCCTTGGCCCCCAAGGTCAGGCAGGAAGAGTTCCGTGGTCTCCCTGTAGACATGGCCAGCATCCCATTCAGCAGGTACAGAAGATGTGTTTTCCTCCCTCAGCACTTCCTCAAAGATAATTGGCGACCAGATCATTGGAGGATTAATATAGACAGCACAAATGGGGCTATCATGTAATCCCAGCTCTTTGGGACACTAAGGCAGGAGGATCACAGGTTTGAGCCTGGCCTAGGCAGTTTAACAACTTGCCTGAGAATCTATCTCAAAAAAAAAAAAAAAAAAGAAAGAAAAGGGCTGGGACATTGCTCAGTGTGAAAGCTCTGGGTTGTGTCCCCAGTAACACAAAGGAGGGTAGGGGACCACTCCCGCTAGTCCTAGGTGATGCTCAAGGGCTGCCCCCCCCCCCCACCCCCCTGCTGCCCAGGGCCTACCAGAAGACTAGCAAATAGTACCCAAGAAAGAATAGAAGCCACAAAGCCCACCTGGGGGAACTGCAAGTCAGGACAGGTGCACTAGACCTTGTGTGCTCTATAGGAACCTGTCTCCTAGAGCTCAGAAAGCATCTGTGCTTATGAGCCTCTCTCATGCCTGCAGCAGAACAAATCATGAGACAGTGGGGCCACAGTAGGCACCATGGGCAGGAGTGAGCGCTGTATCAATCATGATGTCCATCGTGCCCTGGAAGGTTCCCCTGCAAGAGCTTTTCAGCTAGCAGGCCCCACCCCCGAGTCCCATGCCAGCGCAAGCCTACTCACCCTGAGCGTACCCTGACTGCATTAAACTTTGCCGCTGTTACCCCAGCACCGTGCATCACCCAGTTCCTGGTTCACAGCACACAGAATCTGGAGACACACTGGTGCCCACATCATGTACCCACTGAGCCTAGCAGCTGTGTCCTAAGGATGAACCTAGGTTGCTTCTGAAATGGGGGCAAGCCTGGTGCATGTAAACTGGGGGAAAGTGACCAGAGGTGGTGACCAATAGGGCAGCACACCAGCCAGCGTCCCCATAAGACCTGGCCGTCGGGATGCTGCCATTGCTGCCCTGTGACTGACAGGACCGTCCCAGTTTCCAGTGCAAGTGGATGCTGTGTGCTTTTGTGGTTTTGTTTTTTGAGACAGGGTCTCTCTCTTTTGCCCAGTCTGGTCCTGAACTCACTATGTAGCCCAGACTGGCCTTGAACTCACAGCAATCCTCCTGCCTCAGCTTCCTGAGTGCTAGGATTACAGATATGTGCCACCACACCTGACTTATGTGGTGCTGGGGAATCAAACTTAAGTACTTAGCTCTTGCTAGGCAAGTGCTCTTACTGTTGAGCTATTCCTCCAGCCCTCATTTGTCTTTGAGATGGGGTCTTGCTCTGTAGTCCAAGCTGGTCCTGGTCTCACTATCTAGAGCAGGATGGCCTCAAATGTACACTTGCCTCACCCTCCTGAATGTTGAGAGTACAGGCATGTGCCACTACACCTGGCTTATGCAGTGTTGGGGTGTCAAACCCAGGACGTTGTGCTTGCTAGGCAGGCATTTCAATAACCAATAAAATGCACCCTCAGCCCTAAAGCAGGTGTGCTTTCATTTTTTTGTTGTCAATTGTGCCGGGGTCAAACCTGGGTCCTTCCTACTGAATTGTATCTCCAGCCAATTTTTGATTTTGAGTCTTCAATTGTTTGGGTGGGCTTGAACTCGCAGTCCTCTTGCCTTAGACTCCCAGAGTGCTAGGATGGCAGGCCTGTGCCACAAAGCCAGACAAGAGGACTTCTTTATGTGAGTTTGGATCCTGGTGTCCAGTAGTGGTTACCACAGGGCCTTCCTAAACTTGCCCCGATAGGATGAGCACTGCTGGGTCGGTCTGAGGCTCTCAGACTTCAGCTGTAAACTGCAGAGCCTTTTGGATTGTCTGATCTCAGCTCTGCAGTCTCACTGGCAGTCAAGAGGCCTGTGCTCTTGATAGGGGGGATAAGGGCTGAGGGGACACCAGTGCTGTGTTGCACGCTGGGGCAGGGCAAAGGGACCAGGCTGACTTCCCAGGCCGGTGTGACCCATCTGCTTCAGTCTCCCACTGACACAATGATAAACATTGCCCCTTGGGTTCTAAAGCCTGTGAATAAGTACAGGTCGCAGGAGGTGCTCACCGTGCTCCCAGAACTGGCCTGTGGCCCGCCGGCCCTGTCCATCCCACCAGCTGCATCCCACCTTGCTGCTGGTCTGACAACAAAAGGTGCTGGGCAGAGCATTCCCGTGTCTGCCTCCTCCTTACTTGGCTTAAGGGAGGTTGGAGTGCCAGTGAAAGGGCTCCTGAGTCAGAGGAGGTTGTCAGGTGTAGCAGAAGCTCAGGCCTTTCCTTAGCCATCGGGGAGATGGGAATGTCTTCCCAGCCCAGGGAGCTGTGCTGCTCAGGACAAGCAATTAGACCTCTCTGGCCTTGAGGGCACTTGTGAAATAAGTCTAGTGAACCCACACAGGGCTGAGAGCGTCATTCAGTCAGACAGCATGGTTTTTCTTTCTGAGACAGGGTCTTCCTCTGTAGCCCAGGCTGGTCCTGAACTCACTGATGGAGCCCAGGCTGGCCTTGGACTGAGGACAATCTGCCTGCCTCAGCTTCCCAAATCCTGGGACCACAAGCATGCACCACGATACGCGGCTTTATGTGGTGTTGGGGAATTGAACTCAATTCCTCCAGCCCCCATACAGCGTGTAGGCCAAGCCCATGGCCCTGGGTTCACTCTCCAGTACTACACAACGAAAACACCAGGACAGCCAGAGGATCATGGGTGAAGGCCTGTGCCACGCAAGGCCTAGAGCAGGTGCTCACCATGGGCTGTTATCCTGGCTGTGCCTTCAAAGTGCCATGGGGCCTGCCTTCTCAGCTTAACTGTGAGTCTACTTATTGCTATTGAGACAGGATCTCAATAAATCACTAAATTACCCATAATGGGCTTGAACTTGGAATCCCCCTGCCTCAATCTCCCAGTGTTGCCTTGTGATTCTAGTTTTATTCTACCACCTTATAAATCCATGAGAACACCCCTAACTTCTGGGCCTGCCAACAGCAACAGGGCCTGTATGTCCCACCTCCTGAAGGGCAGGCTGAGTGTGGTTAAGACGGGACACTCAGTAGGCATCTCTCACAGAGCAGGACTTGCTCAACTCTCCCAAGACCATAGTTTATTTCTGGTAGATGATGCCCACGAATAGACACACTTCCATGGAACAGTTGGTAGCAGTTCAGCCCTAGAAACAGGAACTGAAAAGAACTTACAATGTTCAGACTCCTTTTTAATTTAATGTGGTTCCCATCCTTCACATCCCAGGGTGAGAAGGGGCTACCCTGAGGAACCAGCCCAGCCCACAGACAGTACAGGGCCCAAGCGGCCCCACGTCACGGCCCCACCATCCTCACAAGGGTGATATTCTAGTAAGGTGTTTAACCATCCCCAGTCTCTCAAGTGTAGAAAGTGCTCCTCAGAAATGCCCCGAGCTGCAGCTTCCTCCCGTGAAATGCAGAGGTCACTGGCAAACGGCAGCCTGGCACACGGGAACATGGAGGAAAGTGCCATGGAGAGGAAGTGGAGATAGCTGCCCATGTGGCCACACAGAGGGACAGTGGGCCAGGCTCTGCCTTATAGCTAATGTCAACTCTGAACTTTCCAGTCTCTCAAAAACCTGTTTTTGTTGGGGCTGGAGTGTTTGTCTGGCAAGTGCAGGGCCCCGGGCTTTGATGCTCATCCCCACGTATTTTGGGAATGGTGGCACAACTGTAGAAAATAAATGCATTGAAAATAAAGGCCCGTACTACTGGGCTTGGCCCAATTTAAAAAATGCTTTCTGAAAACCTGTTGTCTTTTGATGAGAAAATCTTGGTCTGACATGACTGTCTCATTCACTCCAGTGTGTGTATGTCCTGAAATTTTATGTACAGAATTAAATATCCCATTTATTAATTTATAAACCATAGTAAAATGGGTCCTGTCCCCTCAACAAGACTTGTCATTGGAAAATACATCAATATACAGAGACTTCGTGATAACCAGAGAGGCCAACTTCATCTATCTGGGTAGCTGGGCCCAGTGGCCCATCCTGTCATCCCAGGACTTTGGAAGCTGAGACATAAGGATCACAAGTTCAAGCCCGACCCGAGCAACTCAGTGAGACCCTGTCTCTAACTAAAAATGAGTAGGGGAAATATCTCAGTGCACAGACCCAAAATTCAGTCCCCATTCCACATAAAATCAATTGGGAAGCAGTTCACTGACATGGTCATGGACTGGCACGTGCCTTACCTGGACTGTGCCTGGCACCAGCACCCACCAGTAGACCTGCAGCCCCTGAGAAGGGCATCGTCAAGGACTTTTAACAAACACCCCAGGTTGCTACCTTTTTTTTTTTTTTTTTTTTTTTGGTGATACTGGTTCAAACCCAGAGTCTCCCTGGCCACCCAAGTGCAACCTTTGAGCTGACCCCCGGCTCTCTTTGAGTCAGCGGATTGCTAATTTACCCAGGCCACCTCAAACTTTGGATCCTCCTGCCTCAGCCTTCTGAATAGCTGGGGTGGCAGGCATATGCCATCATCTTGCATATCATCTAGCTCAGAACATGAGACCAGAGTATTTCCAGACACAGCACAGAGGCCAGTACACACTTGGGCAAGTGGGAAACCAGCCTCTATGGGCTGACAAAACTTAACATCATCAATCCAAAGTTCCAGTTATTAACAGCAGCACAACTTGGACTTCAGCACACAGGGCCCTGGAATTTTCCTAATATGCTGCTGCGATCGCCCAAATTTCTATGAATTTTATTTTTGTGAGACAGGGTCCGTAACATGGCCTGAGTTGGCTCTGAACCCCAAAGCACAAGCGATCCCCTGCCTCAGCCTGCAAGTGCCAGATCAACCGTTCATTGTGAGCCAGCATCTTCTGTGGCAAACCCAACCCAGCTTGGTGCTGGCCCCTAAGCGGGACACAATTCAGCCCCTGATGTGAACACTGCACAGAGGCAGGTCATGGAGCAGAACACAGTGGTCATCACACCACACCAAGGTCACCTGTGGGATGCACCTGGGTTTTTAAGTTAGGAACCAACCATCTCTGCTCACGGAGCTGACCAAAGCATATACCCAGTCAGCTACAAAATCCTCCTCAGAAAGTTGTCTTCAGAGTTGCCATCTCCCCACAGATTACCTTCCACATCACCACAGACATGGTGAAAAGGCCAGCCAGGCATGGTGGCATAGGCCTGTAATCCCAGCAGTCTGGGAGGCTGAGGCAGGAAGAGATTGCAACTTAATGACTTAGTAAGACCCTGTATCAAAACTTAAAACCAAAAAATAGGATGGGGATGTTGCTCAGTGCAAAGGCCATGGGCTCCATTCCCATCCTCTCAAAAAAATAAAAGCAAAGTAGGGATACACACTGTCTTTCCCAAGAGCCACACTGCTCTGCAGGATGTGGAAGGAACAAACCGCTTTCCTGAAGCCCTGGCAGGGCTTTCTGCAGATCTGTGAGCCAGGGCAGTGCTCGGCAGTCAGGCCAGTCCATCTGTGTGCTGACTGCCCTGCCCCTGCCCACCCATGTGGTGCCAGCGCTGGACTGGTGGGGTCAGAGCTGCAACTAGTCACTCCCAGGTGCCTCAGCTTCCTCGACTCCTCAGAAGTCACCTGTCACCAGCTCCCAGCCTTGGTCCACAGCTCCCACCCTGTGGCCCTGAGTGTCACTGCAGCAGGGATGGGAGGACTTGGGGAGCACAGTACTTGGGGCATCATCTGCACAGAGGGAAGCGCAGCACCAGTCCCTTCCACACTGGGCCTTGGCCACATGTGAGGCCATGCTCTCCTGACAGCAGGCTACAGCTGCCCCGCAGCAGGTTGGGTGGGTGGGTGTCCATTGGTCAAGAGCTGGGGTTGCAGCTGGGGTGCAGCTGGGACACTACACGTCATAGCGGTTCAGTGTGTGCAAGCCAGGGTGGCCGGGCCGGCTGTACTGGAAATGGTCGGTGAGGACGCTCGTGCGGCCATGCTGGAAATCCCCATGCGCAGGGAAGAGGACACCGTTGTGGGGCTTCTCTGGTGGGCTCCATGGCTGTTCCTTGCCACCCAGGTCGGCCACCGAGACTGGGAGGAGGTGCTTCCGGGCCTGCTGGTTGGCATCGTACTTGGTCTGTGGGGACAAAGAGAAGGACCCTGTGGAGCTCAGGTACCAGGAAGTCACACAGTGGGGTGAAAGGAACCCAACACAGCCAGTGAGCTCTGGCCAACTGCGGGGCACATGCCCAGCAGCCCAGCTGCTTAGGAGGATGAGGCAGGAGGAATTAGCAAGGCAACCTAGGAAGGCAACTTAGCAAGATGGAGTCTCAAAATGAAAAGGGTTAGGGATGTGGCTCTGGAGGCCATGGCCTGCCAGCGTGCAGGTGGCCCTGGGTTCTACCCACAGCACAGAAGGAAAGAAACGCCAGTGTGAAAGTCCCCAGTGGACCTGGAGCTGGACACAGCCAGCAAGGACCACACAGAAGAGACCAGAGTGCAGAGTCATATGGAAGACACACCTCCCACCAGCCATTCCAGTAGGGCACCCAGGGCCAGCAAACGGCAACAGACCAGGAGGCACAGGAGGTGGCCGTGAGCAGGAGGGGGCAGGCCAAGACCAGGCAGGGGACATAGCCTGGCCCCACTCACTTTGTTGTACAGGAACACGCCCAGGATGGCCGTCATCATGCCCAGGACGTTGGTGCTGGTGACCGGGTTTCGCAGCATGATCAGGGACACAGTGATGACCATGATCCTCTTGGTGGCATTGGCAACAGAGTAGCTCAGTGGACTGACAAGGTTGAGGATGCTGAAGGCAATGACATTCTGGGCAAAGTTGCAGAAGCCACTCACGGCCAGGAGCAGCAGCGTCCAGGGCCACTGGGAGACCAGCGCCTGCAGGAGCAGGTAGCATGGTGTCAGGGTGTCCCATCTAGACCAAGGAGGCAACCTTGGCTGGCTTCCTCAGAACACGAGGCTCACTTAGCTCATGGGCTTGGGCCAGTGTCAGCTGGCTCCTAGGCAGGAACATCACAGCAAAGGAAAGCAGCGGGACGCACCAGAGAGAGCAGGCAGGCCGGAGACCAGAGACAGGCCTCAGACCAGCTCCCCAGGACACCCAGACACACTTCGCTAATTCCCCAGGATCTCTCAGGCCATTCAAGTTGGCAGTCAAGGTTAACCATTGCAGCTAGGTTGTCGGGGCGTAGTCCTGCAATCCCAGCGCTCTGGGAGGCTGAGACAGGAAGCATGAAGCTTTGAGCCTGGCCAGATAACTTAGTGATTCTGTGAGACACTGTCTCAAAAGCAAAATTAAAAATGGACTGGAAATACAGCTCAATGTGAAGGCCCCAGGCTTGTTCCCCACTACCACAATAAAAGGGAAAGAAAGAGCAAGTTTGGGGGACTTGGATAAACAACTTCACCTGAGCCTGGGCCACAGTGTGTGGACTTCCAGCCTCCAGATAGCAAACTAACCAAATTTCTTTTCTCTTTAAACCTAACCCACACCAGTCATTTTGTTACAGTATAGGAGAAAGACTGATACAGATGCCAGCAGGAATCCCCAGTGAACACAGAGCTGTAGCCCTGCCTGAAGCACTTGCTTGAGAAGCAGTCAATGAAAACGTTAAGTCCTCATCTCCCCAGAACCCCAACGCACCAAGTCACTGCTGACGAGGAAAGCTGAGAGGTCCACCAGAACCCATGTAGGGATCATGAAGAACACGGCATGGCAGCCCAGGATGTTCAGCAACCGGAGGTGGTGGATCCGTGAATCCCGCAGTACCTGGGGGAAAGCCTCGTGAGACGGGCCACAGGTCAAGGCAGCAAGGGAGCCCCATGCTGCGACCTGCGCCTGCGCTACCCTGGGCCTCCATCTGGTGAGCACTCCAGGTGGACACTTGGCCTGGCCCGTGCAAGCCTCTGCTCCCTGTGCTCAGGACTGGGATAGAAAGCCAGCACATCACGAATACTGCACACTGGGCAAGGGACTGTGAGCCAGGCTCACTAGGATCCTGCTGGTTTGATTTGGTTGGTTTTAGAACTGATGATCAAGGCCAGGACTTTCGCCCTAAGCTACACCCTGTTTTTATTTTTTATTTTGAGACTGGGTCTTATTAAGTTACCCAGCTGGGCTCAAATCCACAACTCTCCTGCCTCAGCCTCTCAGAATGCTGGGATGACAGGCCTGTGCCCCCAGGCCTGGATTTGAAATTCCTGGGGTTTGCATCCAGTTTGGCCTGGCATTTCTGGACACAGCAGGCAGCGGAGAGCAGAGGCCAGTCATGTGCTGTACGCACCACCCGGGAGCTGTGAGACTGTCACGGAGGAGCCCGGGGCAGAGGGGCTCAGTGCACAGACACACTCCACCGTATTACTTACAACAAAATTCTGGGGACAGCCTTCATCTCCAACAGGAGAAGCCACTGTGGCAAATATGGTTCCTGAAAAGCAGGTGACCACTGTGGCTACTAAGAACATTTGTAATGATGTTCCCATGACAGCAAAGGAACAAAGCAAAACTGTTACGTGTATGCCTGGTATCTGCAGCTGAAAGAAATGGAAGGAAGCCAGGCCCAGTGATGCAGGCCTGTGACCCGAGCTTCCTGGGAGGCTGAGGCAGGAGGATCACAAGTTCAAGCCCAGCATAGGCAACTTAGCAAGTTAGTGAAATCCTGTCTCAAAATCAAAACTAAAAACTTGCCTGGAGAGCTAGGAGCATAGCTCAGTGGTGAAAGAACTAGTTCAGCAAGCACAAAGGCCTGGGTTCAAGTCCCCAGCGCCACATAAAACAGGTGTGGTGGCACATGCCTATAATCTCAGCACTCGGGAGGCTGAGGCAGGAGGATTGCCATGAGTCCAAGGCCAGCCTGGGCTCCATAGTGAGTTCAAGACCTACTGGGACTACAGTGAGACCCTGTCTCAAAAAAAAGGAACATGAAGCATGCACTCAGAAGAACTCAGGGCTACAAAGGCCCTGCTGCTGCGCCTGTGGATGCACCCTGCAGCCACCGCCCGTGGCCCTGCTTTGCCCAGGGACGCCCAGCCCAGCACGGGCTGTTCCCCACCGCCAAGCCCACCCCGCCCCACACATCCATCTACCTTCTTGGAGAAGATGTTCTGCAGCGAGAAGCAAAGTGTGGCAGCCAGGGCACTGATGAGTCCCCACACATCAAAGGACAGCTCAGTGACGGTGGCCAGCAGCACGCCGCTGATGATAGGGATGAGGGACAGATACACCTGGGGAGGGGGGTCACCATTGGCCTCCGGACGCCACTGTCCACCAGGACTGGCGGGGGGCTGATAGGCAGACAGGCGTAATGGTGAGGTGGGGCCTCGGTCTCCCTCCCCCGACCCCAGGGCCGCTCCCCTCTCACAGCCCCAGTTCACTGCCAGCTCCCTCTGCTTCCGTTCCAGCCCTGCCAGAGATGGTCTACCTTCTCCGCCAGTCACCTCCTTCCCTGAGGGTCTCAGTTCACCTACCATTCACAGCAGAGCGCTGCCCATGCGCCCTGGCAGGTTCCCAGACTGCACATTCCCATGGCCGCAGGCAACTCGAGTCATTTCCACCCACCAGAACTACCCCGCAGATCATCTGGTCCTGTTAAACCAGACTCGACTTCAGGGCAAGTCCAGTTTGAGGCTTCCTTCACACACAACAGGTGCCCGATACCTGTTCCTGGGTGCCCAGCACAAGCAGCCACTCCCTCTAGGCTCTCAGAAAACAGCCAGCACTCAATAGTTGCTGGCTGAGATGAGCAAGGACCAGTGACAGGAGGCCTCCAGAAGGCACGCATCCCAGTGCACAGTTCAGGGCTAAACACACTCCAGCTTCTGGGATCTGCTGAGGTCTGCACCCTGTGGCTAGACCACCTGGCTGTCCCCCGGCTACAATTAACATTTTTTTAAAACTTTTTCATTTGCAACGAAGTCTAAGTTACTGGAAGCCCAGGCTGGGATCAAACTTGGGATTCTCCTCCATCAGCCTCTGATCGGGATGAGGAAAGAACACTCAGAGGATGAGGTAGCAGTTTTAGGAAGGTAAGGTTATGTCCCAGGACAGCAGGAGAAGCGCTGTGACCTAAGGCTCACATTTCACTCCTGAGTCTTGGCTGCCATACACCCTCAAGTGTGTGGCTCTCCCCCCTGTGGCCCCCTCCTCTTCTGAGCTCAGGGACAATGGTGACCCGTCTTGCAGGGCAGGTCTGCACATAGCTGGAGCAGTTAGCAATGCAACACTGGCCTGGGAGTGCCAGTGCCTGGCCTCTTCTTGAATGACACCATGGCTCCTTGCCCAAGCCTGGTCCAACGTCCCCTCTGACAGGGGAACCTGATAAACACCATGCACTATCAGGTGGCCCAGGTGTACACGTCCCAGGTGACTCTGCCCCTCAGGTGGCCGTCCTATCTGCTGTCACCCTGGCCGAGCACTCGGCATACACGGGTCTCATTGGGCTACTGAATGAGCAAAAGGCCAGTGCACGGTGGCCCCATTTCCAAATCCAATCCAGGACTCTTGGCTCTGAGTTACATAAGACACAGGAACCTGGAACCAGCCTTGGTGAAGGCGGCTGTGGGGCAAGCGTGATGTGGGTCCTGGCTAGTACAGCAAGAGGTGGTCCCTGCTCCATCAAGGACATGAGGTTTCCTTCACTCCGGCCCATTCCAGGAGCCCCTGCGGCAGCCCTGGCTGCCACCTGCTGTCCCCATTCCACTCACTCCCCCATGCAATTCTGAGCTTTTTCGTTTCTAAGATGTTGCTGGATATTGCAACCTCAAGCTCCTTCACCTGGCCAGAAGTCCCTCCCTGTCCGCTCTCTCGGAGAAGACCTGGCCAGGTACCAGGCTTCGGGTCACTGGCCTCTCATGTGAGAGGCTGAAGCAGAAGGATCTGATGTTCAAGCTCAGCCGGGGCAACTTAGGGAGATCCTGTCTTTAAAAAAAAAAAAAAAGTCTAGGGACACAGCTCAGTGCCCCAGAGCTCCAATCCCTTCCCTGGTCCCATCAGAGACGTCTTGCCAAGATGTGACCATGCCAAGACCTTCAAGCTACCCCAGGGAGAGAACGGGATGAGAGAGAAGAGCCAGACTCGGGAGGCAGGGCGGTGCCCGGAGGCCACACATCAGGGGTCACTTGGGGACACCACCTGCGCACTTCTTCAGGAGGGGGTTTCCAGGCATCCTCACGGCCACCTCTGCTGACTTCCCTGTATGACGGGAAGAGGAATGGACACGTGGACAGCGGGGGGGTGGGGGAAGGCCCCGGAAGGCCCCACGTTACCTTGGTGCTCTGCTTCTCCTTCATGATGATCCGGGACAGGAGCACCACCCAGATGGGCATGGTGGCCTTCACTGCGGAGGGAGGAGAGGGCACTCAGGAGCCGCCTGTCCCACGGCCTCCAGGCCCCTCACTCCTGCCTGGCGGGCGGCCCCTCCCAGGACGCCTCAGCCCGCCTGGCGGTCCAGGCTGCGGGGACGCACACGCCTAGCCGCGCGTCACAGCTCCGGGCTGCGTGTCCCGTGTCCCCGACCCCGTCCCCGGCCAAACCCAGCGCCTACCGGTGTGCGCGTAGGACACGGGCACCTTCCAGATGCTGACGTGCGCCGACACGGACGCGAAGTACTTGCCGAAGGCGAGCGGCAACACGTAGCGAGGGTAGAAGCGCGGCGGGAGCAGGGGGCCCGGGCCAGGTCCCGCGACGGGCGGGGCGGGCGGCACGCGCCAGGCGCGGAGCAGCGGAGGGAGCCCCGCACACAGCGCCAGGATGTGGCACAGCGACACGGTCACCGGGAACGGGAAGGCGCTCAGGATCACCTTGTTCACCACGTTGCCGCCCGCGCTCAGGGCGTACCACAGCAGGCACAGCGCCGCCACCCGCGCGCCCTCGCGGGCGCCGCCCCCACCCGCGCCCCCCGCGCCCCCGGCCGCCCCCGCGGCCGCCACCATCCTGCCCGCGGCCGCCCCTTCGCGCCCTTCCGACGGCCCGAAGCGGGGCGGGGGCGGGGCAGGACTGGGGAGGGCACGCTAGACAGCGCAGGTCCTTATTGGTAGCCGTGGCTACGTCATCGCTCCGGGCCGGCCAATGCGCCGGCCACCACGTCTCCAGCGCGGCGACCCCGCCCCTGTCAGGCGCTTCCGCCGGGGGCGGCCGCGCCGGCCAGTGCCGCTCTTCATTCGCTCGAGCAGATTCGCGTCATCGCGCTGAGACGCCCGATGGGTCTTCTGCGCAGGGTCGGCAGTTCCCAAGACGCTCCCGGCGGGGGACCGGGCCGATCCCGGAAGCGAGTCGCGGAACGGACGCAAAGCCGAGCCCCCTGGCCCGTACACCGGGCTGTGCCCGCAGTCCGGAAGTACGGGAGCCTGGCAGCGCGGGACTGCTACCACGTAGGAGCGCGGCAGGGGGCATTCAAGCTCGTGATCTAGATACGGAGCCTCACTGGGCGGGTTTCCGAGGCTAAGCGACAGCGCACACCGAGAACAAAGCCACCTCTCAAGGAAAGGAACAAGACTGCGGATAAGTTGCCTGGTGGATCCAGCGCCCGGACACCGGAACAAAGACTGGAGAGGACTCTGGCCAGCCAGGGGCCCCTAGGACACCGGTCCCCGAGCTCTGCTCAAGGGTCAGTACTGGCCCCGAGGGCGGAGCAGGCAGGTCCAGCCCAGGGCCGGGAGGAAGACAAGACTGCGCGGCGTGCTGCTCTTACACTAGTCCAGGGACTTCGGTTTGTTCCCCTGAATCTTGGGCGTCCAACTCCTTGTTGGAGAAAGTGTTAAAAAAAAAAAAAAACCCTTCTATCCAGTTCCCTCTTGGTATTAGGTTGGCGAACCCAGCTGGATCCCCTAAATGCGGTTGGCACCTCCGACGCAGGTATTAAGTGCAGGCCCTGGCTTAGGGAACCCTCAGATGTTAGTATGGTGGTCCCTGCGCGCGAGCGCAGAGTCCCAGAGCCCAGGCCTGAGGAAAGGAGATGTTGATAGGACTCGCTCTAATATTCTCTGGCTGTCGCCCTTTGTCACAAAATAATGCGTTACCGGGCAGAGCATATAGGCGCATGGAGGTTAGGAACGGGGCCGCACCTCCCAGGTGCGGCTGAGTGTGGCCCACTCACCGATCCTTTGTAGTTTCATCCCTCTCGGGCCAGCATGGCAGTCACTTGCACAGGTGGAGGACAGGTCCCAGGGCCCTGCCTTGCCCTGCCCTTATCTTACCTGGGGGCCGGGGGAGGGGATCCTTCATGAGCCTTTGCTGGAAATCCCCTGAACTTAAAACTGTGGTCCTGGAGACCAGAAGCTGTGTTTCAGGACACTTGGGTGTGCCGGGTACATGGTTCTTTAATGGAACCGAAATGTTTTTTTAGAGTGAAAAAAAAAAAAAAATCCTAGGATTCAAAAGTCTTAACTTACGGTTTCAAGAAAAAGGGAAAAGGCCCAGGCCTCTCATCCCAGGCTCCAGGAGACGGGCAAGGGGACTGCAAGTTTGAACCCAGCCTGAGCCAACTCAGTGAGACCTGGTCTCAAAATCAAAACCCCCAAACCAGCCTAGGAAGTAGCTCAGTGTGAAGACCACCCAGGGTTTCATCTCCCACACAGGGGGGAAACCCACTAAGAACAAGAGAGAACTTGACAAGAAAAAATTAACTCTGAGCACCTAGTAGGCAGGAGGCAGCCTCAAACTGGGTGTAGGAAGCTGAGGTAGGCTGCCAGTCACACCGTTCTAGTCTGCTGGGTCAGGCCACAGAGAACTATAGTTTGGGACAAAACCAAAATGCACCTGAGCCTTGAACTGTGGCACCTGCTACAGGGCTCTTCTGGGGCAGGTGGCTCCACATGAGTGCAGGCCAGGGGTAGATGATAGATAAGTCGTTGTTCCTACCCACCCCCACCCCCACAGCAGCAGGCCGGCAGGTTACTAGGCCCTGGGGCTCCTCTGGAACCCAGGAAAGGCTGAGTTGTCCGTGAAGATCCAAGTGAGAAACATTTCTCAGGCTGGTTTGTGCAAATGTTTTTTTTTTTTATTTCCACATTTATATCACAAGGTGTCCACTTACTGGACCAAATAGCAAAGTTGCTCCCTTCTGCATCCTGAGGACCCAGAAGTCTAGTACTGTACATTCACTAAGGCTCCTTGTTTTTGCAAATCGCATTTATGACAAATAACCATAAGGCAAACGAATCTAAAGGAATGGTTATGAGTGTTTCCAGCACAGACGGCGCTCCCTCGCCTGCTGGCAGCTTCTGACCAGTAGCACCCGCGCTCACTTGGTGGTGGTTTTGGTTGTGGGCAGGCTCTAGAAATGTGTACTTTTCTAGACGGGTTCAGGAAGGGGAAAGAAAAGGGAGAAACAAAGGAAAAAGTTATGTGGCTGGTGGTTGGAGAGAAGAGGGATGAAAATAAACTTGAGGAAACTGAAATTTCTGCAGCATTTCTTTAAGAACTGGGCTTTAACTGAAACCAGATGCGGATGGGCAACGCCCCCACCACAGGAGCCCAGGGCCCAGCGGGCAGAGCAAGACCGAGGCCAGGGTCTAAGGACACGAGTCCAACGAAGGAACAGAAAACCCCAGGAGATGAGCGGCGCGAGTCTGCTGCTGTGAAGGTAACCTGTCCCACAGGTGTCCTGTGTCCTTTGGGCGTCCCGCTGCCTGCCGGGGTAGGGACCCCGCTTTTGTAGCTGGTTTGCTATAGAGTTCTGAACTCCCGTGCCTTCCGTCCTTCCTTTGCAATTGTTAGTAAACTGGTAGCAGCATTTCACAAAAGAAGGAGAGCCGAGGAAGGGGCGAGGCCATGCCGCCCCCTCCCCGCGCCCGTCAGTCCAAGCAGACGTAGGGCAGGACGTTCAGCCGCCCGTCGTCACCGTGTGGGTCGAGCGACATGCACTGCGTCCAGTCATACCAGTTACCCTGTGTGTCCAGGCAGCCGTTGACGCCGGGCCAGCGGCCGCCCTGGATGCGCTCCAGATCCTCGTGCGTCACATCGCGACTAAGCCCAGGGAGCGCGGCAGGCGGCCCGGGCGGCACCAGCACGTGCGGCCTCCGCGCCCCAGCTCGCCGCGCGCTCTCCTCCTGCCGCAGGAACTCGGCCAGGAAGTGGTGCGCGCCCGGCGTCTGCGCGCCCGACGACGACAGCAGGCTGCTCTGGCGGCTCAGGTACGACTGGATCATCTCGTTGCGCGACAGCTCCTTCCAGTTCGTCTGCTCGAAGGGGCTGAGCAGGCCGGCCCGGGGCTCGGGCTGGGGTTCCGGCTCGACCTCGGGCGCGGTAGGCGCCAGGCTGGGGCTAGCGGCTGGCGGTGGCTCCCGAAGCGCCAGCGCGCGGATCTGCCGGGTCATGGGGTCGAAGGTGAGCCTGCGCTCTTTCAAGCGCACGGGCTTCACACCGGCCTCAGCTGCCCGCCCGTCCAAGTTCACCGTGTAGTCGCGCGGCCTGTAGCGCTTCTTTTTGCGGCTATCAGGACCGCCATCCGCCAGCCTCAGGGGGCCTTCGGGCTGCTCCAACCAGCCGCCTGGGCTCTGGACACCCGGTGACAGCTCGGGTCGGCGTGCAGGGGCGGTAGGGGGCGTGGATGGTGGGGATGGCAATGGCAGTGGGAGGGGGGACAGAAGCGGGGATGTGGGCCGTGGCGGGGGGCTAGGTGCAGGGCCCTGCGGCCGTGAGTTCCGGGGGCCGATGGAGCAGCGTGGAGGGTCCCGATCAGGTGGCGGGCGGGGACCGGGTGGCTGGCCTGGCCCTGGGGAGCTGGGATGAGGCCGCACAGCATGCACAGGGATCCTGCCACCAGGCTTGTCGCTGTCCACCCTGTCCTCGGGACCCGTGCTGTCGGGGCTCCCGCCGATGCCGTTAGTGGGGAGAGGGGAGGAGTTGGGGAGCAAGGGATCCGGACCAGTTTTGGTGGCCTTGGGTGGTGGCCCCGGGTGTCCAAGGTCGCGCTGGTCGCCCCGGCGCTTGCGGCTGCTCGGTCGGTCAGGCCTTTGTCCTGGCAGCCTTTGGAGGTCATGGCGGTTCTTCAGGTCATGGAGGCTACGGGGCGCGCCGGTCACCCCCGCCTCAGTCCGGCAGTGGTGCGCACCACCATTGGCCGAGCCTGTGGGCCCTGCCAGGCCACGCAGCGCTGCCTCATGCGTGTGTGGGAGTGGGTGCGCTGGCTCGATTAGCTTCTGCCAGCTGCGCAGCAGCTTCTTGGCCCGCTTGGCCAGCTCCTCATTCTTGGTCTTCTTGCGGACGTCGTTGATGAGCTTGCCCAGCCGCGTCTCCTGTAAGCAGAGGGAGACATTGAGGAGGGGGTAAGGGGGACAGGGATGGCCCCTGGCCTCAGATGCCAGCTACTGGGACACAAAACTGGGGAGCTCGCATCCCTGCTGACAGTGTGAACCTTCTGCCCCCAGGCGATAGGCAGCTCTCAGCAGCACTGTCAGAGCCTCTGGGCACCTAGCTCTGGACCCCCAAGGCAACTGTGAGGGCATCCTGGGAAGGCCACCATGGACATTACTGACACCCCGAAGGCCCCGAGGGCAGGGTGGCACCAGTGAGTACTCACCTCCAGTGCCTCTTTGGTAATGGGGTATCTCTCCAGGCTGGAGATGACTTCTAACACCGCCACCATGTTCCGGATCTGCAGAACAAGAGCCTGCATCAGTCTCCGCACTCCTCTCCCCTAGGTACAGCCCCTGCCGCTACCTCCCTCCCTTCAGAATGGGGACGTGCCACCCTCATAGGGTGCAACCAAAGAACACATATTGCTTCAAAGAAATGACTGTAACAGTGAGCCAGTCAGCTAGATGGGTAACATTGCCTGAAGACACCCTCAGAAAGGGCCAATCCAGGCCTACTTGTGGATGGCGTACTTTATCTCTTTGCTGACAGCTGGCCAGTCCCTACATCACTCAAGGGTTAAATAATGACCAGAGCCCAAAAGGCAGGGACTGGAACTACCATACCACACACAGTACAGAAAGTCCACAGCCCCACCATGCCTGCTAACAGTAACCCTGCATCCTAGGAACTTTCTGCTGCATGACCAACCCAGGGAACAACCTGGGGCAGCACCAGTCACAGTATCACAGTAGCTTGGACACCAGGAATGGGAGAAACAGAAAGATGGGTGCAAGAGGAATACCAGGCTACCTGAGGGGGGGGGGGGGGGGCCTGGCCCTGGCCACTGATGGGAGCATCCTGTTTCACTCAGAAATTTACAAAAAAGCTCCAACCACACGCCCAAATGTCAAGCCGACCTCCACAGTTTTTCAAGGGGTCACAGGAGAATGTCTGGCAACTGTGACAAAATAATTAGCTGTCCAAAAACACAAACTGACGGGGACCTCATCCAAAGAACTACCACTCTGCAGATACTGTGTGGCCACACACTGCGAAAACCCACCTAGTGAAGGATGCAGACGCAGAAAGAAAACTCTGGTGGGTGGGCTGGCCTCTGCCTGGGAAAGCCTCCCCTGCTGCCCTCGAGGGTCACACACTGGGACACAATGACACACTGCAGGTACCCAGTGTGGAGAGACCACAAGGAAAGGACAGCCCTAGCAGTCTGCAGGAAGTAGATACGTTCATTGTGTGTCACACATCCCAAACCACTCCCAGCCCACCAGTTCCCTGCAGGGCTTTTCTCACTTTACCCATCTGCCCTGGGCACCCGGGACACCTGAATCGCACACTATGATGTTCAGAATACCAAGGTCTTTACGTTCAGCAGTACAGATGGGCCTGCCGTCAGCACTCACAAAAGAAGCGCCTATGATACAGAGGCAGTTGGCTCCAGATCCAGGGAGGATGGTCATGTGGCCCCGGGAAAGCTGTTGCATATATTCCCACCAGGGAAAGAGCAGTTGAGGCAAGACTTCCTACACCTGACAGGATCACAGGGTCACCTGGTCCTGGTCCTGTCACTGCAAATCACCCACCCCGCAGCTTTGGGGCCAGAGGTGGGTCATGGAGCTGGCACCAGCAGTTTCTGCCCTCTGTAAGGCTCTGGGATGGGGGACCCAGATAATGCACCTTTAGGTCCTATAGCAGCAGGACTTAGTCCCTGTTTCCTTGCTGGCTGTCACCCACAGGCTGTCTCTACTTTTGAGGTACATTGCACCCCTCAGCTCACAGCCTGCCTGCTATTCTTAGAACCACCACTCTGGGTCCTGCTCACGTTGCAGCATGTGGACCCAGTGGGGCCCAGGGTTATCCTTGCCTAAAAGCTGTTGCAGGCGGACCTGCCATGGCCCAGGGCAGGATGCAGGCATCCTGCTGGCTACGTGTGTCCCCCCCCCCTACTCCTCTGCCCATGTCCACCTGGCAGCAGCCAGCTGCATCTCCTCACCCTGCCAGTGACCCCTGAGGGAGGACGGTAGCAGAGTCCTCAGCCTGCAGGTCTCGTGAGGGGTGTTCCTGTGTGGGCAAGTAGGTATACAGTCGCTCCTGTCCTTGCCTTCTGACCTGTAATGGGCAAGGTTTGCAAAGAATGGTCTCATACCACGCAGGGGTCAGTCTCCAAGGGACAGGCTAGCCTCTCCTGACCTTAGGCTGCCAGTACCAGTGGCCTCACCTCCACCCTGACGACCTAAGCCTGGTCTATTTAGAGCCTTGGGTGCCACACTCCTGGACCAGCAGTCTACATAGGCCAAAGGCTGCGCGTCTGCCTGGTGGCACACAGTATCTTTGTCCTTGGGCAGGCAGCGTCCTACTACCAGAAGGGAAGGTACAAAGGCCCAGGTTCCCAAAAAACTCAACCGCCAGTCAGATGACTTCCCCAAAGGAGTGGGGTCCACCTGTCAGGCCCACAGCTCTCAGCTGCCACCAGGCTCCTCCAGAACTGCAGGGCCATACGTGCCTCTCCATCCCCAACACTTCCTTGCCCACTTAAAATTTGCCTGGACTTGGCCTCTTCCCTAGAGGTAAATATTTGCCTGGCCCTGGAACTCCCAGGGTGCTGACACTTGCGCTGGGCACAGATGCCAGAACACCTACAGGGGAAGACTCACGGTAGTGGGTTAATTATCAAAGGTGCAGGTGGGGGACCTGCGGGGTACTGTAGGGGGACAAAAAGGATGTGGGGACATAGGAGGTACCCACTCCTAAGGCAGGGCGGCAAGAGGCAGCAGTGAAGGTAGAGGCATAGTGCAGGGCACTGACAAAAGGGATGGGACTCTTTCCCCCTTGTAAGGACAACTGCAGGTCTCAGACTGGAGACCTACAGGCACCCTCAGCCAACAGGAAGGGCTGTTGCCACGCTTTGTGGGCTCACCATGGGCCAGATGGGGAACGACTCTGGCCCCACCATAAGTCCTAGCCCTGGGGGATTTCCAGCCATGCTGAAACAGGGAACCAAGCACACAATACTCTATTCCCCACAGCTCAGAGGTTTTTGGAGGGTAATGCTGAGACCCTGGTAGGCCCCAGATATGGTGATCCAGGTAGGCTTACCCAGCCCCTATGTTACAAAGGATGAGGCCAGGAGTTTAAGCCACGTGGGCCTGGAAGCCACAGAGATTCTAAGGACCCAGCTAACACACTAGAAACCTGCACAGGGGCTATCCCCAGCCTGCCAGATTACTGAGAGCTCCCCAGAAGGATCCAGGGCCACCTCCCAGTGGCCTTTATTTCCACCTTCCCTGTGTCAGAGACATTCCTGCACAGGCTAGTAGTTTAGGGTTCCTGTCCATAACCCATGCTTCCCCAAACCAAGGGACACCTGAATGGTGCTGGAGCCCACTCCCCAAGGGGCTGGCTTCCCCATGTCATCCCTGCAGCCCTCCTAACTCTCCTCAGCTCAGAGCAGCCAAGGAGCAGCCCCCAAGAGGCCTCAGCAGCACAGTCCCTACTACATCTAGTGCATCTCTAAAACAACCAGGGGATGACAGTGGTGTCATATGTTCTTAATGCAGAATGGTCTAGACAAGAGTTTACAAAAAGTGCTCAGCTGAAGACACGCTGCAAGCGTTCGTCAGTACGAAGCCAGCCTTCCAAACCTGTACACACAGATGGCATCCAGCAGCCATGGCCTGGGACTCCATGTGCAGGCCACCTGGCCGTCTCCCCACAGCTGCCTTCTGATCCACACGGCCTCCATCCAGGAGGAGGTGGTATGGGCCAAGTCCAGCCTGCCCTGCCTCGCTCTCAGCTCTGGAAGGTGCAGATCCAGCCAGGCAGGTCATCAGGACCCTTGGGAGCTCCACACCCACAGAAGCAAAGCTTTCTACTCTCAGCTTCTCAGGAAGAAAAGCACAGGGCTATAGGAATGGCACAGTGGTTAAAGTGCTTACCTAGCAAGCGCAAGGCCCTGAGTTCGATTCCCCAGCACTCTACATAAAGCTGGCTGTGGTGGCGCACACCTGTAATCCCAGCACTCAAGAGGCTGAGACAGGAGGACTGCCATTACTTCAAGGCTAGCCTGGACTTCATAGTGAGTTCTGGACAAGCCTGAGTGACACAGCAAAACCCTGTCTCCAAGAAAAAAAAAAAAGGAATAACAGCACAGAGAAAGTTGCCCCCCAGCAACAAATGCCACCACACTCAGCAATGCCTCCACACTGACAGTGTTTCCACACACCCTACAAGTTGCCAGACACTGGGATGGCCAGACAACCTACAATGGCCTGCAGGGCAGTGACACACAGCATGCCTCTGTGTGCTGCCACCCTGCCCCACAGATGGGGCAGTAATCAGCCCAGGAGGAAACCCAGGCCTAACCCAAGACAGGTAGGGATGGTGACTTCACATGAGAGGCCTATAGGCATTGTCCTCTGTTCCCTTCTGCTGTAGGGTGCAGCAAATGCCTAGCTTCAACTCTCTTGATGGGATTTACAGGACTTGTACTGGGCCCTTGGGGAACATGAGGATCCCCAAATGTCATCTGTAAGTGGCATTGTTAATGGGCACAGCAAGGGAGTGGCCAGGCTAGGCCAGGCCCAGAGGCTCCTGAAGGCCTGAAGGCAGCAGGCTGGCATGTGTCCTCTGGCCAGCCTCTCTCCCCTGGAAGAGCCACTGAACACCAGCTGCAGAAGCCTGGAAATGACCCCAGGACCGAAGAGGGGTACACACACAGAGCTTGATGCACAAACCCTGATAAGAGAAGCCAGTCAGCTCTCTTGGGGCAGACAGGGAAGGATCTCTAAGTAGTAGCCTGTGAGCACCAGGGTGGGGCTGGGCAGATAAAGTCCACATGGTAGCAAAAAAGCTGTAGCAGGTAGTGGACCCACCAGCCTCCTGAACTGCTAATGCAAGCAGGACTGGGTACCAGCCTGAGCCCAGGTCCTCTTCTGTGGGCCAGAACTGGCCTCCAGGCAATACCAGGATCTGTGAAGGGCTGATGGGCACAACAGCGCTCAGGAGGCACTTGCAGGCATCCTTGGAGGCCAGGGACTGCTGCAGGGCTCTGGGAACTGGGACAGCCCAGGGCTCCTTGCAGTCAGTCCCAGAGGTATTCTGGGTACTACCTACAGCAAACACACCCCTGGCCCCAGCAAGGGCACTGTGGTGGGTGCTAGGACATGGACAGAGGCCTTCCTGTATGCTGGGAACCCAGGGTGGGAGTCTTGAGTGGGGAGAGGACCAGGCATGCTCTTGTCCTAGGGAGTGCCAGCAAGGACAGAAAGCCTGGCAGCTGTAGGAACTCACAACATGGAGGCATCAGCCCCTCCCACTGAGCTACAGTCAGTGTCACCCCAACCGGAATCCTACTTCGGTGTCCTGTAGAAATTGACAAGCAGAGCCTGAAATGGCCCTGAAAACAAAGATGCCTCTTGTAAGAGCCACAGAAATTTGTAAAGAGAAACTGGAAGACTTAGGTGATTTCAATACATTCCGCACAACCAAGGCAGTGCAATCTTGTAGGAAAGCGGTCAGATGGTCCACAGAACTGAAGTAGGTCCCTGTACAAACCCCATGCTGTGGGATGCAAACTCCTAACAAAGGCAGCACCATGGGTGGGGGGGGATTGAACACTGAGGGCTGGACCTGTGCACAGCCACATGCTGAATCCTAGGCCAAGCCACAGAATATACAACAATCAAGTAAAACCTCACAACCTACACATCACAACATACACATACACAGGCATGATGGACCATAAATCTTAGTACAAGAGCTAAAACTTCAGAAGGTCTAGAAGAAAATAAAGAAGGAAATGCTTAGTAACTACAGGCTTGGCAAAGTTGTTCTGTTTTTATTGTTTTGTGGGGTGAGGCAGGGAGCTTGGGGTGGCTTTTTTCCTCTTTTAGGAGAAAGGGTCTACAGTATGTAGTTCAGGCTGCTCCTGAACTCACTATGGAGCCTAGCTGGCCTAGAACTCACATCAGTCTTTCTGCCTTATCCTCCTAAGTGCTGGAATTACAGGTGTGCACCACCACGCCCAGCTTATGTGGTGCTGGGGAAATGAACCCAGGGCCTTGTGCTTGCTAGGCGAGCACTTTTTAGCACTAAGCAACACCCTCAGCCCTCAGCAAAGATTTTTATGCCACTAAAAGCACAAATTGAAAAAAATTAGGTTTCACCAAAAATTTAAAAATCTTTGCTCTTCCAAAGACCACCCAGACTCATAAAAGTGAAAAGGCAAGCCAAAGACTCGGAAAACATATGCAAATCATTTACCCAAGAATAAACTTGTATCTAGTGCTGAGAAGACAAGCTTGTGAAGGCCAAGGGGCACCGGTGGGAAAATAACTCAGCAATACAGAGACACAGGAAAAGATAAGCATTTACTCAGATCAGAGCAGAGTCTCCCATCCTAGAAATACCTGTGTTGTTACTAAAGTTACAAATTGTCAAGGTCATTTACTTAGCCACAGAGAAATCACCTTAGACTGAGATGAGGATGTCTGTGTGTTTTAGATGTGTGGGAAGGCTGAAGCAGGAAGGGATGGCTGCTCCTTAGGAAAAATAAAAAGCTTCTTACCCAGTGTTGTGCTGTTGAGTGTTGGGAAAGTGCTTTAGGGTAGCCCAGGACACTTGTAGTAGGCTTAGAGGGTTTTTGTTTTGTTTTGAAGACAGGGTCTCACTCGGGGCTGGCCCTGAATTCCCCAGGTAGCCCAAGATGGCCTTGAACAAGGCCATCCTCCTGTCTCAACCTCTCCAGTGTCAGGATTATGCAGCATGTGCCAGCATGCCCACCTTGCTGCAAAACGGAACCCAGGGCTTTCTGCTTGCTAGGCAAGTGATTTAACCAGTGCACTATTCCTCCAGCCCAGAGAGTTTTAACTCTTTGACTACCACATCTAGGTTCCATAAAGAACTTTCAATTTAATAATTAGGCAAGGACTTCTGGGCAACATGGCACCTGGGTAAGAGCACTTACTGCTCAATGGATCCTTTTGCAGGCTCATTCAAAAAGTCAAGACACAGTTACAAACTACCTGCTCAGCTTAGCTAGAAGAGGGAAGAAATCTCCAGGAACTGAAAAGAGGCCACAAGATGGTTAGGAATACTACAGATACTTTAGAAGCTGAAGAACACACCAACCTGGGAACCCACCCCAGGGTACCTGGGAAGGACTGTGAGCTACTGGTGGCCACAGATCACAGACTGAGGCAAGCCTAGAGTATAGAGCCACAGGAATTAACAGTAGCAGCAGCCTTACACCAAGACAGGCTCAGAGGTGGACACTTTGGGATTTGACAGCAGCTGGTAGCCCCTGCCCTGAAAAACAGGTCTGGGGGTAGTACAAACTGCAAATGCACTATGAGCTTCCCCTTGAAAAGGCCACCCACAGCTTGGCAGACCAGCTGGGAGAGGCAGTGCTCAGTAGGCAGACTAGGCAATGACATAGGTAGGAGCCATTTTGAAAATAGCCTTAGTCCAAACTGCTTAGGGTAAGAGAAGCCACAGAAGGGTGACACATCAGAGATTTTGGGGACACTCTTAGTAAGTGCCTAGGAAGGAACAGGCACAAGAAACAGCTGCAGAAAGGGGAGAAAGGCCACCAACCTCCTGAATGGTTCAGATGGTCATGGCAGCCCCTCAGAGGGCTGAGAGTCCGGGTCTCAGGGGAAGGGGAGCCAGGACAGATGGGAGAGCTTTGCTGAGGGTGCTGGGTGTGAACAAGGCACCTTAGAGTGTTAGGTCCCCTGTCAGTGCCTACGCCCAGCACAGTACTCAGGATTTTCAGCTCTCGCCAACACACCCTCTCATACACGTTCAAAGAAACCACTTGGGTAGGTCATTAATGTGAAGTCCCTCAACAATAGAACTATGAGAAAACAAGGGACAGGACACACAAAGAAATACAAATAAATACCTGAGACCGCAGAAGCTAATGTTATGGGCCCTGAAATAGTGGAACTCATGGAAAAAGAAGTAGAAAGCCAAGTAGAGCAGTTGGCTTATGCAGTCAGTTCAAACAAGACATTCTTAAGTGCAAGTAATGACCTGCGAGTCTAAAGAGGATTTTACTAAGCAAATAATGGTCCTAATGAATAAAAAGCTACTGAACACATAGAAAACCAATAAAAAGCTGGCTGAGATAAATGAAAGATATGCAGGAACATTTTGATAAAGAAGTGGAAAATCTGAAAAGAAATCTAGCTAATGTCCACAATATGGAAAACCCATTTGAAAGCATAGAGAGTTGGCCTGCACATTACAAGGACAGAATTTCAGACATGGAGGCAAGGTTCAGAAAAATTAAAGCCATCATCAAGCATCATATGAAAATAAGAAGTGAGCAAAGTAGCTGGATACAACAGCTGACGAATAACTAAAAAAGAGCCAACCTCAGAATTATGGCTGTGGGAGAAAACAGAAAACAGCACAAGGTATAAAGAACTTATTTGCTGAAATCATAGCACAAAATTTCTTTACGCTAAGAAAAAATAATTATTTAAGCCGGGCATTGTGGCTCACACTTATAATCCCAGTACTCGGGAGGCTGAGGCTTGAGGACTGCGGTGAGTCCAAGGCCAGCCTGTGCTACAGAATGAGACTCTATGTCAAAAACAAACAAAAAAATTAATTATTCACATACAAAAAGCTTACAGAACACCAAATACCCCTGAACAGAAAAGAATTTCATCACAATACATCATAATCAAACCTTCAGAAATTCAACACAAAGAATATTAAAAACAGCAAGAGAAAAAGTCTTTATTTTATCAAGGCAAGCTCATCCAAATTACCGCAGATTCTCAAAACTTAAAGGCCAGGAGAGCCTGGAATGAAATGAATGAAATCTTTCAAGCTGTAAAAGAAAGCAAGTGTTGGCCAGGTTATTGTATCCAGCAAAATTATCCCTGAAAATTGAAGTAAAAATTTTTCATGCCCTAAAAATCCGAAAGAAATTTGCAACCACTAGACCACCATTATAGAAAATACTTGAAGGAATCTTAGCAGAGCAGCTCCAAGGAGCACAAAGGCAAGGAAACAACGAAAGGAAAAGTGTAACAAAAAGTAAAAGCACAGACCCAAACAGGAGCAAGAGTCAGTAAAAATCTTACAATAATTACTTTCAAAGCTAATGGCCTTACCTCATCAATCGAAAGACAGACTGGCAGAATGGATCAAAAAACAAAACCCAACCCTTGGATGTCTGCAAGAGACACACTTCACCCACAAATAAGCACACAGACTGGAGGTAAAAGGCTAGGAACTAACACTACATACTACTGGAGCCTGGAAACAAGCAGGAGTCGCTGTACTATTCTCAGACACTATAGACTTCAAACCAAAACAGATCAGAGACAAAGATGGACACTATATACTGGTAAAAGGAACAATCCAACAGGAAGAGCTCACAACTATAAAATGTATGCACCCAATTTAGGTGCGCCCAATTACCTAAAACAAATACTACTGGACATAAATTGCCAAATAAACCCCAAGACAACCTCCTAGGGGGATTCTATGACCCTACTCTCACAGACAGGCCAACCAGACCCCCCCCCAAAAAAAAAAAATCCAACAAACATCAGAATTCAGTTACACAGTGTAAAAAATGGACTTAACAGATATCTACAGTGTTCTATCCAAAGTAAACAGAATACAACCTTTTTCAGCAGCACATAGGATTTTTTCTAAAACAGACTATATTGTAGTACACAAGACATGCTTAAATAAAAACAAAAGAACTGAAATCATTCTCTGCATACTTTCAGGTCACAGTGGAATGAAACTAGAAATCAACAGCAAAGGAAACTACAGAATCTATACAAGTATGTGGAGATTAAATAACACTTTTTTTTTTTGAGACAGGGTCTCACTTTGTAGTTCAGGCTGGTTCTGAGCTTATTACATAGCCCAGGCTGGCCTCAAACTCGCCATGGCAATCCTCCTGCCTCAGCCTCCCCAGTACTAGGATCACAGGTGTGCACCGCCAGGCCTGGCTAATGTAGTCCTAGGAAATCAGGTACTGAGATATATGTATACCCATGTTCATAGCAGCACAAGTAACAATAGCTAGAACATGGAAGTCACCAAAATACCCCTCAACAGACCAGTGGATACACAAACTGTGGTACTTATACACAGTGGAATACTATGCATCTGTAAGGTCCAACAGTGTGGAGGCCTTTACGGGCAAATGGAAGAAACTTGAGAACATTATGCTTAGTGAAGTGAGTCAGAAGCAGAAGGTGAAACATCGAATGGTCTCTCTGATATAAGAGACCCAGACCACAACTATCTCATGGAACTTCAGAAGAAAGACAGAGTGAAAGAGGGAGACAAGGTGAGGGTGGAGGGAGGGTAGGGGGAGGGACAAAAGGAGAGCGGGAAAGCCCTTGTCACTTTGACAAGAAACGTATGTGCACAAAATGCTCAAGTCCATTGTAAACCTTAAATTTTGCACTTATACATATCAATAAAATGGGGGAAATAAAAGATCAATGAATGAAACCAAGAGTTGGTTATTAGGAAGGATAAACACAGTGGTTAGAAAGCACAAAAAGGCCCTGAGTTCAATTCCCCAGTATAGATGAGAGGCACAACTGTGCGGCACTATTCATTGAAGACACAGGATCCCAGAGCTGAGTCAGAGGCACAAGTGGGCTCCAGTCCATGTGCTGAATGAGAGGTTGGACCAAAAGAGACTGCAGTGCACATGCCTCACACCCCATTACTATACCACAAAGTCCAAAAGGCAAACTATATTCATTTGTGGTGAATCAGCACTTGGCGGGGACAGGAGAGGACTATCAAGGAGTAACAGAAAAATTGAGGGATATCCCACACTCCTGCAACTCCTCAGCCTGGTGGTGCCCAGCCAAATTCCCACCCTATCCCTGGCCCAGGGCTGGAAAAAGTCTTCTCCCTTCCTCTCTGCCCTGGAATACCAGGGATGGTGCCAGGAGTTCTACAGACAGTATTGACCTGGAGATCCACAAGTCTTGAGCAAAAGGCCACTAAAACATGTCACAAAAGTGGGGAAAAGTTAACCATTCCCCACCCACCCTCACATAGGTGAGGAGACTCCGGGCCAAGCTGCCTCCCTGCTGAATGGCCACCTGTGGAGGAAAGCATGTTTCCTAGCTGTCTTCTCCAGGCATCCCATGTTCTGCCTCCAACGATACCGCCCTGCACTCTGAGCATCCCCTCTCCCCCATATCCCCCGTCCCACACAACCCTGGGTCCCCACCAGATTGAGGGAGGTATGGGACCCCCTATCAACATCAAGCACTGTTCCCTGACTGCCCCACCCCCACCCCAACCCTGGCAAATGACCTGGCCCTGGCTCAAGTTTGCTCGCATCAGGATCAGCCAGCACCACTCACAAACCTGACGCACTACCCTCACCGGTGCCCCTCAGGACGCCTCAGTCCCTACCCCTTGCCTTCTCACTGCACCATGCACACTGACCTCAGGCAGAAGTGGGCCTCATGGGCTAGTCCCTGACCCCAAGGCCCCAGTGACCAACACAGGTCCTAGAAAGAGAGCCAGCCTCCTGTTAGCAAGGCTCTGGTGCCTAGCATGGGTCATGGGAGGGGAGCTGGCCTCCTGCTATCCCCAAAGCCCCAGCACCCACCACAGGTCCTAGGAGCGCCAGCCTATTGGTTCAAGACTCCAGCATCTTGTGCAGGTCCCAGAAGGAGAGCCAACCCCCACCCAGCCTTTCTGAAGTCCATCAGGCACTGCTGTACTCAGAAATTCTTATGCTCTGGCTGTTTCCTATAGTTCGGCTACACATCAACAGGGCACAACTGCAGCCTCTGAAGTGCTCCTGGTTTCAAGGGGAGTGGGGGTCCGGGAGGACCTGCCAGGAAGGGATAGGGGTCTCTAAGGAGCTCCACATGTAAATGGGAATCTGTAGATCAGCACAGGGGGAGGGTAGTGGGGATACATGGGGAAAGGCAGCATCATGGATCCAGGGTCCTCGATCAACCTGCCGGGACTGACGTGCTCAGACTACTGAAGTTTTAAACAATTCATTCTGGGAGCCTGGTGCAAACGCCCTAGCAAAGGGTGAAAAGAGTTGGGAGGGGGTCAGGAAGGCCTGAGGAGGACTCCACACCAGCTGCTGGGAGTGGAGGGCTGCCTGCATGCAGTGGCCACCAGCAAGGGGTTGGGGCTACTGCCACCTGTAGCCACATGCTGGGGGCGGGTGTCAGCATATCCTACAGCCACACGGCCGCTCTGCTTGCTCACAGGTGAGATTCTCAACACAGATGCCTGGGGCCCATCTGTCGGCCTTCTGAGTCACCATTCTAACATCAACCACAGAGGGGAAATCGTAGAATCAACCGGAAGACAACAGTCCTCAAAGACACAGGAATGACCAATATAGGTCCCTGCCTCCTCCCCCAAGCCTCTGACTGCTCAGAGGGGGTGCCATTTTCAATCCCAGCATACCCCCAGAGTCCCCCACTCAACCCTCACCACAGGACCCAGGCTAGCTCCCTAATGTCTCCATCCTCTCTCCTTAGACTCCACTGCTGACGGGGGACATAGTTCACAGGGCTTTATGCACAACAGCTGTTAAGTGAACACAGGCTAAGCAAGGACAAGGGGGCCCATCTACACAGTGGAATATTATGCAGCTTAAAAAAGGAAAACTCTTGACATATGTCATGATGTGGAGGAATCCCAAGGACATTTTGCTAAGGGCAAACACTGACTCCACCCACATATGAGAGACAGGCCACAAAATGGCAGGTGGTAGGGCTAGGGAAATTTTAATGGGTGTACAGGTTAGGGGCCATAAACTGGAACAATGGGGGATGATGGTGGTGACATCTGTGCAACACTATGTTCCTTTGTTTCTTTTTGTTTAAGGCAGGTCATGCTCCAGGTTGGTCCAGAACTTACTATGTAGCTGATGTACCCCACCCAAAAGTCTCATGTATTTGGATGTGATGGATTGTCTGTGGAACCATGTGCTGTTGGGAGACTGGAGCCTGGTCTGGAGGGGTGGATTACAGGCATGCAGTGGGGGCTTACCAAACCTTCTGCACCCAGGGGGTAAAAACAGAGGCTAGACCCAGAAGAAGCAGATCACTGGGATGGGATCTGGAAATATATATGTGCTGCTACCTTCTTCTCACACTAAGAGGAGACTGGACGTGACAGAAGTTGGCTTCTTATTTGTGATGTCACGAGGAGCTGCCTCCACCTCTGCCTCTGCCATGTAACTTCCAGTGCTGCCAGCCACCTGAGCAGACTGCTACCTTCTAAAACTGTGAGCTAAAAAAGTCTTTCCTCTCCTAATTTTGTGGACATCAGGTATTGAGTCACAGCAATGGTCTCAAAGTGAGGCAATCCTCTTGCTTTAGTCTCCCAAGTGCTGAGATTACAGGTCTGTGCCACTACAGTCAGTTTATGTGGTGCTAGGGAATTGAACCAGGTCCTTGCTCTTGCTAGGCAAGAGCTTTACTGCTGTGCTATGCTCTCAGCTCTGGACAACATTATGAGTACTTTAATACTACTAAAATGTCTGGTTAAAATAGGCAAGGTAGTTACATTTTCTGTGACATATACTGAACCACAGTTAAAACAAGCAAAAACAACGCATCTTCTGCCATGGAGTCAGCATCACCAACTGAAGCTGAGCCAAAAATACACCTCTCCACTTTAGGCTGTGGGTGTCAGGTGTGGCATTCCAGCGGCGGGAATGAGAAGAACACAGGTGTTCCTTTCCAACTCCACCTCCAGCAGCACCACACAAATGGCCTGAAATCAGCCATAGCAGTCATATTTACACCACAGAAATAGCAGATGCTACACCTCAGAGCGGGTATCGTGTCTGCCAACCTCTGGCCACCTCCATAACACTGTCTACATCCGTCTAGAAAGCTGAAGTGGCACTCCATGAACACAGCACGAGTCACATCGAGGTGCCCTGGGGCACCGTCCTGCGTACCATCCATGTGCAGTCTGTGCTAAAAAACGGCAGAGTCATAACAGAATCTTGTAGCCGTATGGCCTGCAAAGTCCAAAATGCTACTACCTGGCCCTTGACAGAAAAAGCCTATCAACTTCAGAAGTCCACCCTGAGAAAGTAACAGAGATAATATTAATCTTGAAAAACGTGCCGCACCTGCCTGAACTGATATGCCGAGCACAGCAAGACGAATGAAATGTGTGCAAGTATATAAAAACTATGATCCAGTTCGCAAAGCTGCTACCTGACTCACAAACATATACCAGAGTACCAGTCTCCAGGCCTCCCTTCAGTGCCACATGCCTGCACAGTGAGCAGAAGAGCTCACCAGCACCTCCCCTGAGCGTGGGGGGAGATGTGGTCACTCTGTGGAACTGAATATAACATATAGTAGATACCTCACTGCTATCTATATACACTGTACGCTCCCGGGGTCTGAATCAGCACAATCTTTAAAATCACAGACTACAAATCTACTGATTCCAAATCCATGGATTCAGTGAACCCCAGACCAAACATATTCAGAAAAGCTGTGCTGCACATGTGCAATCCCCTCTTTCCCGTCCTTATCCCCTCAGCAACACGCATGATAGTTCTTTACATGGTACTCATGTTTGCATGTTGTAGGTCACCACAGGAGGAGTTATGGTCTGGGAGGATGTGCACAGGTCATGTGCGCATCTGGGGGCCAGGAGCCAGCAGCATGACAGCTACACACCGTGTATGGGGCTGACCTAGGCAACAATGCATAAAAGACTATCTGGACTGTATATACAGTAATATATTTATGTCCATAAGGACCCAACCTTCATTTCTACATTTCTTACAACAATAAAATAAAAAACAACGTAAGCATAGAATTAGTGGATGCTTGGCCTTGCTTTTATGTATTCATGAATCAAAAATGCATACCAAAAAAAAAACCCTCATAATGTTGTAGAAAACTTATGAGTCTGTGTTGGGCCTCACTGGCAGTTGGTCAAACAGCCTCCTATCCATGTGAATGAACACATATCCACTCTTTTGCCTGTTTTGGTTTTGTTTTGTTTTCCTGAAGATGTTTACCAGCACAGCATGAATGGGCACATTATGTAAATTAGTCATATTATTTTGAAGCCTTTGAAATAAGTTTGAATGAAACTGAAGTCCTATGCATTACTGTACTTCAACATTCCATGAAAATGAAAGGGAAGAATTTTTTGAGATATCCAACTCATAAACTGTTCAGAGTTTTTAAAAGGCTTAAGTTATATCATATGACACAAGTAAAATCTCTCCACATCAACTACTGAAGTCTTGTAAAACAAACTAGCCCACATCCCTACATAATGAAAGTTATGCTCACAGACCTAAGCATGCTTCTTTTTATCTTTGTTTTGTTTATTTTTTTGAGACAGTATCTCACTTTGTAGTTCAGGCTGGTCATCCAATTAACATCAATCCTCCTGCCTCAGCCTCCCGAGTGCTGGGATTACAAGCATGTGTCACCATGCCCAGCTTACCTGATGCTGCTGAATGGAACTTGGGGCCTTGTGATTGCTAGGCAAGTGCTCTAACTGCTGTGCTATTCTTCCAGCAGTATGCTTCTTTTTAAAAAGTGTGGTCATTCGGAAATGTTACTCTATGCAAGGTCAGTATATAACATGCTCCCCAATACTTTGTAGGCTTTTGCTACTTCACTCTGTGGCTCCCCATGTCCCTCCTCCCCTCCCTACAGGATTTCAGAGCCTGCATCCGGGCCTTCACGTGGTTCACCTTGCTACCCACATGGCTTACTTAATAATCAGAATCACCATTCTATGACTGTCCATTCACACAGTTAATAAAAACCCACATCCAAGAACATGAACAGCCTATGCCTCTTGCTACAGTTTCCAAAGGGTGACAGCAGCTCTGAGCTCCCGGTAGCAAATTAGGCAGGCAGTGACATAAAAGAGTAAGGGACAGCTAGCAGCGAGCTGTACTCTCTGCTGCTGATGTCCTTCTCACCACACACCCTCTGAGTGCGGGTGACATTGACACTGCTCCTTCCATGGTCTCAGAGACCTCTCAGCTTTCAATTCTGAAGATGTTCCCCATATAAGAACATGGCTTTTTTTGAGACAGGGCCTCACTCTGTAGCCCAGGCTGATCCTGAACTCACTCTGTAGCCCAGGCTGCCCTTGGACTTGGGACAATCCACCTGTCTCCCAAGTCCTGGAATTGCAGTTGTGCCCCACTATGCTCAGCTTTATGTGGTGCTGTGGAACTGAACTCAGGACTTGTGCTGGCAAGGCAAGCACTGTAACCACTGTACCATTCCTCCAGCCCCAGGAACAGAGCTTCTGTTTTTTTCACTGATTCTCTCTCTCTAATTTGTACTTCTACTTTGATCGCCCTATCTGCCACAGTGGTGGAGGGTCTTGAAAACATCTATGCAGGTTTTAAACCTGGTTGTAAATTTTAACTAAAAAGCTCTTCCAAAGCGTGCTTGCCCTTTCTAAAGTCTGATTTCATTTCACATCTGCCAGCTTACAGATTTCCCTCAGGGGGCTTTTTTAGCCATGTGTAAAATTACGTCACTGCTCACTGCTGACTGCGAAGAAGAGCAGCACTCATGTAAACCCAAGTTACATTCAGCCTCATCCTGAAGATACAACACCCCCAAGAAAAGTAGGGAAGGGCTTCAGAGCACTCAGTGCCCACCTGGGGCCTGGGACCTGCCTGCGTGGTAGGAGCTCTCTATCCCTTATAGGGACGGTAGTGATGCGCAAATTGGTGTGATTTGTCCAGGAATGTACACCTCTCAAGCACAGCTGCAAATGGTGTGATTCCTCCCCCTCAGCCTCACTCTACACACCTGCTAGCTTTCTCCACTTGTTGGGGGCAGGAGGCCCAGAGGCCCTCCAGGGTGCATGGAGCCCTGGCTATCACCTGCACTTGATAAGGAAGAGTTCCCACACAAGGTGGTGCTGTCATGGCTCAAGGCCTCTGGAGATTGCACAGCCATGCTCAGGTGGGAAGCAAGCCAACCCTCTGTACCTGACCCCCAATGCCTGCCTAGGTACAACCCGGCCTTACCTCCCACGAGGGCACATAGCATGCTTCAGGCTCTACGCAAAACACAGGCTCCCCTGTGGGCAATGTCAACATATATATCCCCTTCTTCCCTGCAGTGCCCAGTGGCATCCTCAAGGAGAAAGCCAAGGCTCTGGGGACAGACAGAGCCAGGATCAATTTCCTCTAAACAGTGAGACTGTGAGAAACACAAGAGAGCACACAATAAAATAAGAGCTGTTGATGAGCCATGCCTAGTGGTACAGGCCTGTCAGCCCAGTACTCTGGGAGGCAGAGGCAGGAAGATGGTAAGTTTGAACTTAGCTTGGGCAAATTAGTGACTCTGGGTCTAGGACATAGCTCAGCAGATAAAATGCTTGTCTAGCAAGCACAAGGCCCTGGGTTTGATTCCTCGACATCACATAAACTGGGTGTGATGCCACAGGCCTGTAATCCCAGCACTTGGGAAGCTGAGGCAGGACTACCTTGAGTTCAAGGTCATCCTGGGCCACACAGTAAGTTCAAGGCCAGCCTGGACCACATAGCAAGACTGTGTCTTTAAAACAAAAAACAAAAACAAACAAACAAACAAACAAACCTAGAGACTGGAAGTATAATAGCTCAAAAGTTAAAGCTGACAAGCCCTAGGCCCTGAGTTCAATTCTCCAGCACCACATAAAGCTGGGTGTGGTTGTGCATGCCTGTAATCATCCCAGCACTCAGGAGGCTGAGGCAGGAGGAATGTCATAAGTTTAAGGCCAGCATGGACTACAGAGTCAGACCCTGTCAAAGAAAAAGAGCAACTCCATCTCAATATCTAAAATATAAAGGACTGGGGATGTAGCTCACCATGACAAAGGTCGTATAATGGCCCTAGATTCAACATCCAGACCAGAGAAAGATGACAGTTAATGCTGTCCTCATAATCACTACAATTAGGGCCACAGATAAAAATCCCTACAGGGTGACAGGGAACCTTTACCAAGATTTCCAGCAAGGACATTGGGCATTAGACTTTGAAGTGAGGTGGGACACACTGGACTTACTAAGAGCCAGGCCCTCAGGGCTAGGAGGCAGAACCCCATCTTGTGCGTCTATGGAGCATCACTGGGGTTAAACCCTTGCCTTGCCCCACAAGCCACACAGCATATAGGAGATACTTCTGGTTTCCTCGTGAGCAGGACGATGGACAAAAGCCTGTTTTGTGCCTAATGCCCCATATACCTATACCCACAGGGCAGTACCACCAGGGAGTGGTATTGCACCCCATGGCACAGACAGTGATTTCTTCCAAGGTCACCAAATGGAAGCAATGAAGAAGGATGAGAAACCTTGGTTCTGGGGTTCAGAATGCCCTCTAAGGGGAGAAATCGAGCTGACAGACCCAAGTGGCTCACCATTACATGGGTCCTAGGCCAGACCATGGCAGTGGCTCCCTGAGACCCCACAGAGCACAGAAGGGGTCCAAAGAGCTGACGCCAAATGGCTGTCAGAGTGGAAGCATCCTCCTGGGGACCTTCCAAGTCCAACCCAGCACACATGAGCCAAGTGGTTGCCCACCACAGCCCCACTATATTAGTCTGGGCTCGTTCAAAAGACAGAATTTACAGAAATCATAACAAAAAAGATCTGTTCAGAATCTGAGGGCTGAGCTAGTCCAAGATGGCAGCCTGCACACATGTGACAGGTGGAGTGTCTGATGGCTGCTCAGCTGCAAAGTAGAACTTCCGTCCGGGACTGCAGTACAGCCAGCTAGAGTCTGCTGCAGAGCTTGGTTGTTGGAAGAACAATGGCAAAGACTAGAGCCTAAAGATCCATGACTGAAGATCAGCAACAGACAGACAGGTGCAAGGTGAGACTGGAGCAAATCTGTAATGAAGATCTGTGGCATGTAGCAAGTCAGCTTCCATAGACAACTGGGAAGGTGAGAGCGTTCCCAGAGGAAGAAGCTGTAACAATCTTCCTTCTTCCTTCCTTTTATACTGTTTGAGTTCTAGTTGGGCCTCCCACATTTGGGTGGGTGCTCTTCCCTCATTTACTGGCCCACAAATCACTAATACTCTAACCCAGGCTAGTTCTCAATTCCCAATCTAGGCATGGTTCCCAAATCCTAATCCAGATGTGGTTCCTGATTGCCTCAAACTGACATAATCTCTCTAACTGTCATACCCACTAAGCTTTAATATGGATCCCAAACCTACTTAGTGCTCCCAAGGTTCAGTACAACTGTGCTCATCCCACACCTTAGAGCCAAGGGGGACACACACACTCAGAAATGGTCATCTGTCCTAACAGAAGGAGAGAGCCAGCCAGCTCTGGCCCTTAAGGACCCTGGGGGAGGGTGATGGAGATGGGGGGAGAGGGGCTCCAGAGGTGCTATGGGCAGGCCTACTGCAGGATGCAGGAGCAGTGAAGAGACAGTGCAACTGGTAGGCATGGTGGCGTTGCCAGGCTGGCAGTAGGGGCAGTGCATGGCCAGTTGCAGGGGGTATGGGATGGAGCAGGACTGGTCGACAAGCTAGGCATATTGCGTTTGATGGCAGCTGACAGTGGCAGAAAAAAACAGCTCCAACAAGTATCAAGGAGGTAGTCACTGTTGAAGGCTGAGGACGAAGGTCAAGGTCACTACCAGGGGACTCCTGCTAACCAAGCTGCTGCAAGGCAGACCCGTAAACCAGGGTTCACACCATGCTGCAGGCTCCATTCACCTCTCCCCCAACAACTTTTCACAGGATCTGATTGGGCCAAGGCTCCATCCCCAAACCAATCACAAGCCAGGAAGATAACAGTGCAGGATTGGTCAAAGCATGTTGCTAACCATCCAATAGGCACAGGCTTGAAGATGAGCGCACATGGCCAGGAGCCAGGCTACCCAGGCTACCCAGGCCTCGCCCTACTAGCACCGTGGACCTTTCCCACTCCCAGCAGCCTCCAGAAGCATCAGTATTTACAGCCCCTGCAGAAAATAGACTGCCAGGTAGCAAGAGAATGGCAAAGTTTCCAGTTCAGCTCTGCTTGAGTCTTCTAACCAAGAGAGACTGTCCCCCACTGCAGGCTACCTAACAAGCTGAGACTGCCCCCATCAGCAGGGCTCTACCACAGGACATACACTGCTGCAAGGGTGCTGGGGTGTGGGTTTCTGTGTTCAGCTGGCAAGCGAAGGGGCAAAGACAGGACACTGGCCACCCTCACCCAACCAGCCCCACTGTCTCTGCAGGGTGCAGGAGGTTACAGGTGGGTCCTAGCATCACCAAGGAACACAGTCAGCATTGTGAGGGCAGAAATGAGGAGGGCACCACTAGGCAAGGGCCACTCAGACATCAGGCACAAGAGTCAGTGCTGATATCTCATGGCCTTTCCCATGGAACCCAGGTGCTTGGAACAGCTCAGGAAAGGCCTGCAGGTTAGATGAGGACCCAGTACTCTGCTCAAGGCCAAAAGGCCCAGGGAAGAGGTATGAAGGGGACAGGACGGAAAAGCAATAAAGCAGGAGGCAGGGGCCTGAGAGCCGCAGCCTCCCTGTGAAACCATGCCATTCACTGGCATGGAGGATCAGAGGCAAGGAAGTCAGCCCAGCTTCAGTCCCATCTGTCACCCAGGAAGAAACCTTGCAGGACAAGCCCAAGAGGAATCTGGTTCCCAGAGTGGCTCACCGAGAAAGCAGATGATGCCACTTCTTCTTTCCCAATTATTCAGAGCATACCCTCAACAGATAGAAAGTCAAGCCCGGTGCTCTCCACACGGTGGTAATGTGCATTCCAGGGCAGCCCAATTCCTCACAGGGTTGGGGCCAGGTGTTCAATGATCAGGCTTGAGTCTTCCCCCCTGCAACTCTGGCAGCAAACATTCCAGCAGATGGCCTGGGCCATCTCCATCCCTGGCCCATGCTGGGGTCACCACCTTGCTAACCCTTTGCCACCACAACTGCGGGTGGCTCTGCAAGTTCTGTGCCAACCATAACCCCTCCTGCTCTACTTCCCATGGACACTGTCACACTCACCCAGACTGAGCTAAGGCAAGCATTGCTCCCAGGGTCTCCAAACTGGAAACCAGAGTGCAGAGGCCCCTCTGTTATCACCTGGCCTGCAGGAGCCCAATCTGGAAGCTGTCCCACAATATACACAAAATGACATACATACATGCGAGATGCTGAGGACAAGAGCCAAACCCCTTTCTTCCTGGTATCTCCTCCCCTCGGTATGACCTGTTGACAAGAACAGAAGGGTGCGCAGGGATGCCAGAGGAGGGTGCTCAGGTTGCACCCTTCCGCCTGAAGCTGGGCTGACTTCCTTGCCACCAACCCTCCATGCCAAAGCAGCTCCTTTAAAATGCAAGTAGCAATGAAATGCCCATTTCCAAACCTGCCCAACGGTCAGCTGAGTCTGACAGTGTGCCGGTCATGGAGAGCACTGCCACACACTGCCTGCACCCAGCAGTAAGGGAACTTGTTGAGAGCCTCCAAGGAACTAGGGAAATCAAGGCTGCCCACCAGTTAACCTTGAGGGAAGGAGAGGCCTGGAAGTGTGGCACCAGATCCAAGCCACCCTATTTAACCAGGAAGGAGAGAGACAAGAGGAAGTGAGGAGTCAGTTTATCCTAAGCAGATCCTGGTTCCATCAGGAGCCCATCAGTATAGGTCACCCTGTACCACAGCACACTGGTCAGGCACCCTCAGACTGGTCTGTTCTGTGTAGCTGATGACACAAAAGAGAGGGCCAGGATGAGGAGGCTCTGCTTTTCTGCCTGACCACAGGGCACCAGCACAGAAACATCTTAAATGTGATGGTCACCCAAGAGTGACCAGAGACAAACTCAGAATCTACAGGTCAACTGGAATGGGTGATGCTGTGACCACACATCAAACAAAGTGCCCACCCCTAAGTCTGCACCTGGCTACCATGGTCACAGGCTCCAGGCGGGACACTGCAGGGGCAGTGACTGCATTTACCACAGGCAGCTTCGGGAGAGCCACTTGCCACCTTGATAATCAGCAGCTTCCTCCTCCCTGAAGCAGGACCCAGAACCCAGGAGAAACAAGTGGGAGGGTGGAACCCACCGGTAGCCAGAAGGCGACCATCCTTATTTACATACCTGCCCACAGTACCAGTACCCTCAGGAGCTTATCCCCACCTCATCACCAGGTCCCTGGCCCAGCCTGGATAGAGGGCGGACAACATACAAGAGCCACTGTGACTGAGGTGCAGAGAGGGGACAGAAAAGCATGCCAACTGCACTGAAGGCATAAGCAGCGCCTAGATAAGAACTCCAGCACCATCAGTGGGGCTCCTGGGGTACTCCACAGTCAAAAGACCCATAGAACTCATTCATCCGCTCGAGGAGGCCAGCCGCAGCCAAGCCTAATCACCTTGTGCACACAGCAGCACAGAGACAGGGTCCATGCCTGCCACAAGCCAGCCAACAGAGGTCTGTGGTCTGGAGAAAGCTGCTCCCATTTCCATTTTTACTGTCTTTCCTTCTTTTTTTCTTTTTCTTTGAGATAGAGTCTTACTCTGTAATTCAGGCTGGTCTCAAACTCATGGCAACTCTCCTGTTTCAGCCTCTCAAGTGCTAAAATTACAGGCATGTACTGCCACACCTGGTTAATTTGTATGTGGTACTGAGGTATCAAACCCAGGGCCTTGTGCATGTTAGGCAAGCACTGCAGCCTCTGAACTATGCCCCCAGCCCAGCTGCACATTTCCTGGACAACCTGGATATGTATGTATCCACATACACTATGTCATGTCATGACACAAAAAAAGCCACAAGATCTGGGTCTCAGGATCATAGAGGAAACATCTTTTTTTAACTTTTTAAATTTTTAATATTTATTTGAGACAGGGTCTCACTCTGTGGTCCAGGCTGTCCTGAACTCCCTACAGAACCCAGGCTGACCTAGAAAACACAGCAATCCTACAATCCCAGCCTCCAAAGTGCTGGTATTACAGGCATGCACCACCACACTCAGCTTATGTGGTAATGGGGAATCAAACTTGAGCCTTGTGTTTACTAGGTGAGAGCTCTAACCACTGTGCTATTCTTCTACCCCACTTTTGTTTTTTGGTGGTACCAGGGTAAGAATCTATGTCCTTACTAGACAGAGCCAGCCCTCACTCTGAGGAAGAGGCACATAAATGGCTCCCTGGCCCTGAGGAGGGGGCAGTGAATGCTGCACAAGCTGGCATCCAGGCAGGTGTGATGGCACACACCTGTAATCCCAGCATTTAGAAGGCTGAGGCAGGAGCACTGGTGTGAGTTTGAGGCTAGCCTGGGCCATATACTGAGTTTAGGACTGGCCTAGACTACAGAGTAAGACCCTGACTCAAAAAAAAAAAAAAAAAAAAAAAAAAACTCGCATTCACAGAAAAGGAATCCACCCAGCTTGCTGTCAAGCAGGCACCACAGCATGCATCTGTGGTTCCAGCTGCTGCTCAGAAGGACAAGGTGGGAAGAATGCTTGGACCCAGGAGTTCAAGGCCTGAGTGTGGCCAACAGAGTGACATGATGTCTCAGAAAGATGAAAACACAAAAACAAAGACCTGCAATCAGCAGAAATATGTGACAAATGACTCAGAGACTGTCTTGGGTCAATAATCAAAAGGTTTCAGGGGAGCAACAGGAACTCCCGGGCTCCCCAGTCCCATGCAGAGGCTAGCCATCTCTGGAAGTCACAAAGATGCTGTATAATGAGATATAATTTCCCTGTAAAGCCATGGCCTGGGACTCCTGTCCCTGATGCCTTGGAAAATAGTTCTGGGAACACACACAGTGGCCCACAATCACCCCTTGGGGTCCTTGGGGACCACGGTGGCTGAGCACTAAGAGAGGGAGAGCCGGGCGAGCATGAAGGAAAAGCACAAGATCCAGGATGAAACAGAAACAGTAAGTGCACTAAGCTTCCTGTGTGTGTCAAGGCTGGCCTCAGAGGACATGCACCCCAGACTCCCACAGTAGTCCCCACTCCCTCACACACAACATTGGATAGATGATTCCATGTCACCTGCCATTATGCTGACACGTGGCACCTCCCTCTGGAGTCAGAGACCCAGGCACCTACCATCTTCCAGCTGCAGATGCCCAGCCAACGAATACCGTGGGCCACAGAGCCCACACCTTCCCTAAGCTCAGGGAACCCCACAGAAGGACCCAAACCCTGCAGCATGTGCAGGTCCCCACACGATCCAGCACGTGTCTTTTCCTTTCAGTAGACTCAGTGAGGAACATGAAGCTCAAGAGGCCAGACTGCCCTGAGTCCAAGGCCTGAGAGTCCTCCGGCGGCGCCCTGAGGGCCTCGGGGCAGTCCTCTGGCCTCTTCTCAAGGAAGCAGGACACCGGCATTCCCCAGCCTTCCCGTGGCCCGGAGGCCAGGTGGTGAGTCCTGGCTCTCTGCTCCCCTCCTGTCAAGAGTAAAGAACAGAGGGCCTGCACCTGCCTATAACCTCCCATTCCAACTCTCAGTCCACCACCATTCCAGAGAGTTCCACCTGAGCTTCAGGACCCTGGACTGTCCTCAGAAAGACACAAGAAAACAGTTCTGTTGAGACCAGAGGGTTAGAGCTGTCAGGTTGCAACATTCCAGCCACCACCTGCTCACACACCCTACTCTGCCCCCTCCCTGTGACAATCAGGCCCTAGGGTAGCAGTTGGCCAGGCGTTCATCCTCAGGGCTGCACCCTCTACGCTCACCTCATAGGAGCCCCCAAACCTGGAGCTCATTGGCAAGCCTCCCTATTTCTAAGGCCCACCCTGTCAGGGCAACGTGTGCCCTGAGAGTGGTGGAGTGGTTTTAGAAGGGTAGTCTGGGCGAAGGCTCAAGCCAGAGCCCAGGGAAGCACCAGTCCCACCTCCTGCCTTCCCAGATCAATAGGACAGCCCTCATTCCGTGCCTTTCTAAAGCTGTATGTCTGTCACCAGTCATGCCAGGGTTGGAATCAGACACCCCATAACTGAACAGCCCTGGGTAAGTCCCTACTCTTGGGCCAGCTGCCTCACACAGGGTCAACCCCAGGAGACATGCAATGAATGGCACAATTCTCTCATGAGATAGTTTCTGTACTACAGGGCCACTGGGAGGTGGCCTATGCAGTTCACCAGTAGGCAGATGGATTTATGTACCCTTCTGCTCCTTGGGAAGTCCACAAGTGACCAAGCACACAATTCCAACACCTTGACTGCAGGATGCCTCATGTTTCCTCTGTGGCCCCTCTGACTCCAACCTAGGCCCAGGTACACACTCTGGGCACATGGAACCTGGGCCAATTACGCCAGGTGAAGTCCTAAGCGTCCAACTACCGGCGGAGAGGTGGTGTATTAGTTTGGGTTCTTTCAAAAGAAGGAATTTACAGATTTTATCACAAAAAGGCCTATTAGGAAGGCTTACAAATCCAGGGATAGAGATGGTCCAAGATGGCTGCTCAGCCGTAAAGTAGATCTCCTGTCCAGGACTGCAGAACAGCTGGTGAGGTGAGAGTCTGCTGTAGATCTGAGGTGAAGTTGGAAGCCTGAAGATCGGCAACTGAAGAGCAGCAACAGGCAGACAGGGCACAAGCGCAGACTGGAGCGAATCTGTGCTGACGATCTGTGATGTGTAGCAAGTCAGCATCCGTAGACAACTGTGAAGGCGTGAGCTTTCCCAGAGGAAGCTGTAACAATCTTCCCTCTTCCTTTTATACTGTTGGAGTTCCAGTTGGCCCTCACACATCTGGGTGAGTGCTCTTCTCTCATTGGCTGGCCCACAAATGATTCACATTCTAATCCAGACTAGTTCTTGATCCTTAATCCAGGCTGGTTGACAAATCCTAATCCTAATGGAGGTGTGGACATAATCCACACAAGTTGACTTAATCCCTTCAACAGACGCAGGTGGCCACCCCTGTGTATGTCTACAGAGCCCCTGCCTCTCTCCCCTGCTCCCAGGCTGAGAGAAGGCAGCCAGTGGCCCAGACACCAAGGGCTAAGCCATGTCCCTCCACACCATACACACAGCCTTGTCGTAGAGCCACTGGCTTGCATGTACCAAGCCCCATTCTGTGCTGCTCTGTAGACTTCCATGGGATGCAATGTTCACTCCACTATCTCCATCCATTACTATCTCTTGAAAAGCCAAATCTGTCAACCACAATGTGACATCCTTGTATTGGTCGTCCATTATCCCCTACAGAGAACACTCTCAAGCCACCTGTGAGTCAGTCCTTCCCAAAGTCTGCATTACAACAATCCACGAGTGAACCCTAAGCACACACAGCTGTCACCAGGGGTTCAGGGTGGCTCTGGTCACAGTATAAGCAGGTTCCTGGGGCTCCAGCTGTCCAAGACGTATGGAGAACGCACCCCGATGCTTCCGCTCTAGGGGAGAAAACCAGCAACAAACGTGCAAGAAGGCAGCGTCCTGCCAGGCCTGTGTGAAAGGTTGAACACAGCATCCTGTGCAAGGGCAGCCCTGTTTCTAACCCAGGAGGTGGCTGGAGGTTCCCAAGGCTCAGGGCCAGAAAGACCTTACCCACAATGCAGTTCATTTGCCTGGAAACAACTGGGCACACCGCGCTGAACGGACGGTCACATGCTGAGCAGACATGAACCTCCAGGAGAGGCTGTGACCATTCTGTGTAACGGCCTGCAGCTTTTTGAAAAGGCAAGTACAGAAGTCACTTACAATTAGCTGAAATGACTGTGAACTAGCTGCCATAGAAATTGAAACATCCCAGAGGCTAAAACTGAGAGAAAAGACGGGGACTCCTGCAAGATGACCAGTCAGCAAAGTCACCTTGTCACTCCCCTCACGTCTCAGATACCAGTGACTATCAAGCCAACACCTGAGGTTGAATTTTCAAGCAATTGCAAAGTTTGTTAGCCATAATTGCATGCTCATGAAGGTAAGCATTACATGACACAATTCACCGTAACTTCTCCCCAGAAGGTTTAATTTTAGTGTTGGCTCGCCAACACTGTCCCCGTTTTTTTTTTTTTTTTTTTTTCATTATCATCTCAAATATGTGTCAATGACCCAACAGTGAAGTTCCTAGCTGGGCATGGTAGCAGTGCACTATGTGCCAGTCCGCTCTCTCACCTGCACCCAGAGTAATGAGAGGAAATTGCAGAGGCACTGACATCTTGGCTTCGGACCTCCAACCCACCAGGCTTCAGGACCCTGGGTCTGGTCAAAGCCACACTCAAGTACAGTGGAGCTTACCTGTGCTCTGGAGGGTCTGTGACAAGAGCCCCTCCTTGAATTCCTCAGTCCAGGGAACCACTTCCCCACTCCGTCTACCACACTTGGGCTAGCAGGGCTCAACTCTATCCTATCACTAAGGTTCCCTAAATAAGTCCTATGAAACATGAATTCAAAGCCATGTAACACAGTCATGGGTCTGTATGAGTACCACACTTTCTGCACCAGCTAAGACACAGGATGTTAAGGTTTATTCTCTCTTCCTCCTGGTCCCCCGCCCCAGAGCTAACATAAGCTCATGCACTGCTCTCCCAATCTACACCCCAGCCACCTGCAAAAGTGCCTGTGGATCCCAAAGCTCCCCCAGTGACAGTATGATCCACACTAACACTCACCCAAAAAGGAACTGAGCACATGTAATTCAAGAAACCACACTGCAGTCCAAGAACGATGCAGAAGCCAAAAAGGCCACTTATTCATGTCATTTGTTTTATCCTATAATATTTGGGTCTTAGAACTGCAACAGAAACAGTCACTGTAAGAGGTTTTACACAGCCTATGCCTGCTCCACCCCCAAAGCTCTATCTAACATGTCAACACTATCTGTCAAAGACAATCCTTATCAAGTCCATCTTAAGCACCAGGAGTAGGAGAACTGCTTACAATACAGGGCCCAGAGCTTCCCAAAGATCATAACCTCCACTTACTCCTACCTAGACTGCACTAATCAACGTGAATTAGTCAAAACAACGCCAGAATAGTGCTACACCGCTGAGCGAAAAGGAGCTAGCTGGCCTTGCAAAGTGAGGGGGGCCTTGGTCAAGCCCAAGGCCATCTTCTTCAGTGCCCAGCATACTCAAAAGCCACCTCAATGGCCACCTCCCCGCAAACACTCCCCACATACATACCTGAATGTAAACGCACGTTCTTACTACCTTGCTCCTGCCAGAGAAAAGAATACCCCTAACTGCCAACAAATCCTTCGAGAAACACAGGAGACTGAAGTGGTTTTTCCCCACACTAGGAGAGAAGGGAGGGGGAATCTCAGCAGCCGCTAACGGGGGTCTGAGAAAGTGAGCCCCCAGGAGTGCACCCACACACTCTAAGGTCAGGATGCACCACGCTGGAACCGCCAGGCAGAGAAAGAGATGATGGAAGCAAAGCTCCTGGGCGAAAGGAAGTGGGAGGTAACTACCAACAAGCCGGGCCCTGGCTAGGTGAGAGACGCAAGGGTTCTCAGGCCTGAGGGGAACGGGTAGGCTCGCTTGGCCCAGGAGAGTCCTTCTGAGGCCAGCGACCCCAGGAGGGCCGAGGCAAAGTCTGTTCGGCTCTAGCACGCAGACAGACACCCAGCCGGTGCAGAGCAGGCCGGGAAGAAAGGGGACGAAGACAGTCCTGGCCCCCCAAAGGCCGGGACGCCCAGGAGGCCAGGGACACCAGTTGCTCCCCAGCCTTCCCCTCCCTGCCTCGCGACGGGATCGCTTCCTGGGGGGTCTAAGGTGGGGAAAAGGTGAGGAGGAGCGGGGAAAGGGGCTTTGCCGGAGGCAGCAGTGGTCGCGGAAAAAAGGAGACGCTCCGGCCTCGGCTCCGGCCGCTCCCTCCTCCAGGCCGTGCGGAAGCCTCGGCCTCGCGTACCGGGTGCCACCGGGCTGCCTGCCCCGCCCTGGCGTGGGCACCGGGGGAGTAAGGCCGGGATGGCAGCAGCCCCCGGGAGTCCCCCGGAGGCAGACGAGCCGGAGCCGGGAGCAAGGAGGGTCCCGGCCCTCGCGGCGGTTACTCACGTTGCTCTGGGAGTCGATGGCCTGCAGCAGCCGGTCCCTGATCTGCTGCGGGGACGCCGGAGCCGCTGTCATTGCCTGGGCGAGGCGGGGGGAGCGGAGGGGCCGGCGGGCGGGCGGGCTGGGGCGGGGGACGGGGGTCACTCGCTCGCCAGCCTCCGGGAGTGGAGCCGCATGTTCCCCGCGGCGTCGGGGACGGGGGGGCGGAGAGGGGAGCCGGGGCTGAGGCCCGGGCCACCGCCGCCGCCGCCAGAGGAGGTGGGGAGCCGCCGGAGCCGCCGCCGCCGCCGCCGCCTCGAGAACCAAACTCCAGTGAGCTGCCCCCGCGCGGAGCACTCTGGGTAACCCGCGCCGCACGCAGCGTCGGCGCCACGCTGAGGAGGTTGGGAGATTGGGCGGGGAGAGACGCCGGCCTGGGCGGGGCCGCACACAAACCCCGCCCCCAGCCTCTGCGCACGCGCGCGCACGCGCCCTCGCTCGGGCCACGCCGCCACGCCCCGTCGCCCGCACGAGAAGCGGTTGGGAGGCGGTTGGGCCGGGCAACGGCTCCGAATTGGAAGCCCCACCCACGCCGGGCCTGGTGGGCGGAGCCTTGGGGCGGAAGCGCGCGCACCGAGGTCTTGAACCGAGACGCTAAAGCGTGGTCTGTGGGAAAGTTCCCCGTGGGAAACGGGATCCGGGCCGAGGTGAGAAGGAAGCCACCCTGTTCTCGGGGCGCGGAGCGGTCCGCAGAGGATCCAGGTCCACACTGCAGCTCGCGCGGGGCGCTGTACAGCGTGGGGCCGCCTCCCCGTCCTCAGCCACGGAGTCCTGCCGGAACGGGAGCCGCGTCGCCGCCGGGTCCAGATCCCTTTCGGCTGTGCTGTGCGCCTGCCAGACCCCGGGGAACGAGAAAACCCTCGTCGTCGGAAGCACGTATTCCAGACTGGGAAACTGAGGCCCCAGAGTCACTCAGTTCTAGGTCAGACCCGGGAGGGCTCTTCTAATTGCCACCTCCCCTCTCCCCGGTGCTGCTGGAGATGCTATGAGGCCAGGTATGGTGGCCCACGCCGGTCGGCCCAGGACTCGGGGAGCCTAAGGCAGGAGGACCGCAAGTTGAAACGCAGCCGGGACAATTTAGAAATATCTTTGTGTCAAAATGATAAAGGCCCTGGCTTGCATCTCCGATACCAGAAAAAATGTGTATCTATATGTATATACATGTATCTATATGTATATACAAGTTCCCGGCCCCGGGAACTTGTGCATGCCAGGCCAGCGCAGCCCACCGAGTTGTGTCCCCAAATCAGAAAAGCTGCGAGGCTGAGCAATGTGCGTGCTTGCCGCCTGCGGAAGACTCAGGCTCAAGGCAGGAAGGGGACGGCTGACGGAAACACGTGTGTGGGACCCCCGCGCTGCAGCACCCGCGTAACACTTGTCCCGCTTAAGGAAGCGTTATTTGCAGAAACGGCGGCTTCCGCACATGTTGTAAGTTCTCTACGTCTCTTGTAGAAAATAAACATGGGCAGACCACTTTATTGCTTGTGCTTTGTAAGGAGGTGCACTGGCCCACTTAGAGACTCTCTCATTTAGATGGGTGAAACCAAACAGCCCTTCGCGGGCATGTTCAGCTTAATTTCTAACTCGTGTAGTAATTATTAAAGCAATAATTGCATTAAAAATGATTAGTTTTGTGTGCCAGGTTGAGTTGGGAGGCTGTACATTTAACCTGATTTTTAAAGTTTTTAAGCATTTACACGATTGAGTTCCACATTGCCCGGTTCATTTCAGCATCACCATCCGACAAAAAGTCGTATGTGAGCAGCCTCGGACCCCCTTGTGCAGGTGTGTATTACAGTGTTGGTGGTCAGGGCACCTGGTGCCTCCAGCAATTCTAGAGCAAATGCAACCTTTGGTCAGATCTTCTAAAAAACCCTGTCTGCATGGAGATGCACGTAAACAAACAGAAGGCTGGGGTCCTATCTTAGTGATTATAGAGCTTGCCCAGACAAGAGGCCTGGATTCAATCTCCCAGCACCACATACTAGGTGGTGTGCCCATAATCCCAGCATTCAGGAGGCTGAAGCAAGAGGACTGCCTGTGTTCCGGGCACGCCTGGGCTAGTTTAGGACCAGGCTCCATTACAGAGCATGGCCCTGTCTCAAATAAGCTGAGGCTAGAGGAACAGAACAGTGGGTTAGAGCAGGAGCAAGGCCATGAGTTCAGTTGCTAGCACCACAAAATGAGGTATGGTGGCACACACTTGTAATCTCAGCACCTAGATGACTGAGGTATAGCCTGGAGTTTCAATGGCCAGCCTGAGCTACACAGAAGTTCAAGACAAGTGAGGGCTACAGAGCAAGACCCTGTCTCAAAGCAAGCAAACACACAGAGACGCTGAGGGATGCTTTATTCCACACTGAATATATACATGGTAAAGATCACATGGGGCACCACTGAACAAGCATCTTAGCCGTGTCCTCTGCATCTGTTCTCCCAGCCAGACTGCAGCTCGCTTGACTGCAGCTTCTTGCCCTGGGACATTCCACAAGTGGCCTATATCAGTTTTGCAAGGTGAGGTGTGCTGCAAATGCTCCTGCCACAGTGGTTCCCCTCAACAGAAGGTGCCTTGAAGAGTGGGAATAAGTGCTGGGCATGCACTACCATGCCCAGCTTACGTGGTGCCGGGGAACAACTCGGTCTGTAGTCTAGCCTGGGCCTGCACTAATTATGTAGTCACTATGAACTCACCACAATCCTTCTGCCTCAGCCTCCTAAATTCTGGGATGACAGGCCATGAGCCACCACACCCGGGCAGAGGAACTGAACCCAGGGCCTTGTGCTTTGCTAGACAAGTACTCTAAATGCAGAAGTATGACACCAGTTCCCATTTTTTAATTTTTATTTTGAGACAGTCTCATTAAGTTTCTGAATTGCCTGAGCTGGGCTCAAGTTTCACATCCTCCTGCTTAAGCCTCTCAAGTAGCTGGAATGACAGGCCTGTACCACAACGCTCAGCTCTTTTGTGCTTTTTTCTTTTTTGCTAGGGAAAAAGACATGTCACAAAATCAACAACACTACTTTGGCTCATATGTTTACTTTGAATCTGACAGGGTCTGAGAATGGCAGCACATATGTGTCATCCCAACTATTCTGGAGGCTGAGACAGGAAGATGGCAAGTTCTAGACCACCATGAGAAAGTGCTGGCCTGTAATTCCCAGTGTTAACTTCAAAATGATGGCGCTGAGGAGGGAAAGGTGGGGGTGGAAAATGATGTCGCTGAGGAGGGAAAGGTGGGGGTGGGGTGTAGCTAAGTGGTTAGAGCATCTCCCTAGCATATTGAAAGGCTTGATCGCCCAGCACACAAAAATTAGCTGTACATGTCCCTGCCTCAAGAGGGGAGCTACGGGTGGAGGGGGCATAGCTCAGTGATTAAAATGTTTCCCTAGAAAGCAAGAGGCCCCAGGTTTGATCCTCCAGCACCACATAACAGGATGGGGTGGTGCATGCCAGTGATCCCAGCACTCAAGAGGCTGAGTCAGAATTGCTATGTGTTCGAGGCCAGCCTGGGCTACAGAGTGAGTTGAGGAGCAGCCTGGACTTCAGAACAAGACCGTCTCAAAAAAGAGGGGGGCTGGATGCAGGCAAATGGCACAAGCCAACCTAGCACATACAAAGTCTCGGTTCAGTTCCAGCACTGCCACAAAAAAAAGTCCAGGGATTTCTTAACCACTTTTGGACTTGTATTAACTCAACCAACCTCATCAGTGACCTCTGAAGTGCCTAAAGGTGGGTTTAGGAGTCTTCCTGGCTTTGCAATAAGTGAAACAGTTTTAATTATTTCTGACTAAACCTGAAGTGCCTGCTGCTTTTAAGAAGGGCTTTAATATAAGCAAGGAAGCCAGGTGTACACAGCTGTCATCTAAGCTACTAAGCTACTCAGGAGGCTGAGACAAAGCTGAGGATCTCAAATTTGTAGGTCAGCCTGGGCAACTTTGTGTGACCCCATCTCAAGATAAAAATCAGAGGCTAGTGGTACAGCTCAGAGGTAGAGTGCTAGCCTGTGTGAAGCCCTGGGTTCGGCACAAACAGAGCCATAGAGGAGTCAAGAGAACTCTTTCATTGTGTCTCTGAGCCAGAAGACACAAAGATGCTGAGAGCTTATGACTGGGGATTTTTGTTGTTGTTGTTGTTGTTGTTTTGAGACAAAGTCTCGCTCTGCAGCCCAGGCTGGTCCTGAACTCACTATGGAGCCCAGGCTGGCCTTGGACTCTCAGCAATCCTCCTGTCTCAGCCTCCCGAGTGCTAGGATTACAGCCATGCACCACCATGCCCAGCTTTATGTTGTGCTGGGGAATCAACTCAGGTACTTAGTGGTTCCTAAGCAAGTGCTTTAACCAATGAGCCATTCCTCTAGCCCTGACTTTTTTAGGTTTTTTGTTTTCTTTTGAGATAGGGTCTTGCTCTGTAGTCCAGGCTGATCCTGAGCTCATCATGTAGTCCAGGCTAGCCCTGACTTCACAGTAATCCTGCCTCAGCCTCCCCAGTGTTGGGATTACAAGCATGTACCACTACACCCAGCTAATTTTCATGTGGTGCTGGGAAATCAAACCTATCACAAGCTAGGCAATTGTTTCAATTCATCCTTTTGAAACCAATAGTAGGAATAATACCACAGCCACTAACACATCCTAGAATCATGCTGTAGCAGCAAAACACGGCAGGAGCACACAGAGGGGACAAAGGGTACCAGGCAGGGAGCCAGGTCAAACAGGAATAAGGTGGCAGTTCTACAACATACATCTGAGAACACATCCCTGCCCTCCAACCCAGCCTTCACATATTTCTGCGTGTCCCCAGGGAAAGGGACAATGAAGAGGGGCATATGCCACGCTCATGAAGGCACCCCTTACCAGTGAGAGGTGTGTGTCTGGGGTGCTTTGGCAGAGTACCAGGAAGCCACAGACTGAGGGTCAGCAGCTAGCTCCGGATGGTGATGGATGGGTAGGGACCGCATGGAGCTGAAGGTATGATGCAACAGGCTAGACCTGAGCCTGAGCATCCTGCTCAGATCCCATGGCATCCCCAGCACACACAGAGGCTGGGAACAGCTCAGCAGAGTGGCTGCCTATCAGGTAAGGACCCTGGGTCCCAGCCCCAGCATGGTGTGCACACGCACACCACAGTCAACTGTTGATTTTTGATTGGCTTTTTAAATTGAGCCAGTCCCAGTGGTTCGTTCAGGCCTTTCCTATTTAGTCATTTATTTTCTACAGGTGTGCCATGTGCCATCATACCTAGCCTATGTGGTGGTACTGGGTTTGTGGTACCAAACCCAGGGCCCTGCACTTGCCAGGCAAGCATTCTTAACCACCGAGCTGCGCCTTCAAGCCTAACTTTGACAGTACATAGAAACATATCATACAGGTAAGACATAGGCACTGAAACCCAGTATTTGGCTGACCCAATTACGAAGGCCTATAACCCCAGCAATCTGGAAGGCTAAGGCAGAAGGATCACAAATTCAAGTACAGCCTGAGCAATTTAGTGAGATCTTGTTACAAAAAAAAAAAAAAAAGGGATGGCTGGGGTGTTGCTCAGTGTGAAGGGCCTGGGCTTGATCCCCAGTGCCACAAAAAAAAAAGAAAAAAAAAAAGAAATTAGAAGTTACCTTTTTTTTTTTTTTTTGGTACTGGAATTAGACCCAGGTCTTTCACATTGAATTCCACCCCAGTCCAGTTTTTTGTTCTGATTTTGACACAGGGTGTCACAGAGTTGCTAAGTTGCCCAAGCTGGTCCAAAACTTGAAAGAGTCCTGCCTCAGCTACCCTGCATGCTCAGATGACCGGCCTGCACCAGCAGCCGGCTTCCAGGTGCCCCTCAATGGCTGAGATGGGCCAGTTTTCTCCAACAGAAACATGGCCCAGGTTTGGAACAGGGTACTCAGCCAAAGCACCTGCATTCAAGCTGCTGAAAAAGCCACCCTGACCCTGGCATGGCAACATCTCAGAAGCCACTAGCTCTTCTGATTCTCCCCAGGCAATCAGGTCCAAAGCCCACCTGCCCCATTCTCCACCACTAAGTCGGAGGCAAAGGGAAAACCTACCCCTAAATACTTCTGGCTCTTTCACAGGCTCCAAAATAGTGTTGCCCACAGGTACTGTTACGCATCTCACATACAGGGCTGGGAGTCACAGCTCAGCAGTTTCAGAGCTTGCCTAGCAAGCACAAGGCCCTGGGTTCAATTCCCCAGTACCATTTAAGCCAGGCATGGTGGTGCATTCCTGTAATCCTAGCACTCAGAAGCCTGAGGGTTATTGTGAGTCTGAGGCCAGCCTGGGCTCCATAGTGAGGTCAAGACCAGCCTGGGACTATAGATTGAGAACCTGTTATCAAAGAAAAGAAAGAAAGAATCAGGCACAGTGGGTTGTGCCTGGAATCCCAGCTCCTCTAGAGCTGAGGCAGGAGGATCTTGAGTCCCACAGCTCAAGGCCCAACAGCCAACACAGTGAGACACTGTCTCATATTTTCAATGTCATCGAATTCTAAACACCTGCATATCTGCTTTTTCCCCATCCACATTTACCTACAAGTCAGAATTTCAAAAAGTGAAACAAATCAAGCAGCTACACGATTCAGATGCCCACTGCTAGTGTTTTCTTTCAGCAGTGAGACTGGCTCTACTTTAAGGGCACTTCTGGACTGGGGGTGAGCTGGACTTCCTCCACTAGGATCCTACTGTTTTCTAACCTAGAAATCACCTACTTGAAAAGCTGTCTCAGATGGAAGAAAGAAGATAGACTTTGTGAATTTAGAAAGCAGATATGGGGGTGGTGGAGTGGGGAGAAAGGGATTTATGTCAATAATAAAAAGAGGAAAAAAGCTGTCTCAGAAATCCCACTTTCCAGAACACGGCGCAAATGCAACATTTCACATCATGAAGCCACTCACATCTGAGCAACTAGAACTACAATGGCCCCAAAGTGACTTTTTTTCTTGCAGCACTGAGGATAGAGCCCAGGGCTTTTGCAGTGAGCTACATCCCCAGCCCATTTTTACATTCTGATCCTGAGACAAGGTCTTTCTAAGTTGTCCAGGATGGGCTCAAAGTTGTGATCTTCTTGCCTCAGCCTCCTAGAGCACTGGGATGACAGGCCTGTGGACCAAACCTGGGCCAAGGTTACTTTACTTAACAAATGAGTTCAAAGCAAAGCAAGTTTTCTCCAGTCTGCCACTGCCAACCATCCCAGGCCATTCTCCCACAGAGATCAGTCACATCACCCCGGACCCCCTCAGCCCTCTCACCAACAGCAAGATACCTGACTGTGAGGGGCCTTGCTCCTTCACGACCTGGGGTCGCCTGCAAATCCTGTCCTATGGGGGTTGCAACAGGTTTAGAGGCCAACCCAGCATTCAGTCCCCGAATCAAAACCCAAAACCTAGGCACGAGCTAGGTGACGCTGCGGGCCGGTCCCCGGGCAGCTGCAGGCAGGGTCCAACACAGGGGCCTTGGGGATACATTCTTTATCTGTAGAACATCACTTATCACAGTGGTCTGTGGCCACCTCCAGGAACCCTGCAAGGAGGTCACTCCCCAGTTGAAGACCCAAGGACAGCTCTGCACGTGGAACCATGTTGGGGGTGCGGGCCAGCGGGTGCTGGGGCCCTCTACCCACTATCAGCCTGGGCTTTCGGGGACAGTGCCCAAGGTGCAGGTTATCAGAGACGGAGACACGCAGATTCCACATCCAGGTGGGTGAGCGCCAAGCTCAGGTTCCAGGTTCCGGAGCAGGGCTCAAGAGCCAAACAGTCTGGAAAAGTCAGGGGACAAAACTGTCTATAAGGGCGGGAAGTTACTGCTTTGCAAACACTGTTTTGTTTTTTGAGACAGGGTCTCGCTCTGTGGCCCAGGCTGCTCCTGAATTCACCACGGAGCCCAGGCTGGCCTTAGACTCACAGCAATCCTCCTGCCTCAGCCTCTCGAGTACTTGGATTACAGGCAAGTACTTGGATTACAAGTGTGCATTCCTGTAATCCTAGCACTCAGAAGGCTGAGGGTCATTGTGAGTCTGAGGCCAGCCTGGGCTCCATAGTGAGGTCAAGACCAGTCTTGGGACTACGCCCGGCTTATGTGGTGCTGGGAATGGAACTCGGGTCCTTAGCGCCTGACTAGTTCTTACTAGGCAAGTGCTCCCTGCAAACACTCTTTAAACATGATCTACGACTATTACTCAGATGACTCAACATCATTTTTTGATTTTAAAAACATGCACTGCTCGACGCAACGTGACTAGACTGCAATTATCAAGTATTTACCAAAACACCAACTCAAGTTTAGGAGCAGCTGGGGTCTGTGTCCAAGAGTTACCCCTGACTACTCACTCCACCTCAAATTCAACCTATTCAAATGAGTCAGGCACCACAGCACCATAGCATAGACTTTCCCTGCAGCCCTGAGGAAGGGCAAGGCAGAAGGACCACAAGTTCCTACCTAGCCTGGGTAACTTCACTAGATCTTATCTCAATATAGGAGTAAAAAAAAGTCTGGGCAGAATGAGAACCTGTCTCAAAAAAAAAAGGTCTAGGGATGTAGCTCAATGTGAAGACCCGGGCTCAATCTCCAGTACTGCAATAAATAAATAAATAAATAAATAAATAAATAAAATCAGTCCAATAAATTACTTAATTTTTGTGTCTGTTTGGTTTTTGTTTTGATTTTTGGTACTGAGGATTAAGCCCAGGGCCTTCTCAATGAGGTAATTAAATTCTCAGCCTACTTTTTAGTTTTTGATAGAAAGAGTCTCACTAAGTAAGTCACTCAGTAGCCCAGGCTGGGTACATGATCCTCCTGCCTCAGCCTCCCAGATCTCAGAGATGCCAGGCCTATGCCACCGCACCTGGCTACATTCTGCACTTGGCAGGCACCAGCTACAGGCTTAGGCCAGCAGAGGTGCCAAGAAGGGGCAGAGCCAGGGGCTCAGGACAGACACAAGCCCAGCAGAGACCTAGGGAATCCCACATTCCCACTGAACCTGCCCCCAGCCCGGCAAGGACTTTGGCCGCATCATTCTTCCCCCGCTAAGCCCTGGTCTCCACTATCATATGGGGAGTTCTTATTCTGGAAGCAAAAAACGTGACCCACAATTTACAGACCAAAAAGACAAAGAACACCCACCAGGGGTTACCATGGAGACAACAGTTCCGGGGACACAAGGCAAAGGGGTGCTGGACTTACACGATCATGCAGAACATCATGAAGACATTCCACAGGGCGATGAAGATTCGGAAGTACCTGAGGCTCAGTAGGAATTCTCGTATGTTGTCACCTGCAAAGTCAGAGGGCACATTTAGGGAACAGGCGACATCTGTCTCTGCTATGATGATTTCTGTCCAGGCAGCACCTGCTGCCCACACCTGCTGGGGTTTCCCTGCTTTCCCTTAGTCTCTCTCCCCAACCTTCAGCAGGCCATGGCTGCTACCAGCCAATTCTCCGGCAACACCAAGCCTGAAAGCCTCTAATGGCACAAGTAGGACCATGTGCCCCACGTTTATCCAATTTAAATTTGCTCTGAGATCTGTGACCCAGCTACTGAGGCAGGAGGAAAAAAAACACCTCATGTTTAACCAGGTCTGCTAGAAATGTGTAAGCTCAATACTCCAACACAAGAGTTCAAAAACTATGGCCCACAGGCCAAATCCAGCCCCTTTCACCTGAGTTTGTACGGCTAGTAAGCTGAAAATGGCTTCACATTTTCTTTTTCTTTTTTACTGGTACTGGGAATGGAGCCTAGTACTTTCCCATGACATTACATCTCTAGTCCACATTTCGGTTTTGCTTTTTGAGACAGGGTCTCACTAAGTCACTAACTGGTCCAAAGATGGGATGGAACTTTAAATTCTCTTGCCTCAGCCTCCCAGAGTATTGGGATTACAACAGGCCTGTGCCACCAGGCCCAGCTTACATTTTCATATTTAAAAAGAAAAAAAAATCCTCAAAGGATATAAGGGAAAAGCATGTTACAAATTCAAATGTTAACATCTTTAAGAAAAAGTTTGATTGGCACACAGCCACATGCAGCCGGTTACTCTCTTCTGTGGCTGTTTCTGTCCTGTCATCACAGCAGAGCCGAGATCCTGCACCACACACCACACAGACCACAGGGCTACAAACACAGACTGTGAGCCTTCACAAAAATGTGCCCCTCGACCCCACTTGAAGTCATCTCTGCTATACAAGTCACTATGATTAAGAAGGGCACTTAAGAGCTGGGGGAAAGACCAATGTCACAGGCTGATTTGAGCCCTGAGCCTGCGGCAACTGCAGACAGCCTCACCTTACAGTGTGCAGTTACTGCAATTCAAATTATCCCAAAGGCTGAGGCGTTCCATCCCCAGCACCACAAATAAGTAAATAAATAAGTAAAAAAATAAATAAATAAACAAAACACTTGCTCCAGGCATGGGAGCTTACACTTGTCATTGCAGCACTCAGAAAGGCTGAGGCAGGAGGATTTCAAGTTCAAGCCCAGCCTGGGACACTTAGTGACACACTGTCCCAAATAAAGACAAAAAATGGGCTGAAGATGTAGCTCAGTGCAAAGACTCTGGGTTCAACTCCCACTACTGCAAAAACAAACCGATCAAAACAAAACTAGAGGCGGGCTTGGTAACAACTTACACTGGTCTTCTCTAACACCAAGACACAGACCCCTCCTGAGGGAGGTCCTGCAGTGTTTCCCAGGTTCCAGAGACTTGTTCTGGGATTTCTCACCTACCCCTCCCTCCTCAGGACCAGCAGGAAAGGAACGTAGATGACCTGCAAGGTGCTACCCCAGACAGCACACACAGACTAGGCTGTCTGATGAGCACAGCTCAAATATGGTCACAGCAATGTGACTTTGCTGTCCCATGCCCAACCCTAAGCATAGTATAAAGGAGCCTCAAGTGACCAGGCAGCCAGACTGAGCCATAGGCAGCGGCACAAGGAACACAAAGGCCTAATCCTGTAGACTGCAGACCTGAGACATGCCGCTGCAGTCTTTGCAGTAAGCCCTACCACCACCTGCCCCATGGCATCCTGGGTCTCAGCTGGGCCAAGTGCAGTGCTCAGTGCTGAGACACTTCAAGGTCTGCAGGGAGGGCACTCAGAGCAGCTCCCCACTCTGGCCTCCACAGTGCCCTGAAGGGTGGCCTATGCAGTGCCCAAGCTATGGCCCCATCCCTCCTGTAGTAGAGACTACGGGTCAGCCAACACTCAGGGTGCCAGGCGAGGGGTGTCTCCCTCAGGGTAGTGCAAGGGCGGGGGGCACAAAGGACGCTGATATAACAGATCTAGAACCCCTGCTCCAGTGCAGGGGCCCTTTCTGCCCCTGACTCTGCTGCCACCTCTGAACCCTGTGCCAGACCTTCCACCACCATGGTGTTCCTCCAACATGCAGCACAGAGTAGCAGGGCAGGAGCCAGGACAAGGCCCTCCAGAGGGCAAGGACAGGCCCCTTCACAGAGCAGGCAGGTCAAGGACTTCCACAGAGGATAGGCACATGGACAGGCTGGGGAAGGACAGAAACACTGATGGACAAAGGAGGGATCAATGGATGAATGGACTAATGGAGAGACAGACAGGTGGAGGGGTGGCTGAACAGACTGACTGATGGAGGAAGGGTCTGACGGACAGATGGATGGATGGATGGGACAGCAGAAAACGAATGGAGAGTACCAGTCCACAATCAGAGAAACCTAGTTTCTACCCTGCCTGCCACAGAATGACTATGTGACCATAGGCAAGACAAGCCATACCTAGGCCTCTGTATCCCATAAAATAGGACAATGGCGCTCACCTTGTGGGACAGAGGAACTCAAACACTGGAAAGGAATCTCCAGGGCACATCTGGGGACAGGCTGCAGTGAAGGGGAGCTGCTGCCATGGCTCCCAACCTCAGCTCCTCCAGGCTCCTGCCCTCCTCATGCAAGGCTCCAGTGGCAAGCCATCACCTTGATGCTGACATCCCCTCCTCACACAGCCTTCCCGTGACTGTTAGCACCAGCCTCAGTCTGCATCATGTTCTCTGCATCTGTCCCTTGTCTACGAACCATGTGTCACACCCATGGTAAGTCCCACCTAGGCATGTCTATATGGGCCGGTCCCTGCCCTGTTCTGGCACCTAATGCAAAAGTTGGCAATGTAGCAGATACTCAATAAATGCCTTAGGACTTTTTTTTTTTTGGCAGTCCTGGGAATGGAGCCCAGGGCCTACATATGCAGTACACGCTCACACCCCTAGATGAAAAGTGAGCAAAGGGACAGACACAACACAGTGCACAGGCCCCACTGGGCTCCAAACAGAGACATGTCTACAGCTCTGGGTGGAATCATGGGGCCTCTGCAGCTGCAGGAAGTAGCGTAAATGGGATGCAGTGGAGTTCAAGTTGTTTCTGAACCCCACAGCTGCTCTACCACCCCTGGGCTATACCTCCAGCCCTTCTCATTTATGAGTTTGAAATAGGGTCTTGCCAAGGCAGAGTTCCAACTTACTATTTTCTTGCCTCAGATTCCCACAGCGGTGTAATGACAAGCGTGTACTATCATATCTGGCCTCAACCATTTCTTTTAGAGCCCTTTTTGTTGTTGAGACAGGGCTCACTCTGAAGTCCAGGCTGGTTATGAACTGACCCCGAGTTGAGGCTGAACTAGAACTTGGGGCAATTCTCTTGCCTCAACCTTGCAAGTGCTGGGATGACAGGTGTGCAACTCCATGCCCAGCTATTATGCGATGGTGGGGAATTGAACTTAGGGCCTCACACTTTCTATGGGAATTTGGCACTAGAGCCCATTTAAAATTTTTGAGCTTTTAAGAAAAATCAGACAAATGGATATGGTGGTGCGCAACTATAACTCCAGCACTGTGGAGGCTGAGCGTGGAGGATTGCTGTGAGTTCGAGGCCAGCCTGGGCTACACAGTGAGTTCAGGACTAGGCTGGACTACAGAGTGATACCGTTTCAAAAAAAAACTAAGAAAAATCCGACAGCTGAACTTTTGTATAAAATCTCCCAATAAAATCACCTAATGTCAAAGCTGGAGGAATAACTAATGAATAACTAATAGTTATATAGCGAGTTCAGGACCAGCCTGGATTACACAGTGAGACCCTGTCTCAAAAATAAACATGGACTGTGGATGTAGCCCCTTGGAAAAGCCCTGCTTTCAATCACCAGTACTGCAAAAGAAAAATACGAGGAAATAGGGAAGGAAAGTGGGAGGGGAGGGGAAGGGAAGGGACAAAAGGAGAGTGGGAAAGCCCTTGTCACCTTGACAAGATACATATGTGCATAAAAGGCTCAACTCCATTGTAAACCTTAAGGTTTGCATGTATACATGTCAATAAAATGGGAACATAATAAGAGGAAAAAAAAAAAGAAAACCGAGGTAAGTTGTAGTGAGAAAGATCTGTCCCCTCTGCAAGATCCAGAAAGCCCTTACCTGTGCCGGGCTCTCTCAAGTCCTCCCCAAAGCCCTGCGTGTCCTTCTTCTTCCTACGAAGAGCAGACAATGTCCACTGTCAACGGGACATAAAGGACGTTAGGCCCCGATCCTGACACCGGCTTGGAAGGCCGTGGTTACTAAGTTTCAGCCTTACCCTTCCGCTAGCCTGTCTGATCTGAGATGATCCTCTTGGAACTACCACCTGCCCAGCCAGTTTCAGCTAGACCGACAATGGCAGCGAGGTACAAGGGCGACGAGAGCGGGGGCTGAGGGCCGAGGGAAAGGCCCTGGGCTGGGTCTGAGGCTCTCTGGGGAAGTGAACAGGACACAAAAATGACGGGAATATTTAAAAGTCCCGGGAAGGCGCTGAGGATCAAAAGAGGGAAACCAGAGTGGAGGCGTGGCCAAAGGCGGCCTAGGGAGTGGGCGGGCCTAGGGGGCGAGGCCTTGGGTAGAAGGCGGGGCCTACAGCTCGGGGCAGGCTTACACCAACAGCGAAGGGCCTACGAGTACTTAGGGAGGGGCCGCAATCAAGAGCGGCCTACTCACAGTTTAAAATTAAGCACGGCTCCAGCGTTCATCAGCAGCGTCCTGCGGAAGGAACATTACCCTTACTCAGTCCGCCCCCCGCCCCATCTGGCTCTCCTTCCAGGCCTCAGGTCCCCCTCATTACCCGAACAGCAGGATATCGCCGATCATCGTTACAGTCGAAGCAGCCGTCAAAACCGGAAGCGGAAGCCCTAGAGGAAGGTGGGGAGAAGGCAGAAGTTGGCCAATCCTGAAACAGCGATGATGAGCGCTGGGCCAATTTAAGGGCAAGCAGGCAGGATCTCGCCTTCCGCAACCGCGGACCACTTAGGGAAGCGACAGCGCCCCTCTTGGCTGGCTGTCCTTGAGCGACAGCGAAGGAAGGGTGGGGCGTTGGTGTGGCGTCATGGGGGCGGAGCCCTCTGGGAACTCAGTGGTTCCGGTGTCCGCTGCGTGCCATGCATGCTTCTGTCCGGGCGTGCTGCAGGATTAGTACTGCAGCGTTTCTTTTTCCGCTAGTACAGTCGTAGGTTGGATTTCTAGGAAGAAGGAGCCCGGGCTTCTGAGCTGCCGTCCAAGGGGCGGTCTTTCCTGACACGAGCGCTCCAACTGGCTGGACCCCAAAGGGGGCTGGGGGGTCCTCGCGGGCGCCACGGGAAGCGGAAATCCTATTCAAGTGGGCACTACGGGGAATAGGGGTCCTCACAGAACGGTCCTCAAGGGCGCATGGGTTCTGACTCCTTGAGCCCGGTGGAGGATAAGATCTGGCCACACTGGTCCTCTAGGCTGTGAAGACGTTGGCTGGAATCCTCCGAGGACGGGCACTCTGATGGCAGGGATCTGACAAGGACAGAGGTCCTAATGGAACTGCCAGAGGACAGGTTCCTAAGTGCTCCGGCCTGACAGAGATAGGCGTCCCGCTAGGTGGGCTCAGCGGGAAACTGGATCCCTGTAGGCCCTCCCCCCGGTTCCACTCTCCCTGGTATCCTTTCCACGTGTAGGGGCCAGAATCCACCCCAGGTCTGGCCACGCACCTCGCTCCGCTGGGCTGAATCGGAAAGTGACGGCCCATAGGCCGGGCGAGCGCTACAAGCCGCCCAGCTCCTAGGGATTGTGCGCCCTCCCTCCACACCGCCCCTTCTCACCCCCTACCCCGTCTGCCGTGAAGGACAGGGGCGGGCCGAAGATTAAGGGGGCGGGGCCTGGATGACGGGGCCGGGGCGAGATCTAAAGGGCTGGGCTGGATGGGAAGGACCCTGGTTTGAGGGGGTCCGGGAGGGGCAGGGTGGGGCGGGGACAGGCGGGGAGGGCGGGTCTGGCGGAGGGGGAACAGGCCCAGACAGGGGCGGGTCTGGGGGCGGGGCCCCGCCGGCGGGGGCGGGGCCCCGCGGGCGGCTGAGGTTGGGGGGGTGGGCCCAGGGCAGCCGTGCAGTCTTGGGGCCGCGGGCGGCGGGAAGGACTGGTCGGGGTCCGCGGTCCCGGGAAGCACCCGGCGAGCGCCATGGATTTGCTCTCGGCGCTGAGCCTGGGCGAACTGGCGCTCAGCTTCTCGCGGGTGCCTCTCTTCCCGGTGTTCGACCTCAGCTACTTCATCGTCTCCATCCTCTACCTCAAGTACGAGCCCGGTAAGTGAGAGCCGGGGGCTGGGGGTGCAGGGCAAGGAAAGCTCAGGGCGAGGGGGCCAGTCCGGGGAACAGCATTGGGGAGCGGACAGGGGCTGACATCTGGGGTCCCCAAATGCGGGTAGTGGAGGCGGGGGCCTCCGGGATGGTGGGCGGTAGTGGAGGGCTTTGAGAGGAGGGGGGACCGCCTGGAGAGAGAGCGCAAGGGCCGAGATAGGGTGTAGGGACACGGAATAGAGGGGGAGGGGAGCTCCGGGACTGTTGGGCGTGGGTGGAGGTGCAGGGAGTAGGGGAGGCTGGGAGCCTTCTGGCGGAGACACCCTGGGAGCGGATCGGGGTCTCGCCGCCCGCCCTGTGACCTCTCACAGCGCCCTTGGAGACTCAGTGTCTATTTAAAGGGCTGGCCATGCTGGAGGCTGGGATTGAGTTCTGGAAGGTGAAACCGTCCCGTCCGGCACCCTACTCCTGGGCCAGCTGGGAATTCTTCCAGCCCCAGCCCGGATCCTTTCCACCGAGGGAGCAGATAATGACAGGGCAGGGTGAAGCGAGGTCACCTCCGTCCTCAGCTTCAGAAACCCCAACAGGATGGTGAACCCTGCCTTGATTTCTCTTTAACATTGTTTTTTAAATAAGGACAAATGGACTCCTTTGAAAGAGTCTATTTTTATCCAAGGTTCGTGGGGAACACGTATTCCTGTTCATCTCCCAGTATTTTAATTATTCTAGCGCCCACTAACTTCAGGGACACTAGAATCTAGCTGGGGATAACAGACCAGTGGCCACAAACCTTTCTCCCCTTAGATGGGACTTCTGTATCTCAGAACAGAAGCAGTTTTATTAGTTTTCTCTTCTCCCAGTGGAAAAAGCTTTATTTCTTAGGTGTTAAAAATAGGCACTTGTGTTTAAAAAAAAATAAACCAAATATACATTTCTATGCCTGGCCAGGTCACTCTGCCCTACCTGACATCCAAGCACTCATGGAGGCTGAGGCAGGAGGATCACAAGTTCCTGCCCAGCCTGGACAACTTATTGATTTAGGGAGACAATCTCTCAAAATCAAACATAAAAATGTGCTGGGAAATTGAACGTGGTGGCTCACACCTGTGATCCCAGCACTTGGGAGGCTGAGGCAGAAGGACTGGGAGAGTTCCAGGCCAATGTATGCTACATGCTGATTCAGGATGAGTCTGGACCACAGAAGGAGACCCTGTCTCAAAAAAATAAAGAAAGAAAGAAAAGAAAAAAGAAAAGAAAAGAAAAAGGGCTGCAGTGTAAAGTGCCTAGGCTTAATCTCTGGTACCACAAAGAAAAAATAATAATTCTAAAATACAGATCTATTCCAGTGACCTTCTAGGTGCCCATTCGCCCAGAGCTCTCTGCATATATGCTGGGTATTTCCAGGCACAGAACAAGGTCTTTGGTGAGCAGGATCGCCCTCCCTCTGTAGGCATCTGTGTTCTATTTTTGCCTCTCCACCTGCTGGAGCCTGTTTCTTTACAACATCTCCAGGAGAGCTGGTATTTTGCAAAGCAAAATAAGCTTTGTGTGGTCCGGTCCGGTCCCTGTCCTGGCTGGAATTGGGGCTGTGTTTCCTGGCTGGAGGAGAATTCCTGGTGGCCTGTACCAGCACCCTGGGCACACCTGAGAAAATCTGTCATCTTAGATGCAGGAGCCCAGCAGTGGTGGGCGTGGGACACTCAGGAGACCCAGACCTCTGAGTGGCTTAGAGCCTGCAGGCAGGGGCTGGAGATTCCTGCCAGGGTCACCCAGCAAGCCCTCTTCCACAGGAGCCCAGGCTGGAGTGTCCCAGAAGGTCAAACAGTGGTTCTCAGACCTGACTGCACAGCAGTTGCTCCTTTGGGCTTGCACAGCATCCAGTGGAGCTGGGAGTGCTGCTCAGTGGGGAACACTGGCCTAGCACTAGGCTTAGTAAGACTTTGTCTCAGTACAAAAAACAAAAATGGGCTGGGGATGTGGGATGTAACTCATTCAGTGCCAGGCCCTGGGTTCTGTCCCTAGCACTGCAAGATGAAGTATCAGATTGCACTGTTAGCCCCCACCCCCACATTCATATGTCTGCTGAGCCTCTATGAGTGATGTCACCCACCTCTGCCAGCTAAGGTCCTGTGAATCCCAGGACCTTTTCACTGAGCTATTAGCCTTTAAAAATTTTTTTTTTTAATTTTGAATCTGGGCGTGGTGATACCCACTGGGATCTTAGCACTCTGGGAGGCTGAGACAGGAGGATTGCAAGTTTGACCTTAGCCTGGGCAATTTAGTGAGAACCAACCTCAAAATAAAATACAAAGGATTGGGGAAGTAGCTTATTACTGAGCACTTGCCTAGCATTTGCAAGATCCTGGGTCAGTCCCAGCACCACCACCACCACCACCAAAAAAAAAAAAAAAAAGTATATGCACCAGTTCCCCAAGTTGAATGTAATTATTATGTATCAAGAACACATACTACTAAAAATAATAATTACCAGGAAAAAGGCAACAAGTCAAACTCAGTTTGCAAGGCAATATACAAAATGTCAACCCACCACTTCGTGTTCAGTCGCAAAGTAGCCAGGGGCTGGAGGAATGGCTCAGCGGTTAAAGTGCTTGCCTAGTAAGTAAGAGGGCAGTGCAAAGTACCTGAGTTCGATTCCCCAGCACCACATAAGCCAGGCATGGTAGCACACACCTGTAATCCCAGCACTTGGGAGGCTGAGACCGGAGGATTGCTGTGAGTCCAAGTCCAGCCTGGGACCCGTAGTGAGTTGAGGACCAGCCTGGGCTACAGGGCAAGACCCTGCCCCACCTCAAAAAAAAATGGAAAAGAAAGAATCCAGACTTGGCAGTGCAGTCTAGGAGCCTGAGGCAGGAGGGTGGCAAGTTGGAGCCCAGTCTGGGCAACTAGGGAGACCCTGTCTGATAGATAGCTAAAAACCAAAAAGGGGCTGGGGACATAATTCAGTGTGAAGGTCCTCGGTTCAATCCCCAGTCCCAAAAGAGAAGACAGAGAGAGAGAGACACACACAAGATCTCACTAAGTCACTAAATTGCCCAAAACTTGACTCAAATGGAATATTCCTACCTCAGCCTTCCAGAGCACTCAGATTAGGAACATGTAACCCTCAATGCCAAGCTCTGGGTGTATGATTTTTATACCAGGCACATTCAGGACACACACTCCAGAGCTGCTTGTCAGGCCTCTGTGGGAAGCCCCAGCCTGGCAAATTAACAAAAGACCTGGGGTAGGGTGCTGTAGGGATAGCACAGTGGCTAGAGTGCTTTGATTCCCCAACACTACATAAGTGGTGTGTGTGGTGGTGCACACCAGTAATCACAGCACTCAGGAGGCTGTGGCAGGAGGACTGCCATGAGTTCACAACCAGCCTGGACTACAGAGCAAGATCTTGTCTCAAAAAATAAAAATTAAATTTAAAAACGACTAGGGAAAGAATCCAAGGCTGGGAGTTATTTTTAGGAGCAGAGGATTCATTTCTGCAAAGCCTGGGCCAAGGGACCCGACAGCTGCTCCTGGATTAACACATGCCCAGGACTGGGCTTTAAATAGTTGGGCTAGAGCGTGGGGGTGGGTCTGTTTCATCACCAAGGCCTTAGTCAATCACTGGTGGGATTTACAGCTGGCCCCAGGCTGTGCTCCTATCCTACTTCTCTGGGAAGCTGAGGCAGGAAGATCACCAACTTTGAGCCCAGCCTGGGCAACATAACAACTTAGCAAGACCCTGTCTCAAAATAAACCAAAAAATAAAAGAAAGATAGGGATGAAGTGCAGTCCAAAGGCCCTGGGTTCAACCCCAAGAACAAACATGAAAAAAAAAATAAAATAAACCAGGATAACCTATGACCCTACTGTCTGTGTGGTTATATGTGTGTACATATATATATATATATATATATATATATATATATTTTTTTTTTTTTTGAGACAGGGTTTCACTCTGTAGTCCAGGCTGGCCCTGATCTCACCACATAGCACAGGCTAGCCTTAAAGACATGGCAACCAGCCATCCACCTGCCTCAGCCTCCCGAGTGCTGGGATTATAGTCATGCACTAGCATGCCCTACTTACGTGGTGCTGGGAAGTCGAACTCGGCCCTTGCGCTCATAGGCAAGCACTTTGAGCTGTGGGCTGTGCAACTGTTTGTAAACAGCTGAGAGCAGCAGGTTCAGTCGCAGGGGTCCTGTGCACTCCGGTCAGTAACCTAAAAGGGTGGAAAGCCATGAGGCAGCTGCAAAAAATTAGGTGTGAAATCCCCCCTGGACCCAGCAATTCCAACCCTGGGTTTACACCCAAAGTCACTGAAAGCAGAGACTCAAGAGATCTCACCTATGGTCATAGCAGCATAATTCACAGCAGCCAAAAGGTCGACCCACGCCAGGCCAGCGGTACAGACCTGTCATCCCAGCGCTCTGGGAGGCTAAGGCAGAAAAACGAGCCCAGTCTGAGACCTTGTCTCAAAATTTAAAAATTAAAAGGGCTGAGGATGGAACTCAGTGCAAAGGCCCTGGGTTAGATCAGCAGTGCTACAGGGGGAAAAAGGGAGACGGGAGGCTGAGGTCTTGGGTTCAGTCTCCTGGCTGGAGGAGAGTTTCCCAGGTACGTCTCCTGGTGTCCGAGACCCGGGTTGGTAAATTGTGAGCAGCCAGCGTCGCCTCAGCCCTTGATTGTGGTGGGAGTCCCATGCCGGCCGTGCTGGGCTCTCTGCAGTCCTGTGCAGTCTCTGGGGGATGCCCAGCCGCTCTGAGCCTCCCCTCTGAACTTGGCAAGCCGCCCGCCTCGGGGAGGGTCTGGGGACAGAGGGGGCATGCTCTGGCGCTCGGGTGACCTGCGGGGACCTGCCCGGCCCTCCAGGCGCTGTGGAGCTGTCGAGGCGCCACCCAGCAGCCTCGTGGCTGTGCGCCATGCTGCACTGCTTCGGGAGCTACATCCTGGCTGACCTGCTGCTGGGGGAGCCGCTCATCGACTACTTCAGCAACAACTCCAGTGTCCTGCTGGCCTCGGCCGTGTGGTAAGCGGGCACAGGGCGCCCCCATGGAGCCAGGCGCGCGGGCCGCCCCCGACACGGCCTGCCTCCCTCCCCAGGTACCTGACCTTCTTCTGCCCGCTGGACCTCTTCTACAAGTGCGTGAGCTTCCTGCCCGTGAAGCTGGTCTTTGTGGCCATGAAGGAAGTGGTGCGCGTGCGCAAGATTGCGGTGGGCATCCACCACGCGCACCACCACTATCACCACGGCTGGGTCGTGATGGTGGCCACCGGCTGGGTCAAAGGTAGGCGGGCGGGCGGCCCCAGGTGTCAGGGACCCCAGGGGCATGGCCACGGGCTTGCAAGGGCAGCGGTGGTGTGGGCCCGGAACTGGTCTACAGCAGTGCAACAGGCAGCTAGCCAGGATGCTTTCATGGGCTGACGGTTGAGCCGTGGTGTTGCTGGGTGTGGAACCCAGGGCTTCACGCAGGCTAGCCCAGTGCTCACTGCTGAACTACACCCCTAAACTTCCCCTTTGACTTGGTATTGCAGAGGGAACCTAGGGCCTTCCCACTGAGCTGGTCGCCAACCCTTTTTGTTTCTTGATTTTGAGACAGGGTCTCACTAAGTTGTTGAGTTGCCCAGGCTGGGTTCTAACTTACAGTCTTACTGCCTCAGCCTCCTAGAGTGCTGGGATGACAGGCTTGTACCACCACTGCCACCACTCTTGTGTGTGTGCATGGGGGGTTGTTTTATCTTAGACAGGGTCTTGCTCTGTAGCCCCAGGCTGCTCCTGAACTCACTGTGGAGCCCAGGCTGCCCTTGGACTCACAGCAATCGACCTGTCTCAGCCTCCTGAGTGCTGGGTTTACAGGCATGCGCCACCATGCCCGGCTTATGTGATACTGGGGAATCGAACTCAGGCCCTTAGTGCATACCTAAATACTTGCTAGACAAGTGCTTTAACCACTATGTCATTCCTCCAGCCTCTCTCTTGTGTGTTTTTAAATACATACAATAAGTACATTAAGAACGGAAGCCCGAAATTGGCCTAGTGCCTCACACCCAATCATCCCAGCTCTTTGGGAGGCTGAGACAGGAGGATCACAAGTTGGAGCCCAGCCTGGATAACTTAGCGAAATCTTGTCTCAAAATTGAAATGGGCTGGGTATGTAGCTCAATGTGAAGGCCCTGGGTTCCAGCCCTAGCTCCAGCATCCCCCCAAAAAATGAAAAAAAATGAAAGAATTAAAAACAAAGCTGAGATGTGGCTGCCTTGGGGGGTGTGGGTGAAGTGGATGAGAGGAAAGGAAGGCGGGGCGGGGCGGCTGACACAACGGTGCTCCGCCCTGCAGGTTCTGGGGTGGCCCTCATGGCCAACTTCGAGCAGCTGCTCCGTGGGATCTGGAAGCCTGACAGTAATGAGATTCTGCACATGTCCTTGTGAGTATCTTCCCCGCTTCCCCTCTGTCCCTCCCCCAGGGACCTGTGCTTTGCTTTGAGATTGCAGATAGCTTCAAGGCGCTTCAGCCCTGGCTCTGCTTTTCAGAAGATTCCAGAGGCATTGGCTGGCAAAGGCCAGAGCAAAGAGGGTGCCACACATCTGTCTAGAGGGTGGGGACAGGGAGAGCTGTAGGGAAGAGGTGACAATGATTTGGGCTTTGAAACATGAGTAGGAGTTTTCTGGCTAAGAAGGAACCTCTGGACAGAGGCCAGCATCTCTGCCAACTATCACATCAGAAAACAGCAGTGATGTTGTGACTTCTGCAGGGTCAGGTGCAGAGTGGGAGTGGGGAATGGGACACAGAGCATGGGTAGAGAATGGTTCCAGAGCATGGATGTGAGGGATGGTGGAGAATATGGCTGAAACTAGTGAGGAATAGGGAATGAGGCCAGATGAAAGAGCCCACGACCCACACAAGGTTCTGTGCTGATAGCCTCGTATGTGTGTGTCTGTGTGTGTGTGTGTGTGCACTACATCCCCAGCCCACTTTTTTATTTTTGGTTTTGAAACAGAGTCTCACTAAGTCACTGAGTTTCCCAAGCTGGGCCAGAGCTTGGGATCCTCCTGCCTCAGTCTCCTCTGCTGCTGAGGTTCCGGGCCTGTGCCACTGGCCCCAGCTACTCTCATACCTGTCTAAATGACCTTTCAGCTGAATGTCATGGAGCACACTAGTAATCCCAGCTCCTCAGGAGGATGAGGCAGGAGGATCATAAATTCAAGGCCAGCCTGGACCCCTTAGCAAGATCCTTTCTCAAAATAAAATTTAGAGTCTAGAAGAACACCACAGCGGTAGGCCCTGAGTTTGATTCTCCAGCACCAGATGAAGCTGGGCGTGGTAGCGCATGTCTGTAATCACCCCGCTCAGGAGGCTGTGCGCCATGCTGCACTGTTTCGGGAGCTACGTCCTGGCTGAGCTCCTGCTGGGGAGCCGATCATCCACTAATTCAGCAACAACTCCAACGTCCTGAGGCGAGAGGATCGCCGTGAGTCCAAGGCCTGCTTGAGCGATATAGTGAGTTCAGGACCAGCCTGGCCTCCAGGGCAAGACCCTGTCTCAAAAAAACATTTTTTTAAAAATAACCAGTGGTGTAGCTCAATGGTAGAGTGCTTGCTTAGCAACCTAGTACAGGGAAGCCCTGGATTCTATCCCTAATGCCACAAAAAATAAAAATAAAAGTAGCTGGGCCCAGTGGCTCACATCTATCATTTTAATACTGTGGAAAGCTGACGCAGGAGAATCACAAGTTCCAGCCCAGGGCTAGGGGCATAGCTCAGCAGTTAAGCAAGCAGAAAGCCCACAGTTTGATTCCCCAGCAGTACATAAACCAGGCATGGTGGCACATGCCTGTAATCCCAGCACGTGGGAGGCTGAGACAGGAGAATTGCCCCGAGTTCAAAGCCGGCCTGGGTTACAAAGTGAACTCAAGACCAATCTGAGTTACAGAGTGAGACTCAAAAAAACAAAACAATAAGCCAGGTGTGGTAGTCCACACCTGTAATCCCAGCAGTAGGGAGGCTGAAGCAGAAGAATTGCCGTGTGTTGGAGGTCATCCTGGGCTCCACAGTGAGTTCAGGACCAGCCTGGACTACAGAGCCAGACCCTGCCTCAGGAACAAGGCTGGAGGAATGGCTCAGCAGTTAAAGCGCTTGCCCAGCAAGCAGTAAGTCAAGCACTAAGTACTCGAGTTCGATCCCCAGCACCACATAAGCCAGGAGTTGTGGTGCACACCTGTAATCCCAGCACTCAGGAGGCTGAGGCAGGCAGATTACTTTGAGTCCAAGAGTCCAAGGCCTGGGCTCCATAGTAATTCAGAACTAGCCTGGGCTACAGAGTAAGAACCTGTCTCAAAAAATAAATAAATAAATAAATAAAGACAAGTTAAGCCCAGCCTGGGAAACCTAGTAACTTAGTGAGACAGTGTCTCAAAATCAGAAATAAAGGGCTGGAGGAATGACACAGTGGTTAAAGCGCTTGCCTTGCAAGCCCTGAGTTCGATTCCCCAGCACCACATAAAGCTGGGCATGGTGCCACACACCTGTAATCCCAGCACTCAGGAGGCTGAGGCAGACGGATTGTCTTGAGTCCAAGGCCAGCCTGGGCTACACAGTGAGTTCTGGACCAGACTGGGCAACAGAGTGAGACCCTGTCTCAAAAAAAGAAAAATAAATAAATAAATAAAAGGGCTGGGGCTTAGCTCAGTGTGGTGGCCCTGGCTTGACCCTCAGCGCTGTAGGAAGGGTGGCAGGGTGCCCTGCGAGCAGGCCCCATTCCTCACGGCACCCCCCCACAGCCCCACCAAGGCCAGCCTGTACGGAGCTGTGCTGTTCACCCTGCAGCAGACGCGCTGGCTGCCCGTGTCCAAGGCCACACTCATCTTCTTCTTCACCATGTTCATGGTGTCCTGCAAGGTGAGTTCCTCCTGCCCTGGGCCCAGCCTGAAGGGACAGTGTGTGCAGCCCAGGGCAGGGGCAGAGGATCTCTTTGGGCCACATCCAGCTGGTGAGGACAGGGTGAGGGTGGGCCACCATTAGGCAGTAGCCCAGCTGGAGGGACCAGAACCTGGGAGGGGGGGACCCTCTGTGGACCCAGGGCACAGCTGGACCAGGAGAGGATCTGGTCTGATGGTCCTGCTTTGTGTCAGGGCCTCGCCACCCTGGTATAGTCCCTGGGGCCCTTCCTGTATGTCCTCCCCCAGAGATTCTGCCCCAGCTCCCCACTGCACAGAAGATACCGCCCAGAGCTGTGTCTTCAGGAGAAGGCCTGAGCGCCACTAACATGAGGGAGTCCGAGTGTCCATGCCAGGGAATGAGAAAGGTGACAGAGGGAGGGGTCCCAGGGTCAGGTGACAGGGCCGGGTGATAGGTGGGGTGGGTATGGGGGAATGGGGTGAAGGGAAAGGAAGATGGGGAGAGGGATTGGTGGGTAGAAGGGTGGGTGGTGTCCCAGGTGACAGATGACAGGAAGGAGGGTGGAGGAGTCCCTGTCCCCAGGCTCAGTTACACGGTAGAAATCAAAGATCAAGCTCAGTGAGGCCTGGTGACACAGGACAGTCATCCCAGCACTCTGGGAGGCTGAAGCAACAGGATCCTGAGTACCAGCCCAGCCTGGGTGCTTGAAGATTTACCAAGACCCTGTCTCAAAATACAGAATGAGGGACTGGAGGAATGGGTCAGCAGTTAAAGCGTTTGCTCCAGAACTAAGTACCTGAGTTCGATTCCCCAGCGCCACATAAGTCAGGTGTGGCTGAGACAGGAGGATTGCCTTGAGTCCAAAGGCCAGAATGAAGACAGGCTGGGGATGTAGCTCTATGTGATCGTCCCGGGTTCCATCCCTAGTACCACCTGCCACAAAATAAGAAAAAGTTTGGGGACAGACCTGGTTGGGTTTGGTGAGGGTCCTCTTGTCTCTCTCAGTGGCGAGTACTGCCGCCACGCTGTGTCCTTCAGCAGCAAAGGAGCAGACCAGCTCTCTATCTTTGCTTTTCCTCCTTTTTTTTTTTTTTTTTTTTGAGACAAAGTCTCACTGTGCAGCCCAGGCTGGCTGAGAACTCTTGGTAATCCTCCTGCCTCAGCCTCCCAACCTGGGATTACAGGCAGGTGCACCGTACCCAGCTTATGTGGTGCTGGGGAGTCGAACCCAGGGCTGTGTGCTTGCTAGGTAAGCACTCTAACCACTGGGATATCCCGCCAGCCCTCTGCACTTTTTTAAGAGCGCTCATCCATGCAGCGCTGCGCCCTGAGGGTAACTGCTGTGGAGACTCCCATCCACAGCACAAAAGGGGACGGGGAACACGGAGAGACAATGTTCAGACCAGAGCCCCTCTGAGCCCAGGGCTGGGGCCCCGGAGGAGGGGGCCCTTGGTTCCTGCGTGCCTGCAGCCCATGCTAGGACAGCTGGTCACGCCTTGGACGGGCCCCTGCCGCCCGACCTGACAGTCCCTTTCCTCTCCCCCTATCTGGTCTCCCTCCCTGCCTCAGGTGTTCCTGACAGCCACACACTCCCATGGGTCCCCCTTTGATGTCCTGGAGGCCTACGTGTGCCCTGTGCTGTTTGGCGCTGCCTGGGGAGGTGACCCTCATCACCACGACAACCATGGAGCAGCCCACGGTGGCCTGTCCCTGCCCACTAAGTCCAAGGAGGAGCTGAGTGAGGGCTCCAGGAAGAAGAAGACCAAGAAGGCAGATTAGGCGCCCTTGGGCCCAGGATGGCCTGCGGGGGTGACGCTGAACCCTCGAGGGCCCCTGGGGCTGGTGCAGGAGCACCAGGTGCCGTGGGCTTGTGCTCGGGGGCGGAGGGTCCCTCCCGCTCCCTGCACCTTTCTCTGTCCCTGCCAGACCCCCTCCCCCATGGAGCCCCGCATTTGGTATGGGGGATCCGCGGGTGGCAGCTCCAGCCGGAGCCCCCGGCAGTCGACTCTTGGTTCTGTTTTTCGTCTCTTATGAAATTTCATCTTGATCCCAAGAGTTTCAAGCCACTTGGATGTGGTTGTTTGGGGACTGTGAACTCAGGAACTCCCCTCACCCAGGCCAACCTGCCGACCACTGGGCATCTCTGGGCCAGCAGCTGTCCCCCTCTGAGCCTCTGCTCCCTGTGCGCACAGCGGCCACCAGCCTCCTTGACATGAGCCGCCTCGTGGCAGCCGTGTGTGCTGACTCAACAGCCTGTGCTTCAGAGGATCACACACGTCTGCAGCTCACAGAGCCTCCCTGGCTGCCTGGCCCGAAAGATATACCTAGCGTGCACATCCAAGACAGGCAGAGCTCCAGCAGGGGTTAGCACTTCAGGCTGTGGCCCCATCCCAGGGAGCGATGCAGCCAGCAGGGTGGAGCTCCACCAGCCAGCTCTGCCCACAATCTTGGGGCGCTCACACTTGAGCCTCTCGGGCTGGACTCCTTCATCGACACTCATTCACTCGCTCAAAAAACACGTCTTCTCTGAGACGAGCCTTGTGCTGCTGCTGGGAAGGCCAGGGCATTGGACCAGGCATACCAGGGTGATGGTGGCTTCTCCATCTCATCCTGTCACCTGGAGGCCCAGGAAGGTGAGCAAGGGGATCCCAGGTGTTGACCATCTGTTGGGAAAGTGCCTTGTGCCAGGGATGCCCAGGAACCTGGTGGGTCCTGACACTGTACCCCTGCCTTGGCCTCTTGAATGTCCACTAGAGCCTGGCACCAGCCAATAAATTCATTTGAACAAACATTTGTAGGTTCTCCGACTCATTCATCTTCAAGATATGGGGACACCACAAGGTCTGTGCTTGGAAAGGCTGGGGGAAACCCTCGGATGCTGGGGCAGATGGCCACACTGGGTGACCTCTGGGGCTTGGCACCATGCGGATCTGAGCTTTCTTTTGGTGGGAGTATTAGAGAATGAGCCCAGGGCCAACACACGGAGCTGCATCCCAGCCCACATTTTTGATTTTCGATTTTGAGACAGGGTGCTAGGTCTCCCAGTTCCCCCAGGCCAGGCTGGGACCTGTGGTCCTGCCACAGCACTAGGGTGACAGGCCTGAACCACCAGGCCTGACTAGACCTGAGTTTTCCTGAGCACAAAGAAGGTGCCGCTCAGGATTTGCACCTGATGATATGTAAGGCCCTTGTCTTAATTTGTAGCCTGCTGCCGTAACAAAGTACCTGACACTGGGTAGTGTGTGAAGCAGGGGATTTTATGTAGTTCTGGGGCCTGAGAAATCTCACATCGTGGTGCCTGTGTCGGCTCACACCTCTGAGGGCCTTTCCCTGGTCTCATAATACAGCCCCGGGTGGCACTGTCCAGAAAGCAATCACCACTGCAGAAAGAGCTCAGGCCCTCCACAGGGAGTGGCATCCCAGCCCTTTTTTATTTCTTTGTTTATATTTTTTACTAAATCGTTATGTTGCCCAGGCTGGACTTGAACTTCTGGACTTAAGTAATCATCCTGCCTCAGCCTCCCAAGTAGTTGGGACTACAGAACATGCGTGCACCCTTGTGCCAAGCCCAGCCTATTGGGGAACTTAGCTGTTAACTGTCTTTCTCCTGGGTTGTCAGAAGGTTGGATTGGCAGCTTGGCTTTGGTTTGGGGACAAGGACCTGCCCATGAGTGATACCATTCCTCTTTGACCTCTGGGCCCCATGCAGGAGCTCAGCCCAAACCAGCCAGGTCCTAGAAATCTTCCTTCACAGATGGAATCCAGATCTGTGGCTCCCAGAGGCTGGGGCAGGAGGAGGGAGGGTTCTGTATCTTTTTCTTCCTTTCTGTGGGGTCTCGCTAAGTCACTAAATAATCCAGGCTGGGCTCACACCCGTGGTCCTCCTGCCTCAGCCCCCTGAAGTGCTAGGATCACGGGCCTGCGCTACTGCCTGCGGCTTGTATCGTTTTTGTTTTGCAGTGCTGGGGACGGAACCAGGGCCCCAGGCATGAGAGGCCAGCGGTCCCCACTGAGTTACAGCCTGTCCCGGTGTCCTATATCGGTGAGTATGACAGCAGTGCCATAACTGTAACATTCCTCAGAACTTCCAAAAGTGTGTGCTGAAGAGTGACCATAAGCTACAGAGAAAAAAGAACAGGTGAAAAAAACAGGCCCTTGGCTCCTGCTCAGCCTAAGTCCTGGCTTCCAGCTCTGAGCCGTGTGACCGTAGGCAGGTAACCCCTTCTCTGAACCTCCATTTCCTCTGGCCTCAGATGGTTTGGAATATGTTTCTCAAAATAAATAAACAAACAAACATACAGGGCCGGGGACACCAGCAGTGAAAACACTTGCCTAGCAATTCCCCAGCACCACATAAGCGGGTCATGATAGTACAGCCTTTAATCCTAGCACTCGGGAGACTGAGGCAGGAGGATTGCTGTGAGTCTGTGGCTCCATAATGAGTTCAGGACCAGCCTGGACTACACAAAAAGACCCTGTCTCAAAAAAGAAAGAAAGAAAGAAAGAAATGAAACATACAACTACCACAGAATCCAACAATTCCACTTTTGTGTCCTCTCCCCGCCCCCCCCCCCAAAAAAAATACACAAGTGTATTGGTTTGGGTTCTTACAAAAGGCAGAATTTACAGAAATTATAACAAAAAGGATCTTACAAGTCTAAGGCCAGAGATAGTCCAAGATGGCGGCCTGACAGGTGGAGCATCCCATGCTTGCTCAGCTGGGAAGTAGATTTCCTGTCCAGGACTGCAGGACAGCCGGTGAGAGTCTGCTGCGGATCTCAGTTGTTCAAAGAACAGTGGCAAAGACCGGAGCCTGCAGATCGGCAGACAGGTGCAAGTCCAGACTGGAGCGAATGTGTGATGAACATCTGGGGCGTGTAGCACGTCAGTGTCTGTAGACAACTGGGAAGGCGAGAGCTTTCCCAGAGGAAGAAGCTGTAACAATCTTCTTCCTTACTTTTATACAGTTGGAGTTCCCAGCGGGGCCTCCCACATCCCGGTGGGTGCTCTTCCCTCATTTGGTGGCCCACACTCACACCCTAATCCAGGCTGGTTCCTAATTGCCTAATCCAGGCAGCAGGTAGGTTCCTGATTGTCTCGGGTTGATGTCATCTCTCCAACAGTCTCTGTGTGGCTAGGACTGAACCCAGGGCCTCAAGCATGCTAGGCAAGTGCTCTGCACTGAACTGTACTTCTAACCCTGTCTTTATTTTATTTTGTTTTATTTTTGTGATATTGGAAATGAAGCCAAGGGCTTCACACTGAGCGGCGGCCCCAGCCTTCTCCCCCAACCCCACCTTTTATTCTACTTTTGATTTTGAGACGGGATTTCACTAAGTCACTAAACTGCTCAGGTTGGGCTATAGCATGTGATCCTCCTGGCTCAGCCTCCTGAGGAGCTAGGATGACAGGCCATCACCACCACACCCAGGGAAGGCAGAACCTTACAGAGATGCTCGCATATCCACTGCTTCTGGCAGCAGTATTCACCTCAGTGCAAATGCAGAAGGTAAAGTGGGGTCCAGAGAGCCCATGGTATGGGTGGGGACTCCGGCTGGGATGGTGCAAACCAGCTATGTGAAATCACCTGATGGCCCTTGCTGGAGCTTTGGGAGCAGCCAGTGCACAGGCGGGCAGTGGACAGGCTGTACCCAGCCGGTTCTAGGATGAGGGGCTGGGCCAGCTGGGCCTGGTATCCACAGAGGTTTGAGAACAAGCAGGCGGATGCTAATTTTAGCTGCAGACTCCGGGCTGGCCAGCTTCCCTGGCCTCATATTGAGAAATGAGTTCTTATTATTCTTTGAGAAAGAGAGAGAGAGAGAGAGAGAGAGAGAGAGAGAGAGAGAGAGATTCCTGGAGGAATAGCACAGTGATTAAGGCACCTGCCTTGCAAGAACAAGGCCCTGGGTTCAATTCCCCAGCACCACATAAAGTGGGTGTGGCGGTGCACTCCTGTAATCCCAGTACTCGGGAGGCTGAGGCAGGAGGATTGCTGAGTCCAAGCCTGGCCTGGGCTCCATGAATTCAGAAGCAGCCTGGGCTAACAGAGTGAGACCCTGTCTCAATAAGTAAATGAGAAAGAAAGAAAAATTATGGCAGGGTCCGGTGGCACGGGCCTGTTATCCAAGCGCTGAGGCAGAAGGATCACACGTTTGAGCCTGGTCTGGCTACTTAGTGAATTGGCAAAACTCTGTCTCAAAATCAAAAACAAGAAGTGGGCTGGGCTGTAGCTCAGTGCGGAGGCCCTGGACTTCATTCCCAGTACCATTAAAAGAAAAAAAGAGTGATGGAGCGGAGCCAGAGATGCGGTTCCGAAGGTCTATACTTAATGCCTCCAGAGGGGAGGGAAAATGGAATCCCAGCCCTGCTGGAGCCTGAGGCAGGTGTATATCGCAAGTTCAAGCCCAGCCTCGGCCCGTTAGCAACTTAGCAAGACTCTATCTCAAAATCAAAACTAAAATATGGGCTGGGATGCAGCTCAGTATGATGGACCGGAGATTAATCCCCAGCACCACACACACACACACACACACACACACACACTTTTTGTTTTGTTTTGTTTTTGAGACAGAGTTTTACTCTGCAGCCCAGGCTGGCCTTGAACTCACGGCCATTCTCCTGCCTCAGTCTCCCGAGTGCTGGGATTATAGGCGTGCCACCACCACACACCAGGGCTTATGTGTTTGTGGTGCTGGGGAATCGAACTTGGGTACTTAGTGCTTGACTCAGTGCTTGCTATGGAAGTGCTTTAACCACTGAACCACTCGGCCAGCCCCCACTGTTGCATTTTGGACCTGAGGTGTCCCCCAAAAGCCACCTGTACTTATGGATACTGTGTACTGTTGGGAGGTGGGGCCTGGCCAGAAGGGCCGGATGCTTGTGGCTGGACCTGGAGGGGCACATGCAAAACATGTGGACATTGGGTATTCAGTCACAGTGACGAAAAGTAAGACACACACACACACACACACACACACACACACACACACGCACACACGCTGGATATGATAGTACATTTTTGTAATCCAGCAGTCTGGGAGGCTGAGGGAGGAAAAAAATCACAAGTTCAAGTCCCACCTGGGCAATTTAGCAACTTGGTGAGACCCTGTCTGGAAATAAAATTTTTGAGAAGGGCTGGGGATGTGGCTTAAGTGATAGAGCTCCCCTGGGCTCAAGCCCTAGGGCTACAGGAAAGTCATAAAATATCACCATCTTACCTGGTTTTGCGTGTCTGCGTCAGTAGCTCTGAGCCTGTCCCTATTGGGCAGCGTCCTGTGCCTCCTTCCCTCACTCTGCCCCCACCTCGCTCTTTTTTGACAGGGTCTCCCTCTCAGGCTAGTGCTGAACTCATCACCTAGCCCAGGCTGGCCTCAAACACACGGCAATCCTTCAGGGTTGGCTTTTTTTTTAACTGAAGATTGCTCCCAAGGTGTTTACGCTGAGTTATATCCCCAGCCCCCTCTTCTTTAACGTTTTATTTTGAGATGGAGTCTCTCTAAGTTACCCAAGCTGGGCTCAAACTTGCAAATCCTGCCAGAGTGCTGGGAGAACAGGCCCCGTTTTCTTCTCTCTTCTCTTTTTTTCCTTCCTGCCTCATAATGCAGCAGAATATTTATGTATTTGCTTGTTTACTTATTTATTTGAGACAGGGCCTAGGCTGGTCTAGACCTCCCAGCTATCCTCCTGCCTCAGCCTTCCGAGTGCTGACAGGGATTACAGGCGCGCACCATCATGCCCAGCTATTTTGTGATACTGGGGGATTGAACCCAGGATCTTCCGCTTGCTAGGCAAGCACTCGAACCCCTGAGCCTTGGCCACAGACCAAGAGGAGTATTTAAACTATCGATGCAGTTCCCATACTGGCCTCCAGGGGCCGCCGTGTCCCCACACTCCTTCGCGGTGGCCGCTGAGCCAGTTCTCTCCCATCGGGTAAGCAGTGGACGGGAGGGTTGGGGACATTCTCTCAGGTCCTGCTCAAGACATAGAAAGGAGCCGGCCAGGTGGCACAGGCCTGTGATCCCAGCAGTCTGGGAAGCTGAGGCAGGAGGATCACAAGTTCCAGCCCAGCCTAGGCAACTCAGCCAGGTGTGGCGACGCTGGCCTGTAATACCTAGCACTCGGCAGGCTGAGGCAGGAAGATTGCCGTGACTTCAAAGCCAGCCTGGGCAGCTTAGTGAGTTCAGGACCAGCTTGGCCTGTAAAGCAAGACTCTATCTCAAAAAGAGAGAGAGAGAGAGAGAGAGAGAGAGAGAGAGAGAGAGAGAGAGAGAGAGAGAGAAAGAAAGGAGGGTTGCATTTTCACACCGTGGACAGGCTCTGGGTTTCAGCTGCAGAGCCCCAGCAACTCAGGGGCACAGATTTCACTACCCCTCACTGGGCCAAGCAGGTTGGGTCACCGGCGGGAGCCCCTGCCTTCTAGGGCTTCTGCCCTGGCCGGGTTTTGGGATCCCTCCTTAACCCGGAAGCATCACATCCCGGGTGGGGTCCTAACACCTGCGGTGGAGGGGTTGCTCTGCAGATCCCGGTGCCAGGGCCGCCCCCAAGCCCTCAGGCGGCGGCACCTGTCACAGCCAGCCCCAGCGGTCCAGCACACAATGGGTCCCTTCCCTGCCTGGCTGAGGGCCTAGTTGAGCCGGCCCAGAGCCAAACCCATTATCCCAGTTGCTGGGAGAATTGAACGGAGACCCACTCAGTAGCTAAGACAAAAAGGTGACCAGGGTTTCTGGAGCTTGCTGTCCCCGGGGCTCTGAGCCCAGAAAACTTTCTTCTCAACTGACTTCTCCAGAATTTTCCAAACTGGTCCTGCCAGCCATCGCCAGAGCGAGGCTGAGGTCCCCAGCTGGATGGGAAGCCAGAGATCTGTGTCCTCCTGGGGCCCGCTTGCTCTGGGATCTTTGCAGCTGCTGGAGGGCTACATACAGGCCCACCTACGCCATCGTCATTCCCTGAGCCCCTGGGATGCGCCCAGCACCCCAGTTCAGTGTCCATGGACTCACATGAGGCGGCAAACAATGAACAAACAGGAGAATCAGCTGGGGTGAGTACTGTGCAGGAAGATAAAACAGGGCGGTGGAACTGGGAGTGGCAGTGGCAGAGTGATGGGCGAGTCGTGAGGTGGCTCAGACGCTGAGGCATGAATGGTGTGTGTGGCATAAAGGCTGGGAGCATTTGATGTAGCAATGCAAAGGCCCTGGTGTGGAAATAAGCTGGATGTGTTAGACCATGGATTCTTAAGCAATGGCGGCGCAGGCAATGTCATCATCACAAGAAGTGCATATAGACACCTAGTGACAGCCGGGAGTACAGTGGGAGACGCACACAGAGATTCCACCCAAGCCTTCCAGCTCCAGGTATAATTGAGAAAGCCTGCCACACGAAATGCAAAGAAAGTTGTAGAATCTCTCATCCTTGGGCGGTGGAGGTGGGAGGTGGGAGGGTGAGAGATCCCACCTGGGCTGCGCTGTGAAACTCTGTCCCAAAAAATTTAACAAGGTGCTGGAGGAGTAGCACAGGGGTTAAAGTGCAGTAAACCATAGATTCGAGTCCCCAGCACCACATAAGCTGGGCGTGGTGGCGCACGCCTGTCATGCCAGCACTCAGGAGGCTGAGGCAGGAGGATTGCCATGAGTCCAAGGCCAGCCTGGGCTACGTAAAGAGTTCAGGACCAGCCTGGGTTGCAGAGCGAGACCCTGTCTCAAAAAATGAAATAGAACAAAATGAAATAAAATAAAATAACTGGTCACCTGGGGCCTGGTGGGGTGGGCTTGTCACCCAGCACTCTGGGTGGTGGAGACATGAGGACAATTGAAAGTTCAAGTCCAGCGGGGACTTAGAAAGATCCTGTTTCAAGATCAAAAATAAAAACAGGTGGGGGGCTGGAAGAATATCACAGTAGTTAGGGCGCTTGCCTAGCAAGGCACAGGGTTCAATTCCTGAGCAGTGGTGGCACATACCTGTAATCACTGCTCTCAGGAGCCTGAGGCAGGAGGACTGCCATGAGTTTGAAGCCAGCATGGACTGCATAGTGAATTTAGGATCAGCCTGGATTGCAGAGTGAGATCATATCTCAAAAAAGAAAGAAAGAAAGAAAGAAAGAAAGAAAGAAAGAAAGAAAGAAAGAAAGAGCAGGCTGAGCTGGAGCTCAATAATGAGACTCTAGACTCAGTCCCCAGCCCCACAGAATGACAATCACAATGACATAGCCGGTCTCAGGTCTCCTCGGCACAGAGATCTGACAGAGGCAACTCAAAACTGTCCCATCTCCAGCACTGCTAACAAAGGGAACAGACTGCTTGGTGGCAGGACACTCCCAGCACCCCTAGACCCTTCAATGGTGGCAGCATCCTGATTGGTGACAGCCCAACCTATCCCCAGCCATCAGCCATCACGAGTGTGCCTTGGGCGGAGCAGCGGTGAGCCTGTGGCCAGAACTGGGTCAGTGCCCAGTGGGAGCTGGCTGGCAGGGAAGGAGGGGTGGGGTGGAGGGGTCCCCCACAACTGTCCCACATCTGTCCTAGTCCCCTGAGTTCCCTGCACACTTGGCCCGAAGACCCTGGGGACTCAGAGTTGGAGACGCAGCTGTCCCCAGCCCTCGAGACCAGTTGCTGTGGTGACCTGGTTCCATCCCCAGCAGGGAGGGCAAGGCCAGGAGCTGTGTGTGAAGCAGCCACTGGCAGATGGGACCCAGGTTGGGACCAGGGCTGGGACTTGGGTTGGGACGCTACCCAGCTCCCCAACTGGCATCTGTGGACCTCAGGGTGCAGAGAGGACAGCTGCAGGTGGCAGGAGCCGCAGGTCCCCAGGGAGACCCTCCGGATGGGCTCCCGGTACTGTGCAGGTGGTAGCACTATGAGTGAGGGGTCCCTGAGCCCCAGCACGTGCCGGCGCCTGCTCCACGGGCAGCCAGGTCCTCTCCCCAAGCCTATGCCCCGCGCTGTGACCATCTTCCTCAGCTCCGCCGTCACAGGTGAGGCAGGCGGGACAGGGGTTATGGGGACATGGGGACACAGCAGGACAGGCCAGGAGAGGGGAGGGCAGGTCACAACTGGCAGCAGACGGGGGGGATCGGCACAGACCGGCTTCTTTCTTTCCTTCCTTTTTCTTCTTTTCGTCCTCTTTCCTCCCTTCCTTCCTGGGCCAGAGCCAGGTGCTCACTCAGGTGCTGGGCTTGAACCCAGCTGGCCTTTGTGCCCACGTGGCCCTGTGGCGCTCAGGTGGCCTCCCTGGCTCACTCCACAATCCGGGAGCTCGGGGCTGGAGGAATGGCTCAGCGGTTAAAGCATTTGCCTAGCAAGCGTTAAGTCACGCGCTAAGTGCCAGAGTTCGATTCCCCAGCACCACATAAGCCAGGGGTGGTGGCGCACATCTGTAATCCCAGCACCAGGGAAGCTGAGGCAGGAGGATTGCCATGAATCAAAGGCCAGTCTGGGCTCCATAGTGAGTTCAGGACCAGCCTGGGCTACAGAGTGAGACTCTGTCTCAAAAAAAATTAAATTAAAATAAATAAATAAAGGAGCAAGCCAGACGCAGTGTACACACCTGTCATCCCAGCTACTCAGGAAGCCGAGGCAGGAGGATCACATGGTTGAGACCAACCTGGGCACCTTAACAAGGCCCTGTCTTGTCATTTAAAAACATTTAAAAAGCAGGCTGAGCTGTAGTTCAGGAGCCCTTGGGTTCGATTCCCGGTACCACAAAACCAAAACAGAACCACAAGACAAACTGTCAAACCAGAGCCGCTCTCCTGTCCCCACTCCGTAAGACCTGCCCGCGTCTGTGGTGCCGATGCTCTGGTGGGTCTTGTCGCGTGAAGTCACCGAGCACATTGCACGGTGCCCCTGCAGTCTCCCGGTCCCAGCAACCCGGCTCATTATTTCCAGACAACTCCGAGGGCAGAACTCAGGCTCAAGCTGCCCAAGTAAGTCCCTCTGTCTTTCCTTCTTCCTTCTTCCTTTTTAATTTTTTTTATTTTTTTATTTTTTGCCTTGAGAGGAATGAACACTATGGCCTGCCACCTGCTCACCAAGCCCCCCTTCGCTGCACCCCCAGCCTGTGCTAGGGCTTCTGTCAGGTCACCCCCACCCAGGGTGGACACCATCCAGGCTGGCCTGGAGGGAGGGCCGCCTTGGGATGGGGATTTTGGGGGCTGACACGGGGAGAGGCCTGCTGTCCACTGGTGGGCCTTCCTGGGTTTGCTTCGTGTGTGTGTGTGTGTGTGTGTGTGTGTGTGTGTGTGTGCGCGCGCGCGCGCACGTGCGCGTGCGTGCACATTCGTGGGTAATGGAGCCCAGGGCCTTTGCATTGCGTTATATCCTCGGCCCATTTTTGTTTCTGAGACAGAGTATTGCTGAGTGACTTGAAGTTGTGTTCCTTGTGCCTCAGCCTCCCCGAGTGCTGGGATGATGGGCCTAGGCCGCCACGTGGGGCTGGGACCGAGCCCCAGAGCAGAGCCCGGTGGGGCGTGGGGTCCCCCTCCCACTCACCCTGCCTTCCCCTCCGCAGACATGGACGCAGAGCGGGAGGCCCTGCAGCGCCACGCCTACCCCGACGTACGGACCTTCTGCCAGGAGCACGGCTTGGCCTTTGAGGTAACGGTGGGCCCCTTCCCCGACGCGCCGGGCTCAGCTCCCCACTTTCCCTGAGGCCTCTTGAGTACTCATGGCTTTTAAATCAAGGAACTGCATTTCCCCTGCACTGAGCCCTCAAATTATCCTGCAATGGGACCCTGTGGGAAATGTCAGATTCGGTGGCTGGTGTGGCAGCGGTGGCGGCTCTGGAGGCCCAGGACTACCTTCCAGGAGGTGTCGCCGTGGGGGGCTGCAACCCCTCTCCTCAGTGCTGGTGGCCAAGACAGGGTGGCCTTGAGCATGACGCCATCCTGCCTCAGCCTCCTGAGTTGCTGCTGACAGGTGCTCAGCTCTCCAATGCCCACAGCAGCAATACGAAGAGGATGTTGCCTGCGTCCTTAACAGGGGGACAGACAGGAGCTGGACCCAGAGGCGCAGGCCTGTCATCCCCGCACGCTGGGAGGCGGAGGACCAGAAGTTCAGGCCTAGCCTGGGCAACTTTGAAAGACCCTGTCTCAAAGCCAAAAATAAAAAGGCTGAGAATGTAACTCAGGGTGAAAGCCCTGGGCTTCATCCCCAGCACCGGCAAGAAAAAGCATGCCATGGGGAGGCAGGGGTCGGGGGCAGGGCGCTGACCCTCCTTCCCTGCTCTCCAGCCCCCCTACTTCCTTGCCCTGTTGCCCCCTGACCCTGTGCGGGAGCTGGTTGGGAATTTATATTTCTTTGTCTCTGAGCTAAAAAATTCAGAGAGGCGGGGGCTGCCATGTGCTGGCTCAGCTCTGCCCACGTGAGTCGGGCCATGGGCACAGCATTCCCGGGCGACAGTGGGGCTCGCTGTGCACTGGTTGGGAGAGTGCCCGGACCCATTCCTGCCACATGCGGCCCCTTCCTTCACAAAGATAAACCTGGGGGTCAAGAGCAGATGTGTCCTTGCAAAACAAGCAGCCCTTTCAAAATGCCCTGATAGCTTTTCCAAGAAGTTTATCCAAGGTTTTTTTTTTTTTTGTTCTAGGGATTGAGGCCAGGAGCTTCACGCAGAGCTATATCCCTAGCTCCCCCCACCCTCTTTTTGAGGCAGGGTCTCACTCTGTGGCCCAGGCTGGTTCTGAACTCCCTATGGAGCCCAGGCTGGCCTTGGACTCACGGCAATTCTCCTGTCTCAGCCTGGGATTACCGGCATGAGCCACCATGCCTGGCTTCAATTCCTAGGGAATTGAACTCAGGTACTTGCTAGGCAAGCGCTTTAACCGCTGAGCCATTCCTCCAGCCCCTCTTCCTTCCTTCCTTCTTTCCTTCCTTCCTTCCTTCCTTCCTTCCTTCCTTCCTTCCTTTCTTTCTTTCTTTTTTTTTTTTAAAGGGCTTGCTCTATAGTTTAGGCTGGGTTTGAACTCAACGAAAAGCCCACGCTGGCCTCAAACTCATTCATAGGCGTGCATCACAACCCTTAGCTAATTTTTGTGGTGGTGCTGGGGAATCAAACCCAGGGCCTTCTGCATGATAGGCAAGTGCTCTAACCCCTGAACTACACCGAGACACTATTTTTATTTTAAGATGGAATCTTGGTAAATCACTAAGTTGCCCAGACTAGGATTGAATTTTCGATCCTCTCACCTCAGCCTCCCAGAGCACAGAGATCACAGGCCTGTGCCACTGGGCCCAGCTTGCTGAAATTCTTTTAAGCCAGACAATATCCTATGAAGGAGAAGCTGGAAAAAAATTTTTTTCTTTTTCAGGGAAGGTTCTTGCTCTGCAGTACAGGCTGGTCCTGAACTTACTATGTAGCCCAGGCTGGCCTTGGACTCAGGGCAATCCTCCTGCCTCAGCCTCCTGAGTGCTGGGATTACAAGTGTGTGCTGACACCGCTGGCTTATGTGGTGCTGGAGAATCAAACCCAGGGCCTCGAGCTTGCTAGGCAAGTGCTTTAACTGCTGAGGTGTTTCTCCAGCTCCACAAAAAAATTATTATTTATGTTTTTGTCCAAGGAAGTCGAAAATCACCCCATCCAAATCTCCCTGACCAGCCCCATTTCCCCAGGTCGTGGATCTGAGGTGGGGCATCCAGAACCCCGAGGCCACTGACCTTCTGCCCCTGGAGCTCTGCCTGGAGGAGCTGGACCGCTGCCGGGAAGCAACTGTAGGGCCATCCTTTGTCGTGAGTCCTTGGGAAGTTGGGGAGGACCTCCTGTCTTGTTGACCACAAGTGGGTCCTCACCCTCACTCACACAGACAGTGGGGAATGTGGTGACCTTGCTGCTATCATACCTGAGTTCCCTGGCCTGCCCGTGGCAGACATCATTAATGGATCCCAGGAGTCCTTCTGGGGCTGGGCCCAGGTATTAGTAGTCAACAAGGTGGCAGTGAGCTGCAGCATGGCTGACAGAGGTTAGAGCAATCTTATGCATGGACCTCAGCCTCCCCCTTTGTCCTCACATATGCATAGATACAGGTAGAACCATAGGGTTATAGGAGAACAGGAAAAAGGTGGGAGCCCTCAGAGTCCTGGTGATTACTCTTGTTCAGGTTTTGTTTTGTGTCGGTATCCTGGAAAGGGGTCTGGTCCCCTCCCACTCTGACACAAGGACAACCTCCAGCCCGCCGTAAACAGTTTGGGCTATTATCATCAATGATATTCCAGCATCCTGGTTTATTTCTAATTAGTTAATTAATTTATTTTACATTACCAGGGATGGAATCCCGAGCTTTCATATTGAACTACCTTCCCAGCACAGTCTTTAGTTTCTATTTTGAGACAGGGTCTCACTGAGTCTCTGAGTTGTCTAGGCTGGCATTAAGCTTGTGATTCTCCTGCCTCAGCATCCCAGAGTGCTGGGATGATAAACCTGTGCCACTGGCTCAGCCCCAGCATAGGAAGGTCCAAGGACCTTGACATTCTCCTCAGGAGCCCTTGAGCAGGGGCTGAAGGCACAGCTTAGTGGTTTGATGGGCCCTGGGTGTGATTCTCCAATTCCGTGTAAGCCGGGTGTGACAGTGTACACCTGAAATCCCAGCACTCCGGTGACCAAGGCCAGCCTGGGCTACATAGTGGATCCAGAGCCAGCCTAGACTACACAACAAGACCCTGTCTCAAAAAAGAAAGACAAGGGCTGGAGGAATGGCTCTGTGGTTGAAGTACTTGTCTAACAAGGTCTAAGTCAGGCACTAAGTGCCAAAGTTCGATTCCCCAGCACTACATAAGCTGGACATGGTGGTGCGTGCCTGTAGGCTGAGGCAGGGGGATTTCTGTGAGTCCAAGGCCAGCCTGGGCTACAGAGTGAGTTCAGGACCAGCCTGAGCTACAGAGCAAGACCCTGCCTCAAAAAAAGGGGGGAGGGTGGGGCTGGAGGAGGAGGAATAGCTCAGCAGTTACAGCACAAGCGCTGAGTACCCAAGTTCGATTCTCCAGCACCACATACCCCAGGAGTGGTGGTGCACGCCTATAGTCCTAGCACTCAGGAGGCTGAGGCAGAAGGATTTCTGTGGGTTGAAGGCCAGTCTGGCTACATAGTGAGCTCAGAACCAGTTTAGACTGCAGAGTGAGACCCTGTCTCAAATAAAAAGGAAAAAAAAAAGAATTTTAAAAATAAAGAAAAACAGAAAACAAAAAGGAGCCAACATAGTGATGTGCACTTGTAATCCCAGCCCCTCAGGAAGCTGAGGCAGGAGAATCACAAGCTTGAGACCAGCCTAAGTAACTTAACTAAACCCTGTTCCAAAATAAAAATAATAAAGCTGGGTGGGATGGTGCACACATGAGACTGAGGCAGGAGGATTGCCGTGAGTCCAAGGCCAGCCTGGGCTACAGAGTGAGACCCTGTCTCAAAAATAAATAAATAAATATAAAAATATTAAAAATAGCAAGGACTGGGGATGTAGTTAAGGCAAAGGTGCGGGGTTCACATAGCAGTACAAAAAAATTAAATTAAGATGGGACAAAGGGAAGGGAGAGGATAAAAAGAAAAAGAAATCCAGGAAGGATTCTCTTCAACCCGGACATTAGGCTGGGAAAAGCACATCCTGGCTTCCAGGTGGCAGGGGCCAAGAGGATGACGGCCAGCCTTCCCTGGGTCCCCTGGTCATCTGGGTCTGCAGGGCTGTGGTCTGCTGACCCTTGTGGCTCCTGCCTCTCCTGGCATTCGGAGGGACCCTCCCTGCCTGAGCCGCACAGTGTCCTCACCCACAGCTCCCAGCTGGGGTCTTCAGGGAGTCAGAGTTGGTGGCACCCTGGAGACCAGCTCTTGGTAAATAAGTCACGAGGCACTGTGGGGTGGGGTGGCTCCCCAGCCCTGTAGTGTCCCCAGAGCCCTGAGTTGCTTTTCCTGTTCCCCTTGCTCTCATCCTACTAACCCGAGCTTTTTACATTTTTATGCAAGCCAAGCTGCTATTTCAGCCCTGTCCTCCCAGGACTCTGGGAAGCCGAGGCAGAAGAATCACAAATTCAAGCCCAGTCTGGGCAACTTCAGAGTTAGCCAGGCCCCGTCTCAAAGTCAAAAATGAAGATGGGCTGAGTATGTTGGTCAGTGCAAGGGCCCTAGGCAGGATGCTCAGTACCGTGATAGGATGAAGGAAAAAGAAGCCAGGAGTGGTGGCACATGCCTATAATCCCAGCACGTGGGAGGCTGAGGCAGGAGGATTGCCATGAGTCCAAGGCCAGCCTGGGCTGAGGAGTTGCGGAGTTTAGAATCAGCATGGACTACAGAATGAGATCCTGATTCCCACCCACCCACCCCCCCCCCAAAAAAAAAAAAGCAAAGAGAGAGAGGAGAGAGCCAGAGACAGAGAAGCCGGGATGTAGCTCAGTTTGATTGGCCCTAGGCTGTATCTCCAATGTCACAAAAACATTTTTTTTCAATCTAGGTTGGAGTCCAGGGCCATCATCCTCCGCCCTTTTTTGTTCTTATTTTTATTTTATTTTACTTTTTTTGAGACAGGGTCTCACTCTGTGGCCCAGGCTGGTCCTGAACTCACTATGGAGCCCAGGCTGGCCATGAGCTCACTGTAATCCTCCTGCCTCAGCCTCCCGAGTGCTGGGATTACAGGCGTGTGCCACCAGCCCAGCTTATGTGGTGCTGGGAATGGAACTTGGGGCTTTGCTTTTGCAAGGCAAGCACTTTAACTGCTATGCCATTCCTCCAGCTCCTGTTTTTATTTTTAAAAGTTGACACGGGGTTTTATTCAGTTGCCCAGATTGAGCTTGAACTTGCTATCCTCTTGCCTCAGCTTCATACCGTGTGGGCCACTGTGTGCAGCTTCTACTTGAGCTCCTCAGTGCCGCTGTGACCTTGGTGTCACACGAAGCCCGCGCTCAGGGGCTCCCCATCCTTCCTTCACAGGGTGAAGTTCCCGCGTAGGGATTTGAACTTGTGTCGCCATCTCTGCCCACCCCAGGCCCTCGTCGGTGACCTGTATGGGCCCTGTCTGGTCCCCACGCGGATCGAGGAGAAGGAGTGGGAGGCACTTCGGGCCTCACTGGCCACCAGACCTCATGACCTGGATCTAGTGGCCCGAAGCTTCCGGAGGGATGAGAATGCGGTTCCTCCCGTGTACATCCTGCAGGCGGCGGGCAACGGTCAGGCCAGGCCAGAGGAGGCCACGCTGAGCTCCGCACTGAGAGCTGCCGCCCGGGAAGCCAGGAGCCTGGGCCTCCTCAGCCAAGAGCAGTGTGACCGTCACCACCTCTCAGGTGAGAGGCTGCGGGCCTACCCAGGTCGGAAACCCACCCTCCTCCCAGCCCGCCAGCTACCTGTCATCCTTCTACTCTGAGAGGCTGAGGCAGGAGGAACTCCAGTTCAAGCACAGCCTGGGGGCTGGGAGAATAGCTCAGGGTTAAAGTGCTTGCCTAGCAAGCTCAAGGCCCTGGGTTCAAGTCCCCGGCACCACACAGACTGGGTATGGTAGTACACTCTGGTGATCCCAGCACTCCAGAGACTGAGGCAGGGTTGCTGTGAGTTCGTGGGTAGCCAGGGCTCCATCGGAGTTCAGAACCAGCCTGGACTTCAGAGGAAGACTCCCTCCCCCTCCAAAAAAAAACCCCAAAACCTCAAAAAACAACAACAACAACAACAAAAAAAACCCAACCTGAGCAACGCTTCAACGGAACAAGAGACTATATCAAAGTAACACATTGCGGGGCGGGGCCAGTGGTGCCACCCGCCATCTTAGCACCCTGGGGGCTGAAGGGGCAGACCCCGCCTCAAAATCGAAACTGATGGCTGGGATGGGGTTGCAGTTCAATCCACAGGCCCTGGGTTCGATCCCTAGTGCCACCAAAATAAATAAATCATGGAAAAGAAAGGAGAGCTGAGGGCTCACATGCACGGCAACCTTTGAGACACCTTGTATATTGGTTTATTTTTTAAAGTTTAGTATTTATTTATTTACAGTACCAGAGCTGGAACCTCCTCCTCCTCCTCCTCCTCCTCCTCCTCCTCCTCTTCTTCTTCTTCTTCTTCTTCTTCTCCTTCTCCTTTGTAAAAGGGCCTCACTTTGTAGCCCAGGCTGGTCCTGAACTCACTGTGTAGCCCAGGCTGGCTTTGGACTCATGGCAATCCTCCTGCCTCAGCCTTCTGAGTGCTGGGATTACAGGCGTGCACCACCATGCCCAGCTTTATGTGGTGCTGGGAAATTGAACTCAGGTACCTAACCCTTGCTAGGCAAGCTCTTTAACCCTGAGCCATTCTTCCAGTCCCACTTTGTTTTTGAGACCGGGTCTCACCCTGTAGGCCAGGCTAGTCCTAAATATACTATCACAGGCGTGGGCCACCATGCTGGCTTTCTAAGGGCTCTTCCCTCTCAGAGGTTGAGTCCTGTCTCTCGGGGCCTAACTGGTGCTGCCCCAGAGCTACCAATGCCCGGGGAGGCTTCTGAAATAACTCCTCTGATGTGACTGGCTGCTCTTGCAAAACAAAGGCCGCTTGGGAGCAGCGGAGTGGGATCTTGGCTTCCGGCCAGAGGCCCTGAACAGGACCCAGCCCCCTGGTCGTCTTTGAATTAATTTTGATTGGAACACACTTGAGCACATTTATTTACATCTTGCTTATTTCTTCCTACAACAAAGTTGATGATTTGGAGACAGCCCTCTGGGCTGAAAAATCCTAGAAAACTCTTCGGTCTTTTAGGGATGAAAGCACAGATCCTTGATCTCAGGGAGAAAGCAAGCAGGTCTCCACCCTCGCGCCTCTGAGCTCATCATGGATTCCCCAGCCTCTCTGCCTCCTTTTTTTTTTTTTTTTTTTCCCCTCTGATACCAGGGGTGAAGCACTGGGCCTGAGCACTGAGCCACATCCCCGGTCCCTTTGAAATACGGGACAGGAGGCATCTGCGATTCCAGCACCCAGGAGGCTGAGGCAAGAGAAACACAAGTACTGAAAATCAAGTCCAGAGCTATTGCACTGAGCTACATCCCCACCCCAATATTCAGTTCTGATTTTGAGACTGGGTCTCACTAAGCCCCTCAACTGCTCAGGCTGGGCTCAAACCTGCAATTCTCCTACCTTAGCCTCTCAGAATGCTGGATTATAGGCCTGTGGAACTGGGCCCAGGGGGAAAAAAAGCGAGTTTTTGATAGAGAGCAAATAGCTGTGTCACGTGTTGTACCGGAGAGCCCATGTCCCCCAGACCATGCCTCCCTACTCCCTGGGGTCCAGGCTGACTGCCCCTCTTCCCCTCCCTTCTGCAGTGCTGAGTGGGGAGCTGGAGAGGGGAGCGCTGACCGCAGCGCCTGGGGACCAGGGAGCCACCGTGTTCCTGCGGGAAGTCCAGGGCCTCAGCAAGCACGTGCTGGAGGACTGTGCACTGGGCTTGGTGGATAGGCTGCCTGACGGCTGCCTGGACACAGAGGCCCAAGATCTGCTTCGCGACCTCAAGGAGCGCCTGGCAACCGCGCAGCCTGGGGTGCTCAGGGTGCACAGCCTGCCCTGGAGTCGCGACCTGGTGAACCCCAAGAACAGGGCGCATGCCCGATACCTGAGAGAGCTGGGTGAGCAGTTCGTGGCCAGGGCCAACCTCCAGGTACTCCAGCACCTGCGTGAGCAGGCGCCTGACCGCCACGAGCTGGCCTGGCTCTACCAGGAGGTCTGTCACCATCTCGGGCAGGGCATCGAGGCCACCAGGACCTTCTGCGGCCGCCAAGAGCTCCTGGCCCAGCTTGGGCAGCGGCTCCAGCAGGATGACAGCCGTGCTCACATCCCCCTGGTGCTATTTGGGCCCCCGGGCATTGGGAAGACCGCCCTGATGTGCAAGCTTGCTGAGCAGATACCGGCACTGCTGAGACCCAAGACGGTGGTGGTCCTGCGGCTCCTGGGGTCATCGAGATCGTGCGCGGATGCCCAAGTGCTGCTGAAGAGTGTCTGCTTCCAAGTGTGCCTGGCCTTTGGGCTGCCCCCGCCACCTGCCCAAGTCCTGGAGGCCCACAGTAGGCTGGCCCTCTTCTTCCACATCCTCCTGCACACCGTGTCCCGCCGGAACTTTGAGTCCCTGGTGCTGCTGTTGGATGCCGTGGACGCCATGGAGGCGGTTGGCCATGCGCAGAGGGTCCCCTGGCTGCCTCGTAGGTGTCCCCCCAGGGTGCACCTGGTGCTATCCGTGGGCTCCGGGCCGCTGGGAATGCTGGATGCCCTGCGGGAAATGCTCCCAGATCCTGATGCCTACTGGGAAGTGAAGCCCCTGAGTGGCCGCCAGGGGCAGGAGATGGTCCAGCTGCTGTTGGCAGCAGCTGGGAGGACACTGAGTCCACTGCAGAGGGACCTGCTCTGGGCTGGCCTCCCGGACTGCGGCCACCCAGGGCGGCTAAGGCTGGCCTTCGACGAGGCCTGCACATGGGCCTCCTTCTCCGTGCCCACCCCTTTGGCCACCAGTGCTGAGGAGGCCACGCACCAGTTCTGTGCCCGCCTGGAGCAGACGCATGGGCCACTCCTGGTGGCCCACGTGCTGGGCTACATTGAGTCTTCTCGGTAAGTCTCTGTGCATTTATTTAGTTTTATTTAATTTAGTTTTTCTTGTGGTTCTAGAGATGGAATGAAAGAGCGCCCACATGCTGGACAAATGCTCTGCACTGTACAGTCTTAAGGCAGGGTCTTGTTAAGTTGCCCAAGCTGGCCTAGAACAATCATGACCCGCCTGCCTCAGGCTCCTAGAGTGTTGGGATTATAGGTAAGCACTGTCGGGCCTAGATCTGCAGAAATACCCAGAAAGAGCCGACTTCTCTGAAAAATCAACCCCAAGGATCGGTTGCACCTAAGTTTAATTTCAAGCATGCAGCACGGAAATCAGCTAAAAAACAGGAGAATGTAGTTCCAGCGTAGTCAGCAGGGGGTCAAAAGCCAAGCACAGGGCGGGGGCCCCTGTTCTGCGGAAGGCTGAGTGAGAGGACCGTAAATTCAAGCCCAGACTGGGATAGGCAGGTATTTAGCGGGATTCTGTCTCAAAATGAAAAATAAAAAGGGGCTGGGGATGTAGCTGTGTGTGAAGCTGTGAGTGTGGTCACCAGGATCGTGCGCATGCATGCACACACACGCACATCACGCGCCTACGTGGCACGCCTGCTGGTCTTCAGTACGCCCTCCCTGGTCCACCACTTCTCAAGCCCGACAGGTGGCGCGCCAGGATGGGGCGTGGGGCTCCACATGGCCCTCCTCCCCTCCTGGGCTGTTGCGGACCTCCCCAAGGTGGCACCAGGCAGCCCACAGCTGTCTCCAGGCTCTCCCAGCAGCCACAGGCTGGCTGGGCAGTACCTGCAGTGCCTGCTGAATGCCAGCTTCAGGGCTCCCCGGCTCCAGGGCCATGATGCAGTGGCTGCCGCTCTGCCTCTCCCAGGCTTCTGTGTCCTCCCCGCAGTCACAGGTGTGCCCCTCTTCACCCAGGCACGGGCTCTCGGAGGCCGAGCTGAAGGATGTGCTCTCCCTGGATGATGAGCTGTTGCAGGAGGTGTACCGGGACTGGACGCCGCCCAGCCACGAGCTGCTCCGCTTCCCCCCGCTGCTCTGGGTGCGGCTGCGGCGGGACCTGGGGACTGGCCTGGCCCGACGGCTTGGGGATAGTGCCACCCTGCTGGCTATCTCCCACAGGTGAGGCCCAGGGGAGCCTGGAGAACAAAGGCTTGCTGACCCAATCCTTTTTCTTTCTTGTTTCTTCCTTCCTGTCCGCTTTGGTTTGTTTGGTACTCAAGATTGAGCTCATGGCCTTTACACTGAGCTATATTTCTGATCCATTTTTTATTTTCTATGTTGACACAGGGTCACAATAAGTGGCCCAGGCAGGGCTCTAACTAGTGATCCTCCTGCTTCAGCCTCACAGAGTGCTGAGATTACAGGCCTGGGTCAGCGGGCCTGGCTTGCTTGCTTTTTTCTTTTCTTTTCTTTCCTTTTTATTTATTTATTTATGTTTAGTCATCCAAGCAGGCCCTGAGCTCAACTCACTATGTAGCCCAGGCTATTCTCGACCTCACAGCAATCCTCCTGCCTCAGCCTCCTGAGTGCTGGAATTACAGGCATGTGCCACCAAACCTGGTATGTGTAGTGCTGGGGAATCAAACCCAGGGCCTTTGGTTTGCTAGGTGAGTGGTCTAACTGCTGTGCTATTCTATTTAAGGAAAAAAAAAAAAAAACATGACCCAAACAGTCCCGGTGGTCTCCAGACTCAGCGAGCCCCAGCAGGCAGCCAGGGCTGGCAGGTGGGCATTTGGGAACCAAGGCTGCCTCTGAGTGCATGTGTCCCCGGTCACCATCCTGTGTCCCCTCTCTGCAGGCAGCTTGCTGAGGTGGTACGGGCACGCTACCTGTCGGAACCTGAACGGGCTAAGCGGCATGGTGTCCTAGCTGACTTCTTCCTGGGTACCTGGAGCCAGGGGGCCAGAAAGCTCATTACCCTGCCATTTGTGGGGAAGCCCCTGAGCCTGGACCGCAAGGTGAGGCTCCGGGACCTCGCTTCCAACCGCAGCCTCCATCCTTCTATCCCCAAGGCCAACACCACCCCGGGAACCCACCTCTTTCCCTCTTTCCCATTCAAAATACCCCCCAGCTTCCTGCTTCCCCTTCCTGTGGAGGGTGAGATGCCCCTGATCCCCTGAGCATAAGTGGAGGGGTGGGGCTAAGGAGCAACAGATAGGGGATACAACCCCTCAATTTCCAAAGGAGAAAGAATCCCCAACAGTCAGAAACATTAAAACCACCCAGGGGGCTGGGGTGTAGCTCAACAGTTAAAGCACTTGATTAGCAAGTGCAAGGCCCCAGGTTCAATTCCCTAGCATTACATAAACTGGGAGTGGTGGCACATGCCTATAATCCCAGCACCCAGAGGCTGAGGCGGGAGGATTGCTGTGAGTTCGAGGCCAGCCGGGGCTACATAGCAAATTCAGGACCAGCCTGGACTACAGAACAAGTACATAACAAAGGAAAAACAAAACAAAACAAAAAAAACCACCCTAGACTGAGTGTGCTGGCACATCTCAGCGACTTGTGAGGCTGGGGCAGGAGTATCACCAGTTCAGTCTCAGCCTGAGCAATTTAGCAAGACCCTGTCACAAAATTTTACAAAGGGGAGGCACCCATTGGTCCACAGATGGCCCCCTATACCTATATCCCCAGTTCATCTGCAGGCTTACCCTATATAAGATAAAAAACATATTTTTTTAAAGCAAGTAAAAGTTTATTGAATAAAACAGAACAGAAAAGAAATACTCTTGGCTACCGAGAGTATCCCCAAGACTGAAAATATTGAAAAGTAAAAACCACTGGCCAGGTGCAGGGTCTTCACATGAGATCTCACTATGCACCTCAGGCTGCGTTGTAACTCTTGGGCTCATGGAAACTCCTACTGCGGCCTCCTGGGCAGCCCGGGCCACAAGCATGTGCCATGATACCTGGCAACGTCTGACACACTTGGCCAGACAGACTCTTAGTCTCGCAGGCTGAGCTCCAATGCCCCCGCCTTCAGGAAACTTTTTCTACTCCCCCAGGAAGGGCTTTGGCACCCCCCCACCCATCTCTATCTCCTGTGGCTTCCCTCCCACTCCCCCACACCTGGAGTCCAGACTGTCTGCAGTAAATGAACGACCTCGCTGTGCTATTTGCTCTCCCCCAGGTGGCGCCGCAGCCCCTGTGGTTCTCCGACTCAGTGGCCAACACACGCAAGCTGGAGGAGCTGCCCCTGCACCTGCTGCGGGCTGGGCGCGTGGAGGAGCTGCGGCAGGAGGTGCTGGGTGAGGCAGCCTGTGGCCAGGGGGCACCAGCTTCTCAGCGGCAGTTCTGTGCTTGGGGACCCACATCCGGCCATGACTGGGCTGGGAGGGGATATGGTTAGGGTATAAGGGTGAGGTGGGTTGTATGGGGCACCCGTCATGATTGTGTAAGCCCCCATGGCAGTGCAGGGACAAGGAAGCCTGGTTCAGTATGAGAGGGACTGTCTGTCCTTCCATCTGCACATCGGTCCACCCACTCATCCATCACCCACCCACCCACCCATGCACCCTCCCATGCACCCACCCATCCGCCCACACCCTCCCCCACACACACCCATTCACTCATCTACCCGTCAGTCATCCAGCCAGCCAGCCTCTACCCAACTATACGCCCTTTGGTCCCTCTACTCAGTGTTTATCCATTAATCCATCTGTCTGTTCTTCACTCAACGTTCATTCTATCCATCCACCTGCTCAGCTGTGTGCCTGTCATCTGCCTGTCTGTCCACCAGTCTGTCTGCCTCTGTCTCACTTTCTTGTTGCTGGGACAGAATACCCGACACCCACGATTTAAAGGAGGCCAGATCTATTTTAGCCCACAGTTTCGGGAGGTTGCAGCGCGCAGAGGGCAGCTGGTCGTGCTGCGGGCACACGTGAAGGCCGCCAGACGGAGGCTCTTCACAGCATGACAGGCAGGAAGCAAGCAAGGGTAGAGGGCGGAACCACCTTCCCACATCCGGCCCTAGCAGTCTGCCCCTTCCGGGTCAAGCCCAGTGCTCTAAGCGCTCTGACCAGGCCCCACCTGTACACAGCTCATGGCTCTTCCACCAATGCATGAGGCTTAGGGGGACACTCCAGCCCCAAAACCCACCAGTCCCCAGTACCTCTCATCATCTGGTCACCCACACATCCGCCTGTCTATCTACCATCCCTCCATCCCCCAGTCAACCCTCTGTCCCTCGCTGGATTCTCTTCCCAAGGACATGGTGCACCCCATGACCCAGTGCATCCTGAGACACCCCTGATGGCCCCATGTGGGGCAGTGGCATTGGGGCAGCTGGGGCTGCAGCTCCAGGTCCCACCGCATGTGGTCTAGGTCCAGCCCTGAGGGCTCCTGGCCTGATGCTGGGCCTGGATGAGGACCCTGGTCAAGGTGAGGAGGTCAGGGTCATGGGGGCTGGGTCAGTATCGGGAGCAGGGTGGTAAGTCCCTGCCCCCCTTCCTGCCCCACAGGCAGCATGAACTGGCTCTCCTGCCGTGCCTTCTCTGGAGGCATCGACACCCTGCTTGGTGACCTGGACATGTGTGCCCCACACGTGGGTGGCCCGGAGCTGGACCTGGTCCGTGAAGCCCTACAGCTGTGCCGCCCCGCCCTGGAGCTCCACAGCCAGGGTGAATCCTGTGTCCCTTTACCCTGGTCCCCATGGTCCCCAGGTAGCTCAGGGCAGTGCCTATGCTGTCCCCTCTCCCACCCCACTGTTCCCTACTAGGAGGGCTCCTGGTAGCTTTAAGGGAACATAGGGGAGTGATAGTGTGTTAAGTGACATGCATAAAAACAGGTTCCCACAGAGCCCTCCTGGGTAGAATTCAGAACATATAAGAATAACTGAGTCCACTGGGCCCAGGGGAGAGCACAGGCCTGCCATCCCAGCATTCTGGGCGGCTGAGATGGGAGGGTCCCGAGTTCAAGACCAGCTTGGGCAATAACCATATTTCAAAATCAAGAATAAAAATGGGCTAAGGACGGAGCTCAATTTGAAGGCCCTCCGTAGCCACACACACACACACACACACACACACACACACACACACACACGAATAACACTGAGCCCAATCCTTGCTGTGTCGAGGCCCAGACTTGCGCGGGGGAGAGAAGGGAATTCCTTGGGGGAATAACAACAGGTTGCATTGCTGGTTTTAGTTCATGCTTTCTTGACATTTATCCACAGCAGACACACAGATCTGTCTCTGTGTGTATGCGGGGGAGGGGTGTTTTTCAAGGTTGCCTGGGCTGGACTTGAACATGAGACCCTCCTGTTCAGACTATCCGAACTTTGGGATAACAGGAGTGTCCACACGAGGCCAGGCTGGGACAGTGCTACCTGCAGCAGGAGACTCTGGGCTCTGAGGATGGCAGGAGATGGCAGGAGAAGGGTGAATTGCCATCAGGCAGAGGCACCGGCATGGCTTGGCCGGAGCTCAGCCACCTCCAGATCCCAGGTGTGGGGATAGCAGAAAGTCCCGCACTCACGACACCCTTCTGTTGCAGAGCGCAGCGTCCTGTACACGGAGCTCCTGGCCCGGCTGCAGGGCCTTGCCCCGTCGCACCCGGTGCTGGTTGGGCCGCTGTGCCAACAGGCCCAGAGCTGGTTCCGTGCGTGTCCCCACCCGGTGCTTGTGCCCCTCATGGGCTTCCTCCTGCCCCCAGGGGGACCCCTGCGTGCCACCCTCTCTGGCTGCCACAAGGGTGAGTGTCCCTAGCCAGCACAGTGGGCAGCGGGTGCCGGGGTGCCCTGGGGCTCCCCGAACCAGGCAGGAGGCCCCTGGGGTACTACCATCAGTGCTACACTGGCTTGGCTCCCTCGCCCGGGGCTGTGCATTACTCAGGTAAATGCTGCTGTGGGCTGGGCGGCCTTGGCACAGGCCTCTCATCCCAGCACTCTGGTAGGCTGAGGCAGGAGGACCTCGAGTACAAGCCTAGCATGGGCAACTATGTGACCTGGTGAGACCCGGTCTCAAAATCAAAAATAAAAACGGGCTGGGGATGTAGCTCCGTGTCAAGGTCAGGAGCTTGAGAAAAAATTACTTCGTATGTACTCCAGGTCCTCCTACCTCTGGAATTCAGGGCCACCTTGCTGTGTCTGCTCCAAGGTCTGGGTAGTAGGTCGATGCCTCTCCAAGCTGGCTGTGCAGCTTGGGGACAGGGCCTACTCAGTCTGTGCCTCAGTTTTCTTGTCTATGACGTAGGGTTTATTAGAGGACTCCGCCGCCAAGTCCCGGAAGTAGGACTAAGACATTGCTGCTGTTTTTGCTGGCCGCAGGCATCACCGTCATGGCCTGGAGCCCCGAGGGGCAGCTTCTAGTGGTGGGCACCCAGGATGGCATATTGGTCGTGTGGGACATGGAGGAGCAGCAAGTGACCCATGTTCTGACAGGGCACACAGGTGAGGCTCTGCCCGGGGAGTGATGGTCAGGAATTCCTTGTGGCCCTGACGTCATCCAGAGGCCCTCATCACCAGATCACTTCTTGTAAGAAATGCTTGGCTTCACTCCTGCTTCTGTCAGCTGGAGCTGTCTAACAAACAGCCCCTGCAAAGATGGGCCCAGGGGTATACACCTGTCGAGGAAGACTGAGGCAGGAAGATTGCAGCTCAAGCTCAACCTGAGCACTTGAATACTTCATTTGCTTCAAAATAAAAAATAAAGCCAGGCCCTGAGGTACAGGCCTGAAATCTCAGTACTGTGGGAAACTGCGAGAAACAGGAGGATTGCCATTTCAAGCCTAGCCTAGGCAATTGGGTAACTTGTAAAGACCTTGTCTCAAAAAAAGTAAAAAAAAGAAACCCAAACAAACAAACAAATATGAAAAGACTTATTAGTGAAGCAGTGATCAGAATTTGGAGCCCAGCCAGGGAAATTTAGCAACCCAGCAAGACCCTGTCTCAAAAACAAGGGGCTGGAGGAATGGAACAGCGGAAGGCCCTGAGTTTGATTCCCCAGCACCACATAAACTGGGTGTGGTGGTGCATACCTATAATCCCACCACTCAGGAGGCTGAGGCAGGCAGATTGTTCTGAGTCCTAGGCCAGCCTGGGCTATACCAATAAGTTCAGGACATCCTGGGTTATAGAACGAGGCCCTGTCTCAAAAAAGAAAAAAAAAACAACCAAACTTGAGGGGAGATGGAGCTGAGAGGAAAAGCCCTGTGTTCAACTCCTAATAGCACACACTAAAATAAAATAAAATAAAATATAAAAGGGGCCTGAGGTGAAGGTCCTGGGTTCAACCCCCAGCACCACAATGAATAAATAAATAAATAAATAATCCCGGAGAGTGTCTCCCATCCTCTTTATAAAGGCATGAACCCATTCATGAGATCAGAGTACGCGTGACCTCATAAGTATTGTCTAGGTGCGGGGAGTACTGGGGAATCATACCCAGGGCCTTCACACTAAGCTACCTTCCCAGCTAAGTTAACTGAGGTCCCCGGATCGTACTCAAATTTGGGATCCTCCTGCCTCAGCCTTCTAGAATGCTGGGATGATAGGCCTGCACCCCTGGGCCTGGCTGATCAACTCTTTCCTCCCCACCCTACCATTTTTATTAATATATATGTGCAATACATAATGTTTATAATGAGCTTGGTTATTTTGTGCACATACATATCACATCAATATTATGATCCCTTTCTCTTCCTATTTTGGTCCCCCCACACCCGCCCCATCCTCCCAACTCCCACTATCACACCCATTTGGTTCCGTAGAGTGCCTGTGTTCTAGGTTTCCCAAATCACAGAAACCATGCGACATTTAACGTATTTAATCTTCTGTGTCTGACTCAGTTCTCCACCCAAATCACCACTTATTAGCTCAGCTTCCCACCCCTAGACTGGGCCGCAGTGGCCACATCTTGATGCCTCTTCTCTGGGTCCGGCAGAGCCCTTTATTGGGACAATTTCCTGAGGGTTCTTTTTTTCTGTATCTTACTATATCTTTGTTGAGATTCTTTAACATGGCCTCACCCACCAGTCCATATGAGAAGAGAACTATAATGATGAAATTCATAAGGCTAGAAAATGTGAGAAATAAAAAGAGAGAAGTTAAATTTCAAATTCTTTAGCTGTGTACTGGAAGGCAAATGTTTGTACACTCAAAAGATGTTCAGGTTGGCACTACATCAATCAGTTTTCTTAGAATAAACTTACATCCAAGACCCAGTGAGTGAACCGCTACATTAGATGAGCTTAAGTCTATATCGAATTGCTACATTAAATGAACTAAAACCTATATCACATAAGTCTACTCCACTTAAAGCCATAGCTAGGATGGCAAGCTGGGGTAGTTCCGAATTTTTTTTTAACTTTCGTAAATTATTTACTCACATTTCACTAATTACTAACATTTTTGCGTTTTGCCAGATTTGGTTGAGCAGCTCTTAAAAAATAAAAAAAGGGTTTCTCATGCATGAGTTTTGGGGAAGACAGTGAAACCATTGCACAGCTAAGTAAGCTTTTCATTTTTTGCCCCCTTTCTCTTTCTTTCTTTCTTTTTTTTTGGGGGGCGGGAGGGACAGGGTCTCACTCTGTAGCCCACACTGGTTCTGAACTCACTATGGAGCCCAGGCTGGCTTTGAACTCAGGACAATCCTCCTGTCTCAGCCTCCCAAGTGCTGGGATTACAGGCATTCACCACCATACTTAGCTTTATGTAGTGCCGAGGAATCAAACTCAGGGCCTGGTGCTTCCCAGGCAAGCGCTTTAACCTCTCTCTCTCTCTCTCTCTGTCTCTCTCTCTCTCTCTCTCTCTCTGAGACAGTATCTTGCTTTGTAGTCTAGGCTAGTCCTGAACTCACTATGTACCCAGACTGGTCTCTCATGTCGTTTCTCCTGCCCCAGCCTCCTAAGTGCCAGGATGACAGGCCTGTACTAGCACGCTTAGCTAATTTTTCTATGGTACTCAGCAATCAAACCCAGAGCCTGGCATGCACAGGCCAAGTGCTGTAACCACTGAGCTGTGCCCCTACCTCTCTCCTTTTTTTTTTTTTTTCCGATACCAACCACTGAACTTGAACCTAATATTGGCACCATGTCTGGCTTATTCTGTTCTTTTTTTAAACATGTTTATGAACTTGAACAGTCTCTAGCTACTGACCTTTGTCAAATTCAGTTGTCTGATTGTTTTTATTTTATTTTTTTATGAAACAAGGCCTGGCCTCATTCTGTAGTCCAGGCTGGCCCTGACCTCACCGTGGAGCCCAAGCTGGCCTTGAGCTCATGGTAATCCTCCTGCCTCAGCCTCCGAGTGCTACAGCTGTTGGACTGTAACAAGATGGCGTGTGGGTTGGGCGCCTGAGGCCAGCGGCCGCCCCTTAGCATCCGTTTGCTCCGTTTACTTCTCTCTGTCTCCCCTTCGCGGCCCAGGGTGTTTCTAGCCTGAGGAGGGTTTTGGTGACCGAGGCCGGCTGACACGTACCCCACGCCTGCTTCCCCAGCTGCGGTGAAATGCGTGGCAGTGTTGGCGCGGGGGCCGCTGGCCCTGTCTGCCTCTGCAGATGGCTCTCTGCGCCTGTGGCACCTGCTCTCTGGCCAGGAGAGACGTGTGCTCCGGGTTGGCGGCTCTGGAGCCCTGACTGGTTCTCAGACCTGGGCGCTGCATGTGGACGACGCCGAGGAGACCGTGTATCTGGTGTCTGGATCGCAGGTAACAAACTGTTCCGGAGCTCAAAGAAAAGCTGAGATGTGGATGGCGGCCCCAGCTGTCACCTCAGCACTCGGGGAGGCGGTACAATGGGTGGGACTTTGAGCCCAACCTGTGCATGCAACTCAGTGACATAGGGAGAACTTAAAACCAAAACTAGAAAAAGGGGGGGGGGGGGGGCCTGGAGGCTTAGTTCAGCAGTTAAAGCGCTCCCCTACCCAGCACAAGGCCCCGAGTTGGTTCCCAGCATCACCTAAGCTGGGTGTGGTGGTGCACACCTATAATCCCAGCGCTCAGGAGGCTGAGGCAGGAGGATTCCTGCGGGCTTGAAGTCAGCCTGGGCTACACAGTCAGTTCAGAATCAGCCTGAACTGCAGAGTGTGACCCCATGTCAAAATAAATAAAGAAAAATGAAAAGAATAAATCTTTTAAAAAACATGTTTAGGTGGGCATGGCAGTGCCGGGCTCTACTACTCCTAGCTAGCTGGGAGGCAAAGGCAGGTGGGTCACTGGGCTCGGGAGTTCAAGATCAGCCAGGGCAACTGAAACCCTATCTTTAAAAAAATGGTAGGGGGGCACTGGAGGAATGGCTCAGTGGTTAAAGTGCTTGCCTTGCAAGTGCAAGGCCCTGAGTTGATCCCCCATCACCACAGAAAGCTGGGCCTAATGGTGCCATGCCTGTAATGCCAGCACTCGGGAGGCTGAGGCAGGCAGATTGTCCTGAATCCAAGGCTAGCCTGGGCTATACAGAGTGAGATTCTGCCTCAAAGAAAGAAAGAGAAAGAAAGAAAAGGGAAAGGTAGGGGTCTCGCACTCCACTGTGGCAGGCATGCTGTGCCGGCACCCCCGTGGGACACTGGGCTGTGTCTTCTTCCCATTACCCCTTCAGCTCAGTGCATGGTGTCTGGAGACAGCAGAGCTGCTTTTCCAGGTCCTGGACGAGGCCCCGGAGCCATGGCACTGTGTGGCTCTGCTGGCCTCCCGGGCTGTGCTGCTGGCTGTGTCCGGGGCTGGTGAGGTCGGCATGTGGAACTCAGCCACGGGCATGCCTCAGGGGAGGCGCCGTCTGTCCAGCGTCTCAGGAGAGGACCCGACCTGTGCCCTCCCAGTGCAGAGGCATGGCTGGGCGGCTGCTGGGTTCAGTGGCGGCTCTATCACTTTGGTGAGTGGCTGGCCACGCCGATGTCCTCGATGGCCCATCTATAACCCGTATGGGCATCCTCGGGGTGCGGGGGAGGGTCTTCCCTTTCTGCTCTTGCAAATGACATGTCAGGGCGCTGCTCCTTCATCCCCTGTCTGTCTCTCCTATCTACCTATCTATCTCTTTCTATCATTGTGGTCCTGGGCCTGTCAAGCCCAGGGCCTTTGCACTGAGCTATATCCCCAGCTCTTTGTTTAGTTTTGATTTTGAGACAGGGTCTCACTAAGTCTCTGTGTTACTCAGGCTGGACTTGAACTTGGGTTCTTCCTGCCTCAGCCTCCCAGAGTGCCGAGATGACAGGCCCACACCATCAAGCCCAGTTCTTTTATTTTTTTTTTAGAGGATCTCACTTTAGTTTAGGCTGGTTCTGAACTCACTGTGCAGCCTAGCCTAGCCTCAAACCCAACAGCAATCCTCCTGCCTCAGCCTCCCAAGTGCCACCATACCCAACTTCTGTGGTGCTGGGGAATCTTTCTTCTTCTAAAGCCAGTAGGTCTCAGTCGTGGTCCCCCACCCTGTGACCAGCTTTAGGCTTTGTCATACCCCCAGAAACCCTGCCTCCAGATCTCACTATCTGACTGAGCCTCGGCCTCTCCCTCCCTCACAATGGGAAGGACAGTCCAGCTGTACCCACACTGCTCCAGAGGGCCCATCCTCAGCGGTCCCCAGGGCCTTCATTAGGTTGACGGCATACAGGTCCCACATCCCCTCCCAGCGCCACTACCCTGGGGACCCCACAGTCCGTCCCTGCAGGCCCCGCAGAGCCTTGGTGCTCCACGGGCGTAGCTCTGTGCTGTCTCCCAGCTCCTGCCTTGGATTCCTGCATTGTCTAAGGTCCCCGAGCTCTGTGAGGGCAGAAGACCTGTGCTGGACCCTGCCCTGAGCTTCTGAGTGGTCACACCAAAGTCACCATGCACTCTGGGAGGCTGAGGCAGAAAGATTGCAATTTCTAGCCCAGCCTAGGGAACTTAGCAAGAGTCAGTGAGATCCTGTCTCAAAATCAAAACAAAAAAGCTGGCCGGGGATATAGCTCAATGCACAGGCCCTGTGCTCGATCCTCAAGACCAGAAAAAAAAAAAATCATCATCAACAACAAAACTAATACTAATAGCAGTCACTGCCTCTAGGTGGGGCTGACCTGTTCCAGGAGCTGCTTATCCACACGCCTCCACCTGCTGGTCCCCTGGGGGGTGGGGGAGTGCCTGGAATCCCACCTGAGCGTGGAGGGAAAATGAGGCACAGGGGTCTGAGGAGGCCATGCAGCATTCTGGAGCTGGTGAGGGGTGGGCAGAGCCAGATCCCACCTTGCAGAGGACCTGACATCGCTTCTACACCCTGACAGGTGTCCCCCGACTGTGACAGGCTGCTGGACAAGCTTCCGGGGTCCGTGAGGTTCCTGGTGCCCTCCGAGGATGAGTCTCTGGTGGCTGCAGGTAGTAGGGGGACCTCACAGCAGGTGCTGAGAAGCAGATCAGATCAGGATGGGGACGGGTGGAGCCCTGGGTCAGAGGTCATCACGGGGCCACAGTGACAGATGGCTTTGGCTTCCCAGGGCAGGAAAGACCATCTGTTCCAGGAGCACAATCTAGCTGCTGCTAGGGCACCAAATCCACTACAGGTGGTGTGGCCATGCGGCCATGTGCCAATAAAACTTTATCCACACTGACAAAGCCCCACCGTGAGCAGTATGGATAGTCAGCATGGCCATATGACAAAAAATTTCATTAATGCTGACAAAAACCAAAGTCCTTCCTTCCCTTTCCCAGCGATGAGCCCACACTGCCCCTGCCCATCAGGAACCCCGAGTCTGTGACAACAGATCACTCAACACGTTTCCCTACCATGTTGATGACTGTCACCCCCAAGCTGCGTGAGGATGGGGCCATGTCCCCACTCTCTCCACGGGCCTCGTGCGGACGGCATGGGCATTCCAAGGTCCTCAATGGTTGCACGTGTCACTCCCAAGCCCACAGCAGGAGCAGTGTCACCCTGTCCCTAGGCCAAGTGGTATCACCTGCTGCCCATGCCCTGTCCCTGCTATTCCAGGCTTCGGGAGGGTGGTCCGGCTGTTCTGGGCCGAAGCGCAGGGTCTTCGCCCGTTTGCGTCCTCCGACCTGGACCATGAAGACTTGGTGGAGGCAGCCGTGTTTGGTCCTAGCAACAACCTGCTTGTCACTGGGTCGCGGGATGCTCTGATTCAGGTAAGGGGGAACCTGGATGTGGTGGTGCACGCCTGTAATCCCAGCCTTCTGGAGGCTGAGGCAGGAGGATTGCTGTGAGTCCAAGGCCGGCCTGGGCTGCACAGTGAAGTCAGGACCAGCCTGCGCTACAGAACAAGACCTTGTCTCAAAAAAAAAAAAAAAGGAAAAAGGTACGTATGTATACATGCATACATACATACGGTATCTCAAAAGTTGCCATGTGTATACATGTTTTTTGGTGGTGTTGGGTATTGAGCCATGGGCCTTCATATGGAGTTTATCCCCAGTATTATTATTATTATTATTATTATTATTATTATTATTGCATTACTAGGTGTTGAGCATGGGGGCTTTGCTCTGAGCTATAGTCCTAGCTCCTTTTTCATTTTTTATTTGAAATAAGGTCTCCCTAAGTTGCCAAGTGCCCAGGCTGGGTTGCCTAAGACTCCCAGAGCACTGGGATTATTAGCCTATACCACTGGTCTTAGCTAAAAACTATTAAAAATATAACACAATTTTGTCTGCTCAGGATTAATGTGTCAAAACATTTGAAGCAAAACTAATGTAATGAGAAAAATTATGGGGGCTCAGTGGTTGAAATATGTGCAAGGTCCTTCATTCCAGCACCATATAAAATTGTCCGGGTGTGGTGGCATGCGCCTGCCTGTAATCCCAGGACTTGGAAGGCTGAGGCAGGAGGATTGCCATGAGCTCGAGGCCAGCCTGGGCTACATTATGAGTTTAGGACCAGCTTGGGCTACAGAGAGAGACCCTATCTCAAAAAAAGCAAAATTATGTACACATTAAATTCAGTGTATGGGGTATCCAGAAGTCACCATACACAGGAAAAATGACCAAGCTTTGGGGATTCCCTGTATATTCCTGGACAGAGCAGCGCAGGTGCACGGTTTTCTGAACCTCCTTACCGTGTGGCTTGTCACTGACGGCTGGATGCTCACACCTGCTTCTGAGCTCTTGGTCTGCTGCAGCGCTGTATATCATACACTTTCTGGAAAACCCCGCTTCCTTGTGAACAGGAAGGGAAGCCAATAATCTCTTAGAATTCCGATGAAAACTTTTTTCTTTAAGTGAGGTCTCTAGTTTTCCCAGGCTGACCTCAAATTTCTGGATTTCCAGCCATCGTCCTGCTTCGGCCTTCCAGAGTGCTGGGATCACAGGCCTGCACCACTGGGCCTAGCTTTCCACACAGTTTTTATCTTGCGGATACTTTGAGAGGGTGGAGGGGTTCCCTGCAGGAGTTCCATGGAGCACATGTTGAAAATCCCTCCGCAACGTGTTTGGTGAAATGTGGAGAAGTGTGAGCTGCTGGGAAGGGGAAGGCCTTTGACCCCCAACCTGAAAAGTCAACTTAGGGGGACACCTAGGGTGGGCACATTTGTGATGTATGGCTTCACATATAATTAGGAGGAGGAACAGCACGCCTCTCTGCCCTCTGCCCTTAGGTGTGGAGCCTGCCGGAGCAGGGAGCCTTGCTGCACGTCCTGGAGGGTGTTGGCGGCCCCGCCAGCCTGCTGGCCCGGGCCGGGGCTCTGGTGGCGTCTGCCTCCCCACAGTCCTCATCCTTCCGGGTCTGGGACTTGACCCGCAGGCTGCAGCCCCAGGCCTGCCAGCCCTTCCCGGACCGCTCAGGCCTCACTGCCGTATCTCACAATGGAAGCTATGTCTTCTTCCCCAAGATCGGGGACAAGAGCAAAGTCACTGTCTGGGATGTGGCTGAAGGTTTGTAAGACAGGAGCACGATAAACTGGGCCCGGTCATACAGGCCTGTCTTCCCAGTACTCTGGGAGGCTGAGGCAGGAGGATCCTAAGTTTGAGCCCAGCCTGGGCATGACCCTATTTCAAAATTAAGATCTCAAAGCTGGGCATAGTGGCATAGGCTTGTAATCCCAGCACTTGGGAGGTTGAGGCAGGAAGATTGCTGTTGAGTTCAAGGCCGCCCTGGGCTCCCTAGTGAGTTCAGGATCAGTCTGGGCTACAGAATGAGACCCTGTCTCAAGAAACAAACAAACAAAAAATTAAGATCTAGAGCTGGGACATAGCCTTGCCTAGCATTCCCAAGGCCCTGGGTTCAATCCCCCAGAACCACATTACACTTGTAATCCCAGTAAAGGAGGATTGTTGCGTGTTCAGGGTCAGCCTGGGCTATGCAGTGGGTACAGGAACAGTCTGGACTACAGAGTGCAACCCTATCTCAGAAAACAAAACCCAAAATACAAAAAGGGTTAGAGATTTAGCTCAGCATGAATGCCCTGGGCTCTCCTGAGTGCCTTTCTGACCGGCCCTTGGTTGTGTCCCGCCCGGCAGGCACGGAGCAGGACACCCTGGATGCGCCCAGCGAGGTCCGCTGCCTGGAGGTGGCCGAGCAGGCAAAGTTGCTCTTCGCTGGCCTGGCCTCGGGGGCTGTCCTCGTGTTCCCCCTGCAGTCTCGGCAGGACGTGCTGTGCCTCCCGCCCCCAGAGGCCCGCAAGGCTGTCACCTCCATGGCCCTGAGCAAGCTTGAGGACCGCCTCGCTGTGGCTTATGACAGCTTGGTTCTGGTGCTGGACGTGGGCCCTGGGGACCCATGCCCCGTGCTGGACGGCCCCAGGTACACCTTCAACACACAGCTGCCCGAGGCCATCACCAGGGTGGCCGTGCTTGCAGACTACCGTGTGCTGTACGGCATGACCAGTGGTGACCTCTTCCTCTACGAGTGCATGTGCTCCGAAGCATCCCTGTTGGAGGGCCATCGTAGCTGCGTCACCTGCGTGGACGTCGGTCACGAGGGGCTTCTGGCTGTAAGCGGCTCTGAGCAAAGCCACCTCTGCCTCTGGGACCTGCAGACGTGCAAGTGGAAATTCCAGATGAGCTACAGGGTTCGTGCAGGCGAGGGCTTGCCCTTGGTTTGTGTGTTTCTTCTTGGCATCCGATGTCGACCCGACGGCCTTCACGCTGAGCTATGTCACCAGCCCATTTTTTTATTTTTGATTCAGAAATATGATCTTGATACATCATGAAATTGCCCAAGCTGAGCCCAAATTTGTGATCCTCCTGCCTCAGCCTTCCAGTGTGGTGGAATTGATAGGCTTGTGTCCTTATGCCCCAAGAAGCACATATTTTTAATTTAATAAAATTATAATAAACTTTTGTATAAGCAATGTCATTTTAAAAATTGAAGAGGGGGATGGAGGACTGGCTCAGCGGTTAAAGCGCGCTAAGTAGTCTAGTTCGATTCCCCAGCACCACGTAAGCTGGGCGTGGTGGCACACGTCTGTAATCCCAGCACTCGGGAGGCTGAGACAGGAGGATTGCCACGAGTCCAAGGCCAGCCTGAGCTACATAGTGAGTTCAGGACCAGCCAGGGCTGCAAAGAAAGACCCTGTCAAAAAAAAAAAAAAGCAATTATTGAGCTAGTCCTGGTGACGCAAGCCTGTAATCATAGCACTCTGGAAAGCCAAGGCAGGAGGATTGCAAGTTCAAGCACAGCCTGGGCAATTTAAGTAATGTGTTGAGACCTGTCTCAAAAATCAAAAATCAAAATGGCCTAGGGGCTGAGGATGTTACTCCGTGCAAAGGCCCTGGGCTCAATCCCTAGTACCACATACATATACACACTAGAGAAAAGAAAAAAGAAGCCAGGGGCCAGCCTGGGCTATGTGATGAGTTCAGGACTGAACTGAAAAAAATATTGAATCTTTTCATTTTCACTGTCCAATATGAAAAGTTGATAATCCCGCCTTCCTATCTGTCTGAAGCTGTCCTGAGTACTCAGGCAATCTGCTCCTATCCTCCGGGGGTCCCTCTGATGTGTCCCAGTGGGGTGTGTCAGGGCTTGTGCCTGTATGTGTCTGGTGAAAGGGGTCTCTGTGTGTCTCTAGGAGAGGTCCTATTGCCATGGGGTGCAGTGTGCCAGCTTTTCCATGGATGACAAGTACGTGTTTGCCGGCATGAGGGACCGCTCAGTCATCGTGTGGAGCACGCTGGATGGTGAGGCTTTTGCTTCTGTGGCAGCTGGGGCTGTGATCTGGACACAGGTGACCTGGCTCAGCCTCCAGCACACAGAGGCCCCAGCCCTGGGCACCTGTCACAGGGTCCTATAGGTCAGGGGCATCAGCAGGCCCTGGATGGTCCAACAATCTCCCAGATTGGGCCCCGTGTCCCCGGGTCTTACACAGCCCCTTTCCTTAGGGCTCTCCTCCTTCTGGGGGCTCTGTGCCCCTCACAAGTGCACCCCAACCCCAGGAAGAGGATTGTGAGTGATATGGATGGAGCTGGAATGTCTCAGCTGACCACCGTGTGTTGTACGGCATGACCAGCGGTGACCTCTTCCTCGGGGGCTGGGGTTCACAAGGACATGGGGAGGCCCATAAGGTATAGGGTGGAGCTGGGGGTATGGAGATAAGGCGCCCGGCTACAGGCAGCAGGGGCAGGTTGGAGGCTGGGTGTATGGGCTGCCACAACCTGGGAACTTCTCAGTGTGAGCCAGTCCTGCCACAGGTTTCAGAAGGGACACTCAGAAATGTAGGAGAGAGCAAACTTTATTCAATGCTTTACACACCAGATTCTCAGTGTTTATATGTCGTATCTTTCACTCCCTGCCCGCCCAACTCCTACCCCAGGTCCCTCTCCGCTGTCCATGAAACACATCCTTGCTCCCTTTCATCTATTATTTCCCTGCTTACATTATACGTTAAGTTTCTGACATTAGAGAAACCATTCCATATTTAACTTTACATCTGATTTATTTTACTTACCATGCGGGTCTCAAGGTACATCCTTGTTTCTACAAATGACTCAAATTTATCTTCATTCATGGCAGAGTAGTACCGTATTGTGTAATGTACCACATCTTTACCCGTCCATGTGTTTGTGGGCACGTGAGCTACTGGCAAGATTTCACTTACTGTGAGTTATGCTGCTATAAACATAGGTATGCATGCACCACTCGTCTGTGATGACTTTAACTTTTTGGAAGGGTAGCCAGGGCAGTAGAGCTGGGTCAGATGGCATATCTATTTTCAGTTTATTAAGGGATGTCCATCAAGGCTGAACCGGCTCACAGAAATGTACAAGGTTTCTTTTCCCCATATCCTCATCCCAGTCTACTTACATATCTCCCGTCCCTCACTGGCCCACAGGCACGCTCCTGACTGTCCAGTTTGTCCATGCGGAGTTGGACAGAATTGTCCCCACCTCCAATGGCTTCTTGGCCCCATCACGGCATGGCTATGTCATCCGGGAGCGTTTCCACTGCCCCTCCTCCAGGGCCTCACAGAAGGACCCTCTCAAGAACTTCAAGAAGGCCGTGTGGATGGTCAAATGCAGACAAAAGGAAGAGGGGACCACAGCTGCGCCCCAGGACCCAGCATCGGAGGCTGCCCGGGAACGCAGGGCCAAGAGTTCGCAGGTCTGCCTGATCGTGTAGATGCCTGGGTGAGTGGGCTCAGGAGAGCCTTTGCTGCCATCAGCTCCCCAGGCTTCCAAGGAGGTGACCCAGGCCTCGCCTCTCCCATCTCTCCACTCCTCTTGCCTTCTCTTTGGTTCTGCATCCTCAGATCTGCCATTCTCAGGACAGCAATGGGCTGGCCTATAGAATGCTGGGAGGCTGAGGCAGAAGGATCGAAAGTTTGAACCCCATCTGGGCAATGCATCAACTTAGTGAGACTCCTTGTCAAAATCAGAAAGAAAAAAAAAAATGGTCCAGGGATGTAGCACTGTGTGAAGGTCTTGGGCTTGATCCCCAGTGCTGCTAAAAAGACAAGACAAACTGGAGACCAAGCCCGAAGAAGAAGAAGAGGAAGAGGAGGAAGAGGAGGAGGAGGAGGAGGAAGAAGAAGAAGGAGAAGAAGAAGAAGAAGAGGAGGAGGAGAATGTTGTCACCTTCAAGTTCAGTAGAGAACTTCCTCTTACTGAGACTTTGATCCAAAGCGCTAGCTATGCTTCCCTGGCTCCCATTGGCTCCCCACTCACCCTTGAACCAATCACCTGTCTCTGGGAGAATGTAGTCCTCGGATTGGCTGGGCGAAGCCAACATCCACCCCTCATCTGAGGTTATAGATAAGCAGTGGATTGGTGTTCCAAGAAGGTGTCCTTCCTGTGGGTGGGATAGTGGGTGGTAATGCCAGTCAGAGGAGGGATGGAAGGATGTGGGAGCAAATCCCTGAGGTGACCTCGGAGTTCTTCATGCTGTACAGCGCCAGCTGGGATCCTGAGATCCTAACAGACCATGTTCTAGGGAGGATGGAGACTTCCAAGTCTATTGCACCTATGGGGAAACTGAGTCTCTCAAAGGTCACAACCCTCAGGGACAAGAGCTCTGAGGCAAGGAGCCTTCTGTTGGGGTCCTTGTTGGGCCACCTGAGCTGTTTTAGTGTGTTTTTATTTTAATTTTTGTTTTTTGAAACAGGGTCTGTCTCTGTAGTCCAGGCTGGTCCTGAATTCTCTGTGTTAGTATCCCAGTCTGTCCTTGAACTCACGGTAATCCTCCTGCTTCTGCCTTCTGAGTGCTGGGATTACAGGCATGCACCACCATGCCCGACTTATGTGGTTCTGGAGAATAGAATCTAGGGCTTTGTTCTTGCCAGGCAAGTACTCTAACCACTGATTTATGTCCTTCAGCCCACAATTTTAGTCTTAAAGGGTGTGTGTCTCATGCGTGGGGTGTGCCCTTGGGAGCTTGCTGGAAGCCTGGGTGGCAGGGATGCAGCAGGGAGTGACCACAACAGTGGCAGAAGAAGGGACACATTCTGCTAGGAATCAAGATTTTATGTAAAATATTGTTGCATTTATAGGTGGGCAGCCAGGCCTGCTGACGCAATAATTCTAGAACTCTGGGAAGCTGAGGTAGGAGTATCCCAAATTCAAGGCCAGCTTGGGTGACTTAGCAACTTAATGATACTCTGTATCAAAGTAAAAAATTTTAAAATGGGCTGGGAGTGTAACTCAGTGTGAAGGCCCTGGGCTTGATCTTCAGAACCCCCCTTTTCACCGGTACACATTAAAATTGGTTCAGTGCAGTGGTACACATCTGTCCTCCCAGCTATTTGGGAAGCTGAGGCAGGAAGATCACAAGTTTAATGCCAGCCAGAGCAACTTAGAACTTGTCTGCAAATTAAAAACAATTTTAAAAAGTCGGGATGCAGCTCAGGGTAGAAGGCTTGCCTTGTGTGTGGGAGGCCCCAGGGTCCATCCTGAACATTGAAAGAAAAAAAAAAGCTGCAATTTAAAAATGTACAGGGCATAAGGAATGGCACAGAAGTTAAAGCACTTGCCCTGCAAGCACAAGACCCTTAGTTCGATTCCCAGCACCACATAAAGCTGGACATGGTGCACACCTGTAACCCCAGCACTTGCGAGGCTGAGGCAGGAGGATTGCTGTGAGTTCAAGGCCAGTTTGGTCTCCACAGTGAGTTCAGGACCAGATTACACAGCGAGACCTGGTCTCAAAAAAAAAAAAAAAAAAGTACACTCGGGTGCATTAAGCAAAAGCTGTTTTAGACTGTTAAACTATATTTTTATTAATGTATTAATTGTGCCTATGAATGGAGTTCAAAGTGCTATTATAATACACACCCACAGTATGCAGTCATCAAAGCCACCCTCTGGTCATCCACCCTCCCCCACCCCCCCATCACCTCCATTCTTCACCAGCTCATTCTGAGGCTGGCCTTGTTCGGCTTCCACAGAGAGACAGTACATGACATCTGTCTCTCTCCATCTGCCTTGTTCCCCTTACCACAGTGATCTCCATTTCCCTCCATGTTGCCGCACAGCACAGGATTGCCTCCTTCTTTAGGGTGAATAATATTCCACGGTGTGTGTGCGCGCACACACACGTGTGTGTGTGTGTGTGTGTGTGTGTGTGTGTGTTTCTTTATTCCTTCTTTCATCTGTGAGCCCCTAGGTGAACTCACCCATATTTAAGGGCGGAGCTTTTAAGGCACTGGGGATTACTAACTAGGCTTCTCCCGCCACCTCCAGGTAACTGAGAGCCTACTGAGATGGTAGAGAAAGTCCCAGGGAATCCGTAGCGGCTGTGGTGCCCACTCCTCTGTGACTTGGGTTCGCTTAGTGCAGGAGGTAGGTGGACATGGTACCGGAGTAAGGGCTCACCTGCAGCATCTAGCTAGAAGTGTTTGTGCTGACTGCTCAGCGTGCGGCACGGTCATGGGCACACAGTGACAGAACCCGGGCTGGAAATGTGATGCCAACAAGTGTGAGGCTCTGGCACCGGTGTGCAGCAGAATCCCAGGGACTGTGGCAGTCTCCGTAGGCCTCGCTGCCGGACATGTCATCATGTGGCACGTGACTGTGCTCATGCAAATGTAGGAAACATATTTTCACTAATAAAGCATTACTTTAAATGGTTGATTTTTAAAAAAATTTTTGCAGTGACAGTTGGGCCCAGTGGTGCAGGCCTGTCATCCCATTACTCTGGAAGGCTGAGGCAGGAGGATCGCAAGCTTGAGTTCAGCCTGGGCAATTTAGTGGCTTAGTGAGACCCTGTTTCAAAAAAGAAAGACCAGGAACGTAGCTTAGTGGGAAGGCCCTGGGTTCAGTTCCCAGTACTGCAATCCATCCACATATTTGGACAGGAACTTGCTAAATTCCTAAATTGCTCAGGTTGGGCTCCAACTTGCAATTGTCCTGCCTCAGCCTCCCAGAGGACTACGATTACCATGGATGGGCCAGCAGACGGCTAGGATTCGCGTTGTTAATGCCTTCCTCCTCCTAGGCGCTGGGGAAGCTGGTTTCAAGGGCCGTGAACTCATGAATTTAGCCAGCTGGGAAGCGAGGGTGCCAGGGACAAGGGAGTGAGGATGAGAATAGCAAGACTCAGGGGGTCATTCAGAGGAAATCCACCCATTGCAGCCCTGCCGAAGTATGCAGGGGCAGTGATGAACCCCGTTACCGCAGAGTCAGAGACAGCAGACAGGTGTTCATTCTACTTTTGTGGGCCACGAGCTGTCGAAAGTACTAGAAAAATGATGAAGACTTGACTGTGTTCCTATTAATTATCCTTTATCAACCCTGAAAGAGAAACTTCATCACTTTTTATTTATTTATTTACAGAACTGGGAATCGAGCCCAGGGCCTTGCCCTCACCAGGCAGGTGCCTTAACCCTGCACTGGGCCTCCAGCTCCTCACGGAGTTTTCATGAGTCATGAAGCGCTGTTTGGACTTTTTTCCAACTAGAAAAATAAAGTAAATCACGCTGCTGAGTTTGCACGGCCACACCAAATCAGCAAATCGTGCGTTGGGGTTCCCACCCTGCTTTAGAACTCACAGCGGTTAGAGCGCTTGCTAGGCCAAACGCCAAGCACCACTTAAACCCACCCCTATAGTCCCAGCACTTGGGAGGCTGAGACAGGAGGATTGCTGTGAGTTCAGGATCAGCATGAACAGAGCAAGACCGTTTTTCAGGAAAAAGAGAGAGAAGGAAAGGAAACGACGAGAAAAGACAAAGGAAAAAAGAAAAGAAAAAAGAAAGAGAGAGAGAGAGAAAAAAAAAAAACCCAGAACTTCCAATTTCAGACTTTGGGGCCTGCCTATGGCTGCGAGGTCTGCCGGGCCCCGCCCACAGCTGGCGTCATAGGCTCCGCCCCATCGGCGTGATGCGCGCAGGCGCCTTCTGCGGTCGGCGAGTGGAGTGAGCTCCGACGTCTAACATGGCGCACGCTGGCGGTGGCTCCGCGGGCCGGGGACTGAGCGGCCCCCGCTGGGGTCGAGCGGGCGCCGCAGGCCACGAGAAGCTGCCAGTGCACGTGAGTGGCTCCCCGACCCTCCCCGGGACGGCGCCCCACTGCTCCCTCGGGCCGCGCCCGCTCCCCGGCCCCGCCCTCTCCTGCCTCGGCCTCCCGGGCCCGGACCCCGCGGGTCTCCGAGTCTCGCCCGGCCTCGCCCCCGTCCCCTCCTGCTCCTCCCGCGACCCCGGCTCCTCGCAGCCCTCGCCTTACCCCCGCAGGTAGAGGACGCCCTCACCTACCTGGACCAGGTGAAAATCCGCTTTGGCAGTGACCCCGCCACCTACAACGGCTTTCTGGAGATCATGAAGGAGTTCAAGAGCCAGAGGTGAAGACCTGCCCTGGCACCGTGCCGAGCCCGGTGGGGGACCCTGCCCGGGACTTTGCATGCTTGTCCCATCCCCAGCCTCCACTCCTGTTTAACGGGGTGGCGAACTTCCCGCTCCTTGTTGGGCTGCTGTGGGTTTTTTTTTTTTTTTTTTGTATTATTTGGTTGGGGGGAATCCTGGGGATCAAGCCCAGGGCCTGCATCCCGAGCCCTTGGTTCTTTATTTTATAACAGCATCTCGCTAAGTTGCTGAACTTCCCGAGCTGGGCTGCAACCTGCAGTCTCCTGCCTCTGCCTCCCCACTGCAGGGATGGCAGGCCTGGGCCGGGTTCGAAGGAGGGCAGGATCCCTAGCAAGCGCTCTCAGATCCTGTCCCGTGCTTATTTGAAGCATTGAGTTTTGAATGAGTTTTTGGTTCATATTGTTTTGGAGGGAGTCGTTTCTGACTTTGTTTTTGGGTTTTGTCTTTACCTCGAGGTTGTTTTGTCTTCCAGTTGAGTCCCATTACGTCTTGTTCCTGGTGCCTTCCTGTCTTGGCCCTCCCTAGCCCAAGGCCTGTCTGGACGCTCCTGGGGGATGGGAACAGCTCGGGAAGGCTCCGGCCTGAGAACGTGTTCATAGGCACCTAGGCTAGAATCAGACCTGCTACCTTTGTTTGCAGAGCACTCGTGGCGGCTTTGAATGGGTCAGGGACCCACCATCGTGGCAGAAGGGGGATTAGAACTCAGGCCTCAGTCAGACCCCTTGATTCCCACAGGTTACATTCCTAGCAGGCTGCTGTTGCCTCCTGGGTAGCTGGTTTCCTTCCTTGAGTGCGGGGTTCAGAGACCTGGGCCATGGTGATAGCACCCGAGGAGAGACGCAGTCTCTCTTCCCCCATCCTCAGCCTACCCTGTACTTGCAGGACGTTGGCTGGTTACACGTCACAGCCAGTTGCTTAGATCAAAACCTGCGTCGTCACCACTCTGTTAATTCGCGCAAATCAAGAGAATTGTATCATGTCAGGCCCCAGCCTTGTTATCATCAGGGAGCAGTTTTCACGGAAGACAGTTTCCCACAGATGGGAGATGAGGAAGGGGGCACTGGCATTCCCCACCCCGCCTCCCCCACAGATCATCAGGCATTAGGTTTCACGAAGAGCACGCAGGCTAGATCTTTGGCATGTGTGGTTCCCAGTAGGGTCTGTACTTCTATGGGAATCTAATGCTGCTGCTGACGTGACAAGAGGTAGAGCTTAGGTGGTCGTGTGAGCAGTGGGCATTGGCTGTAAATGCAGAGGGAGCTTAGCTTGCTGGCTGTTGCTCTCAGCCTGCTGTGCAGCCTGGGGCATCGCAGGCAATGGAGTGGTTCTGGTCAGTGCCCTGAGGGTTAAGGACTCCTGGCTTAAAGAACTTTGGTCTCCTGTTGCTTTTTAGAGTCTAGGACTAACCAGTTCTCTTGGTATTTTCCCTGAGGCTGTGCTAAGAGCAGCTTGTGGAGCTGCACTGTGTCAGTGGCCCTTGGTTCTTGCCCAGGCTTGGCCTGGGGGAAGCAGGTCACCTACCATGTGCAGTGACAGCACTCGTCACAGTAAGGTTACTTTTCCATGATCTGACGAGCTCGTGTGGGGGCAGGGTTGAGGGCGACAGTCTCCGAGCCACCTGTGCCCACTGAGCCCTTCTCTCCGGCAGCATCGACACGCCTGGAGTCATCAGACGAGTCTCCCAGCTCTTCCACGAACATCCTGACCTCATCGTGGGGTTCAATGCATTCCTACCCCTTGGGTACAGAATAGATATTCCCAGGAACGGCAAGATCCACATCCAGGCACCTCCCACCAGCCAGGTAGGCTGCTGCAGGCTGGTTTCCGGTAGCCAGCCTTGACCTGGGCCTGGCAGTATTGCCTGTGTGTCATTGCATGCAAACTACCGTCACTTCTGTTCTTTGTCTAAACATGCCTTTTGGGTCCAGCACAAATCAGAATAGACCAAAGCGCAAGGGCAGCCTCAAGGTCCCAGACTGATGTTTGTAAGAGTTCAGAGTAGACCTGTGGGGTTGGAGGAATAGCTCAGTGGTGAAGCGCTTGCCTAGCAAGCTCAAGGTCCTGAGTTCGATTTCTCAGCATCACGTAAAGCTGGGTGTGGTGGCATATACCTATAATTCCAGCACTCTGGAGGCTGAGGCAGGAGGATTGCTGTTGTGGTTAGGATCTGGAGTGTCCCCACAAAAGTCTCATGTATTTTAATGTTATGGATTGTCTATGGAAACATGTGCTGTTGGTAGATTGGGGCCTGGTCTGGAGGGTGGATTACAGTTAAGTTAGGATTAAAGGCATGTAAGTTAGGATTAACGGTGTGTAGTGGCCACACCTTCCACACCTGGATGCAAGAGGGGCTAATCACTGGGCAGAGACCTAGAAGGATATATAAGCTGCATTCTGTCTTCCTTGAGGACTAGGACTGGGACTAGGACGAGTCTCAACTAGTCTCAACTGGCCTTCCTGTTTGTGATGTCGTGAGAAGCTGCCTCCACCTCTCTGCCTCTGCCATGTACTTCGATTGCTGCCGGCCACCCCTGAATGGACTGTGACCATCTGAAACTGCGAGCTAAAATAAACCTTTCCTTTCCTAAATTTGTGGGTGTCAGGTATTGAGTCACAGCAACGGAAAAGTAACTAAGACAATTGCCATGAGTTCAAGGCCAGCCTGGGCTCTGTAGTGAGTTCAGGACCAGCCTGGACTCCAGAACACGACCCTGTCTTTAAACAGAATTAATAAAGAGTAGAGCTGGAAGTCAGACTCGGTAGTGAAGGCCTGTCATCTCAGAACTTTGGGAGACTGAGGCAGGAGTATCAGAAGTTTGAGCCCAGTAGGGACAACTTAGTGAGACCCTGTCTCAAAAATCAAACATTAAAATGGACTGGGGATGTAGTTCAATGTGAAGGCACTGTGCTTGATCCCTAGTGCTATTTAAAAAAAAAAAAAAAATCCTAACACAGGCTGCCTGTAAGTATCCCAAAATGATGCATTTGGAAAATCTAATAAGAGTCAGTGAAGCATGTGCTGAGCTGGGTTGGTCCCTGAGCGGCATAGACACGCATGCATGCACAGAAGAGTTGTCTTGGAACAATCCCTGCAACACAGGTTTTGCATCAAGTCAGAGTTGTCACCTTAGCAGCTGCTGCAGCTGTGGTGCAGGTGCCTCCTTGAACCTGGACGCGTGCTGATCAATGGGGGCCCTTCACTCCCATGGCTCCAGCAAAATGAAGTGGTTGAGCTGTGTGTGTTTTGAGGGGCTGTTCCTGTTCTTGGAATCGCAGGGAGTGCTTGCTTGGCATAGGCTGGGGGGCTGTGTTAGGGGTGTCAGGTGGCTGCCGCTTCTCTCTCTACAGTTCCTCTTCACTAGGGCTTCCTGACTACCACTCAGTGTGACAGCCAGCAATGGCTCCCAGCGCAGCTAAACGTCCCAGGGACAGAACTGCTCCTCTAGGAACTGCTGGCCTCTGTCCAGGGGTCCAGCCCTGCAGGCACTGCCTGTTCTCACCTCTGATGGGGCCAATGCAGAGTGGTGGATTGTAGGGGCTCACATCTATGGAGAGCTGGAGTGCACAGTGGGGACCCGGAAAAGGGGTGTGGTAGTGACTGGTCCTAGTGGTAGTTCTGTGTCAGCTTGGGCTTTTCTCTGCTTGAGGCAGGGCATGCTGTCTCATTAAAGCCCAGGAATGCCTCCTACCTTCTAAAGGGCCCAGTGTGTTGCTGCAGGCCCGTCACCCAGCGTTCTCTGTGGCTGAGGTGGACAGATGGCAAGTTAATTCCTGCCAGGGCAGTTTAACAACTTAGCAGGACCCTGTGTCAAAAATGAAAAAGTACTGAGAAGGCCCTGGGCTCAGTCACCAGTGGCACAGAAACTAAAAGGGAGCTTGGAAGCCTGTGGAGTGGCATCCCCAGTACCCTCTTCCCTTTGCACATGGCTCTCGGCCCCTAGCCTATGGCATGTGAGTGACTCCGTGGGAAAACTGACGTGGCTTAGGTGAAGGCCTACCTGACACCTGTTCTGTGACTCGTACTGTGTCAATAGAGTTCTAGCTGAGGACCATCCTGGTCGGAGCCAAGTGGGCCCCTGTGCCTGTAGCAGCTGTCTCAGCAGCCCCTTCTGGGGATGGGATGGGGACCCTGTGATCCTGGCTGAGTCAGCACAGTTGTTCACATAGGTGTCCACAGTCAGCTCTTCCCATAAGTCCTTGGGCTCATTCTGACACCGCAGGCAGTCCTGTCTCCATGAAGGTGACTTTGCTGACTTGAAGGCTGGATAGGACTTCCGACTGAGCAGCTGTGAACAGGCTTGTGTGTCGCTGTATGGGAGCCTTTTCTCTTTTTCCGTAGTCTTGGGAATTGAACCCAGGGCCTTTACACTGAGCTATGTCTCCACCTTATTTTTATTTTTCGACTTTGAGACAGGGTCTCACTAAGTCACTGAGTTGCCCAGGCTGGGCTCACACTTGGAATCCTCCTGCCTCAGCCTCCCAGAGTGCTGGGATGACAGACAAGGCCTGGTTGTGACAGCCATGTGCAGATTAATCTCCCTTGGTTGGAGGGAAGGTGTCCCTTCAGAGTCCCCGGGAACCCACTTGGTTCAGGTGGAGGTGACACTGGGCCCCTTGGTGGCCCTGGTGCCCAGGCGTCCCATGTGGAGTCATCACAGCCAGGAGGCTGTCTCCGTTCCCATATGCCTGTGTGGTTCCTTTTGTGGTTTGTTTTTCTGACTTTATCTTTTTCTTTTTCATTATCTTAGAATGCAGCTTTGTTTTTCTTGTTTCTTTCTTGTCCTGAAGCCATAGAGGAGTGAAGAGGGGGTGGTGAGGAGGAGAACCGGGAGTCCTTGAGCACTGAGGATGGTCCCCAGGAGAAGAGGCCCAGCCTTGTGTGCTGTGTGACCTTCGGGCTCCTCCCTGGCTTCTGCCCCTGGCTGCTGATAACATATTCCTTGATAGCCAGCCAGAATGGCCCCAGTGTTGCTGGGTGTCCCTGGTGGGCAGGGTGGCCCCTATGGTGATCAGGACAGGCAGACAGGAGTGGCGGGAGCAGCAGGGCAGTGTGGGAAGACAGCATGGCCTCCTGCTGGGGCTGTGGCCCTAGGGGTCAGCACCATGAGTGATCCTGTGATTCCGGCCTCATTGTGGTTTCACTGCCACCCATACTCCACTCCCACCTCTGGGCCCTTGTTATACCCTGGTTCAGCTGTTCAGAATAGTGGCACAGGCCTGGAATCCCAGCTCTCCAGAAGGCTGAGGCAGGAGGATCACAAAGTTAAGCCTAGTCTGGAAAACTTAGCAAGACCTTGCCTCGAAATGAAAAATATAAAGGTCTGAGGATAGAGTTTACTATGCAGGTCCTGGGCTTAGTTAGTCCCTTAGTGCCTGGTACCATGCGCACGCGCGCACACACACACACACTCACGCTCATACAGAGTGCTGGGCTGTGAGGCAGTAGGTGGGATGGAAAGGAGCAGCAGAGAGGAGACCCCTGTCCTCAGTGGGGGTGCAGGGTCTAGAGGAGCCGTGGGCCCGGGGTGGAAAGGTGGAGGAGGGGTTGCTGGAAGTTCAGGGCTATGTCTCTGCTCTTGTGCCCAGAAGACAGAGGGCTCAGGAGATCCTGGCAATGGGGAGAGGCCCTTTGCTAAGACACAGTAGACAGTGAGGAGGGGTTTGTGTGACAGGGACAGAGGGCATGGGGACAGGACTGGGGGAGCCCAGTGGCAGGAATGCTGTGGGTGGTGGCAAGGACCATGTGAAGGTCTGTGATACAGAGACATCAGTTCTTGGGGTTGGGTGCTGGGGATGTGCTGGGGATTTGAGGCTGGGTGCCACTGGTCTTTTGTCTCTCTGGGCCATGTGAGGCTGTGTGTGACTCCCGGTGTGGGGTCCCCCCGTAGGCTGTGGCTCCTCAGTGGCAGAAAGCCACCTAGGGCCAGAAAACTCCCCAGTTTTCCCAGTAGTTTCCTGCCTCAGTTGAGTGCAGGCTTTGTGGCTTTTGTGAAGCTGGGTGGACATTTCCAAGAATCCAAGGATTCATAAATAATGTTGGAAGGTTGTGCTTTCCTTCGCCTGATGTTTTAGCTACTTTCTTCTTGTTGCGGCAGAATACCTGACAGCCACAGTTTAAAGGAGGAAAGATTCATTTAGCTCAGACAGTCCATTCATGGGACAGCTTCCAAGCTTGAAGGCACTTGGGAGAGGCCGGAGAGCTACTTAAGCTTTGCAAACAGAAGCCAAGTGAAGCAGGAACTGAGTGAGTCCGGAGACTCAGGCAAGGCCAGGTCTTTCCCAGGAAGAAGCTGTAACAGTGTTTCTTCTTCCTTCCTGTACTTAGTTCAGTCTGCCAGTTTGGTCACCACACCCTGCATGGGTTCCCCTCCCTCACTTCCTGGCCCACAAATCAATAACAAACACTTGAAAGCACTTCCCTGGGCAGCCCTGAGTCTCAGCAAGTTGACACAATCTTTCCGGGTCAAACCCCAAGCACCTGCCCCTTCAAGCCAGGCGCCACCTGCCAGTAAAACACAGTTCCCACAGTTAGCCCAATGGATCCAGGTACATGAGGCTCTGGGGAACATTCTAGATCTAGTCGTAACACCCAGTGTGAAGTCTGTCTGTGTCAGTGGAAATGAGCAGCTCGTGGATGGAGTGCATTCCCTGTTTTCTATTTCTTCTGCCCTGCCCCTCGGCTCTCAGGCTGTGTTAGGATTCACTGCCGTCCCTGTACCACATCCCTGTAGGCGTGTCCTTTAGGATGGCTTTGCTGGGTCCCCCGGTGCCTCTTGGTTCATCTCCATGAAGGACCACCTAGCTGTGTTCTGTGGTGGCTGCTGCCACTCTGGCTTGTTTGCCAAGCCTATGGGAGTGGTTCTGTCTTGTCTCAGTGGCTCTCTTGGGACCATTGGAGCCTGGGCTGCTTGAAAATACCCCCTGGTGTGGTGGCACCTTGTGGGACACCCATACCCCCCACCAGCAGGCCTCATCCCTAAGGCTGCCTTGCTCTCTGGCCAGCCTGGGAGACACCAGTGGGGGGACACTCATGCAGACCCAGGATTGAGTGGGGACAGGCTGAAGTCTTAGCCCTAGGGAGCCTTTGAATGGTACGATTGAAAATATGGTGAGCACTGCTGCCCAGTGCCATCGCACAGAAAGGCAGCGTATAACAGCACTTCGGTGTGTCCCCATCCGTGTTGGTCACTGCGTGTGTGACTGCTGGCTCCTGCCCAAAGTAATAAGCATGAATGATCAATGTTTTGAATTGATTAAGGACAGGAAGGCAACCAGGACAGTACCATTACAGATCCTCAGGAAATAAGACTTAAAGAGCTGCTTCAGAAAGTGGCAGGAATGAGGGGATGAGTGTGTCCGAAGCCAGGGGGAGAATTGGGGGGGGGGGGAACCTCATGATCATGCTTCTTGACTGTAATAATTTATTAATTTATCTATTTTGTAAAGAGGGTCTCGCCTGTAGCCCAGGCTGTCCTTGAACTCAAGGCAGTCCTTCTGCCCCAGCCGCCCCACCCCCACCCCGAGTGCTGAGATTAGCAGCAGCAGCCATAGTGAAACACAGCCAGGTGGTTCCTCACGGAGATGAACTAAGAGGCACTGGGGAACCCAGCAAGTCCATTCTGAGGGACACACCTACAGGGGTGTGGTACAGGGACGCAAATGAATCCTGACACAGCCTGAGAGCTGAGGGGCAGGGCGGAAGAAGTAGAGAGAACATGGAACTACACTTTGCCCACGAGCGGCTCATTTCCACTGACACAAATCATAGTGCGCCACTATGCCCGTGGTGCTGGGGAATCACACGCAGAGACTTGTGCTTGCTAGGCGCTGCGCTCTTCCTCCAGCCCCTCCCTGTGAAACTGTAAGCCTCCGCGTTTTTCTCCACTGCACAGTATGTGCCACACGCAGGGAGGAACTTGATGTTGTGGGGAGCAGTGGAGCATGGGGGTGGCACAGGTCCTGCCGGAGGTTCTGCGCTTTCCTGAGAGGTGGTTCCAGAAAATCTGTGGAACAGGTGACCGAGCAGAGACCTTGAGCCCATCTGGGGGACTGTGCTTCACGCACAGAGTGGCCACTGTGCCTGGATGGTGCAGGGTAATTCAGGGTTCGTACACAATGTCCTCTGCCAGACAGTCTTCCTAAGTGTCAAGTTGCCCAGGCTGGGCTCAAGTTTCCAATCCTCCTGCCTCAGCCTCCCAGAGTGCGTGGATGAGGGGCCTAGGGCATGTGAATTTTTCAAAGACTTATTAACCCTTCGTGTTCACCACCTAGGTTTTGGAAGAATTGTGTGGAGGAGAGGAGTGTGGGAACACATGGGTGCTCAGATACCCTGGGGGCCTCTAGCATGGCTTGTGCGGTCTCCAGGCCTCACAGCTCCCCCTGCTTTTCGGCTGAGGAAATAGCAAAAACCTGCAAAGAGCTATTGGTGTAATTATAGCTACTCGAATGCTGAGGCAAGAAGATCGCAGGTCTGTACAACCTAGCAACTTAGTTAGACCTTGTCTCAAAATAAGAAAAAAGAGCAGGGCTGTAGCTCCCTGGAAGAGCACCCGCCTGGCACATAGGAAGCCCTCGGGTCTAGCTTTTATTTATTTATTTTTTTGCCCTGGTTCCTAACCCCAGCGTTGCAAAAAAAGCCCCCCATGGCCCTGTGCTAGCTTCTGTTGGCTCTTGGTGCTCGTGCAGGCGGCACTGGCCTGGTGGGGTCTGGGCCCTGCTCCCAGTGCCTGCTGTGTTCACTTGCCCCACACTGTTGTCAGGATACCCCACATGCCCACTGCGATGTGGCAGAGGACACCAAGCACCAGGCAGCGTACAAGGAGGAGAGGCCCTCTGCACCGCTGGAGTCAGACTCCGTGGAGTTCAACAATGCCATCAGCTATGTGAACAAGATCAAGACGCGTTTCTTGGACCACCCCGAGATCTACAGATCCTTCCTGGAGATCCTACACACCTACCAGGTGAGGGCTGCCTGGGGTCTCAGGTATACAGCCACCAGGTAAGGGCTTTGCTTCCTCTAGCCTGGCTGTCAGTGGGCAGCAGGTTGCTGATGGCCTTTGGGTTTTCTCCTCTGAAATCACTTATTTCTGTAGCACAGTCTTCATCTTAGCTTTGTCTTGTCTTTTTTCCCCCTGCCCTGTGGTCCTGGGGATAATACCCAGCGCTTTCACACTGAGTTGCATCCTAGCCTCCCCCCACCACCTTTTTTGTTTTGTTTTATTTTGTTTTTTTAAGATAGATTCTTGTTCTTTAGTCTTAGCTAGTCCTGAATTCACTGTGTAACCCAGATTGCCTCAAACATATGGCCATCCTCCTGCCTCAGCCTCCCAAGTGCTGAGATGACAGCATGCACTACCATACTTGTTTTATGTAGTACGGGAATCAAATCCAGGGCCTTGTGCTTGCTAGGCTTGTGCGTTAACTCCTGAGCTATACCCCCAGCTCCTCCCTAAACTCATTTTTGTTCTTTACTGTAAGTTGCCGAGAGTCTCAGGCTAGGCTGGAGCTTTCTATTCTCTTGCCTTGCTGGGATGGGGACAGGGTCTGAGGCTGGGCCCTGCACTGTCTAGAAACTTAGAAGCTCCCTGCCAGAAGAGAGCACTGCCTCTAGGGACCATACTGCTTCTGTGAGGTTGCTGTGGAGTTGAAGGAGATACGCACACTGCTTGGTCTCCTCTTTTCCCTGTCATGGCTTTTGTCAGCCGGCTGCCATGTCCGGTTGTATGGATTGGTCACTGCATGACTGGGAATGGCAGTGGCTGAGATTATAGCCCTGCCTTGCTTGGCCCAGCTTGGAAATCTTTTTTGCTCCCCACAGCCCTTCCTTTCTGGTCCCGTGCATGTCCATGTCTCTCCTTACGTGCTGGCTCCCCTTCAGCCCTGCTGATCCCAGGCTCCTCCCTGACCCTACCTGACCTCCAGCTTCCCCTGACCTTAGCTGAACCTGGGATCTCCCAGCCCCGTGGGCCCTACCTGCTCCCAAAGCTGGTGCCTGCCTGGCTCCTCCTATTCTGGGTCACGGTGGAATCTACTTACAGTGGGCTTGGCCAGCGTCATGTGTCTTCTCTGCCTTCCCCCCACTGCCCACAGAAGGAGCAACTGCATGCAAAGGGCCGGCCGTTCCGGGGCATGTCAGAGGAGGAAGTGTTCACCGAGGTGGCCAGCCTCTTCCGTGGCCAGGAGGACCTGCTCTCGGAGTTCGGACAGTTTCTGCCTGAGGCCAAGCGGTCCCTGGTTAGTGCGTGCCATTCCAGCCAGCTCCCACGCTGGGCTCTGTGGGGGTGCCTGTCACAGCAGCGAGACCAGTGCCAGCCCGAGTGTTCTGTTCCCATCACAGACGTGCACTGCAAAAATGCAGAAATGGTGGGGGTGGCTTGAGGTTGGATGGTGACCAGTGGGGACAGAGAACGGAGTGGAGGACAGACCCACGGGCCAGCTGTGGCCAGAAACCTGTGTGGCTGCCTATCTTTCTTTTTTTCCCCCCACATGAACAGAAGGCTCTTTGGAAGAAACATTGAGCTGCAGCTGAGTAGCGTGACAGTCTTACAAGGGATGAGATGTGTGTAGAAATGTATAGCTGGCTCCTCTTTCTGGCTCTGAAACTGTGAACTGTGGTAGGGAGACCCATCCCTTCTGCAGCTGAGTCCATCCTCCTGCTGTCTCAGGACACCTTGCTTGGGCCTGTCACCTGAGTGCCACATGCCATGACACCTTGCCTGGTCCTGTCACTCAAAGTTCACATGCAGTAGCAAGTCAGTACCTCTTTTTTCCCATGGCTGCATCGGCACTGCATGGTCAGGCTTCCCTGTGGCCATTGGCCCGTCAGAGACTGCTTGTTATGGTGACCGGAAGGAGGTCGTTTCAAGTCAGTTCCAAGGAGCTGGGCTGCCACCTCATACCATGGCTCTGCGTGCACAGGCACATGTTCGTCATAGCAAGGAGCAGAGCAGGAGAAACAGGCCGACGCTAGCCCCCATGTCTCTTGTGGCCAGCCTGCCCAGCTCAGTCGTTGGACCGTGTGTGGCAGGTCGCAGGACAGGAAGTAGAAAAGCCGCTTGTCTCTAAAGGAGAAAGTGTTGTCTTCTGAGGTTAAGACTTTGCATGCTGGATAGATGGCTGTCTTAATATTCTACCGTGTGGCTAGGCCATGCTGTCTATTGTCCGTCCATCTGTTGATGGGTGCGTGGCCCTGCCTGGCCCCTTGCAGCCTGGGCCTGGGGCTGGACATGTGGCCCAGTGGTGAGCGTTGGCCCAACAAGGATACCAGCCTGGGTTCTGTTACTAACACTGCCAAAAAAAAAAAAAGATAGAGAGAAAGAGAGATCCTGTCCTATAAGGATCACCTGGAAGGATTGTCCTGGAGTCTTAGGGATCCAGATCTCGCCACTAGCAGGCTGGAGCAGGTGCCACGTTGTCCCTGAGCCTGGCTTGAGCAGCTGCCCTCTTTCGGACACTGACCACCCCTCAACCCCCCAGTTCACAGGCGGTGGGCCATGCGATGTGAACAGTGTGCATAAAAACGAGCCTGATAAGGGGCTAGAGCCTGGCCGGAAGCGATCGCGGCCCTCTCTCCTGCGCCCCGCCTCCACACCCGCCAAGGTAACCACTGTCAGTGTCTGGCCTTGTGTAGGGATACCTGGGGGACACTCCTGGGATGGGGACAGGGTCTGAGGCTGGGCCCTGCACTGTCTAGAAACTTAGAAGCTCCCCGCCAGAAGAGAGCACTGCCTCTAGGGACCATACTGCTTCTGTGAGGTTGCTGTGGAGTTGAAGGAGATACGCACACTGCTTGGTCTCCTCTTTTCCCTGTCCTGGCTTTTGTCAGCCAGCTGCCATGTCCTGTTGTATGGATTGGTCACTGCATGACTGGGAGTGGCAGTGGCTGAGCTTGAGTTCTTCATGTCACACTTGTGGGTCTCCTCATCACGCGATTCCACCATTTCTCATGCATTTACTAGGGTCTTCTGCCCTCACAGAGAGCTTTCTTTCCGTTCTCGTATGCTCAGTCCATATTCTGTCATAGCCTCCAGGTCATCATTTGTTTTTTCCAGTGTTGATGTGGACCCCCAAATCATCCTAGTGTTGGCTAGTGGACCCCATCAGGCCACCTCCTGCACTTGCCTATGGGTTCCCCCTGGCCTCCATGCACTGGGCCATGATTTTATCGGCCCAGTAATGACCGTGTCATGCAGTCCAGTGCAGGTCTGAGGCCAGCTTCAGGACAGCGTCCACACTCAGATCTGAGCCTGGCTTCCCTGGGAACTCCGTTATCCCCTCCTCTACCCTTCTTTTCCCTGTCTCTCCTGAGGGACAAAACAGTCAACAGGAGGATCCCTAGTGTCACTCCTACTGGTGACATTTCCACCTGGCCAAAGCCCTGAACTGCCTAGAGTTAGGCCTGGGTCTGGTGGGTGCTACATGCTGTGTGAGATCTACCCTTCCTGAGACCCCGGAGGCCAGGGTACCTGGAGCAAGCACACCCTGGCTCACACTGGGCAGGGTGGCCTCCGCCCTGCACAGTGGGCCCAAAGATGGCCCAGAGGTTCCCAGGCCACCAGGAGCTCCTGCCCCAGCACCTTCCTGAGTGTGCCACCATAGCTCCCTGAGGAAGGCTCCAGGTTGTGTTGTGACTGACTGGGAGGCATAGTAGGCCACTGTGGGCTGAATCACACTCACCTCAAGGCTGTATTCACAGAAGAAGATGAAACTCCGTGGCACCAAAGACCTGTCCATTGCCGCCGTGGGCAAGTACGGCACGTTGCAGGAGTTCTCCTTCTTTGACAAGGTGGTGTCCCCACTTCCATTTCTTCCCTATAGACAGGCTCATTGCGGAGGGAAGATGCATGGAGGGGTGAACCGCTGTCACCTCACAGGGTGTGAGGGTTATTACAATGAGAGCAGGTGGTGTGGTTCTGGGTTGAGGGGTGGGATCTGGCAGCTCCTGTGGTTATGGGCTGAGGAACAGGGTTCTGGTGGGTTCTCCATGTTCCTGTGGTCTGGGGCTGAGGAGAGGGTTCCCAGCGGGTCCCTGTGATCCCAAGGCACTAAGCACTGTCCCGCAGGTCCGCCGGGTGCTGAAGAGCCAGGAAGTATACGAGAACTTCCTGCGCTGCATCGCACTCTTCAACCAGGAGCTGGTGTCGGGCTCCGAGCTCCTGCAACTCGTCAGCCCCTTCCTGGGGTGAGTGGCCCATGCTCGGTGCCCACACCAAGGGCTGTTTCTGCAAAGTCCACCGGTTGTGCCTGCCTCGGGCTGGGGTTGGGTATTTTAACAGAATTGTTAGAAGCTTTTGTGAGAAAGCTGGGCCCCCACACACTGGTACTGCTGTGATCATGGCAGGAACATGACAGTCACCCCACGATCGCCAGGTACCCTGTCACGTATGTGCCAGTATGTGCGTGGAGAGAGGGTTCCCCCCTTTCCATGGCTTAACTTAGGGTTTTTGACACCATCATGATGGTGTGAAAGCCATGCATCCGTAGCAATCGCTGCACCTGGAATCATAGGTTGAGATTTGTCCCTTGCTGGCCATGACTTTCCATAGTCTCGTTTTCCTGGGCAGTGGTTGCTCTGCAGCACCTTGTACTGAGCTGGGCACCAGAGGTGCCAGCCTTCAGCATGCTTTCCATTTAATGGTGATCTCAGCCTAAACAGGGTTGTTGGCTGTGACCCTATTATAAAGTGAGGAGCAGCCCGGCCCCCTGCAGCTGTCCTTCCTTGAGTGTTTCCAGGCCTCCCTGTGGTTGGTAGGGTTGTCAGCTTATGAAGGGGTCCTGCTGGTGACCTAGGGAGGGGGCGGGTTCAGGCACAGCCACTCCCAGGTGAAGAGACTTAGGGAGCCCTCAGCGCCCTTTCTGCCTGCCTGACGCTAAGTCTGAGTTGTGACCATCTGTAGCCCTGGGCTCCCCATGAGGCCCTCAGAGATCCTGTCCCTCTCCAAAGGCCCCAGAGTGCCTATTTCCCAACGTCTTTGTCTTTATAGGAAGTTCCCAGAACTCTTCGCTCAGTTCAAGTCCTTCTTGGGGGTGAAGGAGCTGTCATTTGCCCCACCTCTGAGCGAGCGCTCTGGGGATGGGATCAGCCGAGAGATCGACTATGCGTCCTGCAAGCGCATTGGCTCAAGCTACCGAGCACTGCCCAAGACCTACCAGCAGCCCCGGTGCAGCGGGAGGACGGCCATCTGCAAGGAGGTAGCATCTGACCCACAGGGCGGTGCGAGAGACCCTGACCCTTGGGTGGCAGAGACCTCCGGCTCTGCCCCCGGGTTCTGGGATGCAAATGGCGCGTGACAGGGCCCATGAATCCTCCAGTGGAGATGACTGTGCATGCAGTGCTACTGGAGGTTTGAGTTGAGCCTAGAGTGCCCAGTGAGCAGTGAAATTTGCCTTCTTTGTCGTGAGACTGTTCCAAAGTCCCAGTCCTGACTAAGGCTCTACTCGGCCTTTGGACTTATTTCCTGGTCCCAGGACAATTACTGCATTCCCAGAGTTGGGGAGGCTTGACTGTGGGCTCCAGGATAGTCTTAGCCTGGGGTCACATCCAGTCCCCTGTGTAGGGGCTGTGAATAAAGTTTTATTGGCACATGGCCACACCAGTCTAGGGACACGGTGCCTGTGGCTACTGTGAGGACAAAGGCAGAATTGATGCTCACAGGATGGCCAGCTGCCCGCAGCACCCCAAGTGTTCATTTGCCAACTCTATGCCGAGCCCTCGTTGGCTGAGGTAGGGTCACGTGCTTGCTGTGCCGGCATCTTGCATTCCCCTAAGATTGACCTAGGTCTAGTTTTCCTGCTGGGGTGGGCACTGGTGACCCGCATCAACTTCTGGACTTAGTAGCATGGTTACCGACCCAGCCCCAGTCCTCCTGCCCGGCCAGCAGCTGCCACGCCCTGACCTTTTGGTGCAGGTGCTGAATGACACCTGGGTCTCCTTCCCGTCCTGGTCGGAGGACTCCACCTTCGTCAGCTCCAAGAAGACACCGTATGAGGAGCAGCTGCACCGCTGTGAGGATGAGCGGTTCGAGGTAGACGCGGCTGCCTGCACTTCCCGTTGTCTCTGTCTCTGTCTGGTGCCATCCAGGGCCCCACTGTGCCCACGCCTGTCTCCCGGGTGAAAAGGGATTTCGGCACCCACTGGCAGGGGCAGCCCCCCTCAATGTCCTGCTGCTACTGCTGCTGCTGACCCGGCCCCGAGCTGGGAACACAGTGGCCAGGCATGCTGGTGCCGACTCATTATTGCAGATAGTCTGAGGTAGGAAGATGGCAAATTCAAGGCCATCTTGGAAGACTTAGGGATTTGGAGAGACCCTGCCTCAGAATAAACACTAAGGGTTAGAGGAATGGCACAGCAGTTAAGGTGCTTGCCTTGCAAGCTCAAGGCCCTGAGCTCCTGGTGGCACATGCCTGTAATCCCAGCACTCAGGAGGCTGAGGCAGGAGGATTACTGTGAGTCCAAGGCCAGTCTGAGCTCCATAGTGAGTTCAGGACCAGCCTTGGCTGCAGAGTGAGACCCTCCCCCCCCGAAAAAAAAAGCAAGTTTAAAAAAATAAAAACTGAAAAATATTGTGGGATATAGCTTAGTAAATGGCTGAGCCAATCCCCAGTACAAAAAAACAAGTAGAGGTTGTATCACTGGGATCACATGGTGTGTTCCTGCAGTGCCCAAGTGTTGCCTGAGGTGGTGGACAGTGTGGTGCCCTCTGTGTGTCGCTGAGGATGGTCATGCCTGGAGTCCTGGGAGGGGTTGCCCCTGAGAACCTGGTATGCCTGTGCTGTTGCCTTGGCTGCTAGGTGCTCACGAGGTGGTACAGAACTCCCTGAGTCCCCATCTTTGGTACCCTTGCCTAAGGTTGGTCCTCCGTCCTATCTAGGTGGCTGGCTGACCTCTCTTGTGTCCCTTGCAACAGCTGGATGTGGTGCTGGAGACCAACCTAGCCACTATCCGTGTGCTGGAGAGTGTGCAGAAGAAGTTGGCCCGCATGGCCCCCGAGGACCAGGACAAGTTCCGCCTGGATGATGCACTGGGTGGCACGTCCGAGGTGATCCAGCGTCGCGCAGTACATCGCATCTATGGTGACAAGGCGCCCGAGGTCATTGAGAGTCTCAAGAGGAGCCCCGCCACCGCTGTGCCTGTCGTCCTCAAGAGGTGGCCCCGTGGTGGGGGAGGGTTTCAGCAAGGGTCACCTGGGGTCTTTGGGGCACCCGCCCTTCCTCTCCCACTCATGTCCCTGCCATGGGGGAGTACCGTCAGTAAGGGTCACTGCCAAGTCCCTGGGCGCAGTCTACTGTTGTCCTGCCCTGGTCCCTGCCCTGGTTCTGGGGACACCCCATTTCTTTGTGTGACTTCATGACATTCAGTATCCACAAGAGCTGTGCACTGTCTCTGGATGACTTAACACTGAGTGCCGGGTGCATGCTGGGTGATGGCTGCTACGTATACATCATTGGGGGATTGTGACAGTGTGACAAGAGACAAAGTCTTGGACCGGAGGAGTGGCTCAGGGGTTAATGTGCCTGCTAGTACTGAGTACCAGAGTTCCATTCCCCAACACCACATAAGCCGGGCATGGTGGCGCGTATCTGTAATCCCAGCACTCGGGAGGCTGAGACCGGAGGGCTCTGTAGTGAGTTCAGGACCAGCCTGGGCCAAAGGACAAGACCCTGTCTCAAAAATAAATAAATGAAAGAGACAAAGTTTTACATGTTCAGTGCAGACACAATTTGTATATTTTCAAGCCAGGTGTGGTGGTGCACACCTGTAATCCCAGCACTCGGGAGGCTGAGTGAAGAGGGTTACTGTGAGGCAGCCTGGGCTAGGTAGTGAGTGGAACCAGCCTGGATTACGGAACAAGATCATGTTTAAAAATAATTTTTTTAACATAGTGGATTGAATGTGTAGATACAGAATCCACAGGTGACTAATGCTGTAAACCACGTGGGCCATGCACTGTCATGCACCCCAGTCATCTTAGCTACCTGGGAGGCTGAAGCAGGAAGAATACAACCTCAAGTGCCAGATGGGGCAATTTAGCAAGACCCTGTCTTAAACTCATTTTTTTTCTTTTTCTTTTTCTTTTCTTTCTTTCTTTCTTCTTTTTTTTTTTAAAGGCAGGGTCTTTCTCTGTTGCCCAGGCTGGTCCGGAACTCACTGGTGTAGCCGAGGCCGGCCTTGGACTCAGCACAATCCACCTGCCTCAGCCTCCTGAGTGCTGGGATTATAGGTGTGTGCTACCACACCCAGTTAAATGTGATTCTGGGGAATCAACTCAGCCTTGCGCATGACGGCTGTGCCATTCCTCTAGCCCCTTAAAACCATTTTAAAAAAAAAAAAAAGGTGGCAGGGGATAAAGATTAGTGCAAAAGCCCCTGGGTTTAATCCCTGGCACGACCCCCCCCCAAAAAAAAAAAAATCCTACAGACACTCATCTTGTGCCAGATCTATGTACTTAGCAACACATCTGGAGAACCTTCCCATGTTAGGGCTCTGTGTCGGAGTTACTGCTCTTAGGCAGACCCTGTGCTCCATCCCAGTTTCCACAGCTGGGCAGGGTGCTGTGGCCTGTCCCTCCAGCAGGCAGTGTGGCAGCTCCACAGCTGGCTCAGTCAGTGCCAGAGAGGCGGGGTTGGGGAAACTGTGGAATAGCACCTGGTGCTGGGGCCTCTTCTCCCGTCCTCACATTTTCTCTTTCCTTCCTTCTTTCTTCATTTTTCCTTTCTTTTTTATTTCTGACATAGGGTCTCTATAGTCCAGCCTAGTCTGAACTCACTTTGTAGCTCAGGCTGGCCTGCATATCACAGCAGTGCTCCTGCTTCAGCCTCCCAAGGGCTGAGATTACAAGCGCTCGTCACCGTGCCCGCCTGTTTATGTGACGCTAGGGTTTGCACCCTGGGTCTTAGCGCTTCCTAGGCAAGTGCTATAATCACTGAGCTATTCCCCCAGCCCACATTTTTTTCTTTTTCTTTTCTTTTCTTTTTTTTTTGTGAAACTGGAGACGAAACCCAGGTCCTTCATACTTAGTCACATCCACAGCTTTATTATTATTATTATTTTGAGACTAGGTCTTGCTTAATCGTTGAGGCTTGGCCCCATTTGTGATCCTCCTACCTCTGCTCCCTCTCGAGCCGGATGACAAGCCTGCATTGCCCTCTTTACTCCTGATTGTGCCCAGTGCCACGTCCTGGGCCTGAGCTCTGTTGTCTCCAGTGGTATTGGGGCTGGACAGGCTCGACCTCTCAGGGTTGCTGTGGGGAGAGTCCTCCCCACACTGAGCCATCCACCCCCCACAGGCTGAAGGCAAAGGAGGAGGAATGGCGCGAGGCCCAGCAGGGCTTCAACAAGATCTGGCGGGAGCAGTATGAGAAGGCATACCTCAAGTCCTTGGACCACCAGGCTGTGAACTTCAAGCAGAATGACACTAAGGCGCTGCGCTCCAAGAGCCTGCTCAACGAGATCGAAAGTGTCTACGATGAGGTGGGTCCCAGGGCAGGGTGGCTGGGCTGTTGGCCTTGGTGTCCTAGGTTCCTGGGTAGGGCCACTGGGCCTTAGTGTTCACATAACTCCAGGGGGAGGACTACTGTCCCCTTGTCCTTGGGAACAGGGTGGCAGGGCCATCATCCATGAAGGGCACCGTCCTAGGGATGCTTAGGATCTCAGTGTAGGTTGACTGGCTGTGTGGATTTTGTGTCTCCATGGCTGACCGTGTGTTGAACATGGGGGTCTTTCAGAAATGCTCCTCTGCTACCCCATGCACAAGACTTGATTGCGCCGGGGAACTTGTGGTCCTCATGGAACCCACAGGGAAACCAGATTCTCAGGGCTCTGAGCTGTGGGAGCCATGAGCCCTTGGGCTGTGCTGCTGCCCCTCCCCTGGTGCAGGCACTGGCTTGTTCCAGCCTGCAGGCCTTAGACCTCTGACCAGGGTGGAACTGAGTATACTACACCTTTCTTCTCACTGTGGGGTCACTGTGGAGACATATGTGTATGCTGGGACTGAGGAGGGGACCTGGGCGGGAAGGCAACAGCCACTGGACGAACTGTTGAGTACAGTATTTGGAGCTCTGGCTGTGCTGTGGGAAGTGCCCATATTGTGGAGGGGAAGGGATGACAGGGGCCCTGGTGATGATGGGGCAGTGGCAGCAGGGGGATCGGGGGAGTCTTGCCTGGTGTGGGAGATCGTGACCAGGTGGAATTCCTGAGCTGGTGATCAAGTCCCAGGCCCTAGAGTGATGCCTTGCAAAATCCTGCAGTTTGGGGTCCCCTTCTCGAGACTTCTTGCAGCCCCATGCCCAGGGACACCTGTCAGTGAGAGGACTGGGGGCGGGGTGGCGCTCTGTGATGCCCCCTGTTCTGTGCCCAGCACCAGGAGCAGCACTCAGAGGGCCGCAGTGCACCGGCCAGCGAGCCACACCTGGTCTTCCTCTATGAGGACCGGCAGATCCTGGAGGACGCGGCGGGGCTCATCAGCTACTATGTGAAGCGGCAGCCTGCCATCCAGCGAGAGGACCAGGCCACCATGCGGCAGCTGCTGCACGGCTTCCTGCCAGGCCTCTTCTCCCAGCAGCCCGAGCCTGGTGCCTCGGGGGACTCGGCAGACGATGACCCACCCGCCGATAGGAGGAAGGGCTCTGGGCCCAGCAGTCCCCTGGGGGACAAGGGCACCCTGGGGGATGCCCCAGCTCCTGAGCAGCCACTCCCACCCCCACCCCAGGCCCCCGATGACGTGTACAGCCTGTTCTTTGCCAACAATACCTGGTACTTCTTTCTGCGCCTACACCAGACACTGTGCTCGCGGCTGCTGCGGATCTACCGGCAGGCACAGAAGCAGCTGCTGGAGCATCGTGCGGAGAAGGAGCGCGAGCAGCTGCTCTGTGAGGGCGGCCGTCGTGACAGGGCCAGCGACCCTGCCATGGAGCTGCGCCTCAAGCAGCCAAGTAAGCACGGGACTGTGGGGCGGCCACAGGGCGTGCGCGCCGCTGGGAGCACAAGCAGTGTGCGTGCCAGCCCTGCAAGTGCTTGGGGGCTGGGGCAGACTCTTGTAAGCTCAGGCTCCACCTGGACAACCTAGCAGGATTCCAGCTCAAATGCAAAGGGCTATACGTGCAGCCCAGCTCTTGGGCACTTACTTACCTAACGTGTGCAGCGTCCTGGGTTCCATCTGCAGCACTACATAAAAAGAAGAGAAAAAGGAATTGCCACACTATATTTTGATCTGACTTTAAAAATACTGATTTTTGTGATATTGGGGATTGTTCGAGGGCATTCTCCATGAACTGCATTCCCCAGCCCATTTTTAAATTTTTTATTTTTTTGAGGCAGTGTCTCATTCTATAGTCCAGGCTAGTTCTAAGCTCACTGTGTAGGCCAGACTGGCCTCATATTCACAGCAATCCTCCTGCCTCAGCCTCTGGAAAACTAGGATTACAGGTGTGTGCTACCATGTCCAGTTTATGTGGTACTGGGGGAATCAAACTTGGGAACTTAGCACTTGTTAGGCAAGTGCTTTAACTGCTGAGCTATTCCTCCAGGCTCCCCCCACCCGCCCCTGCCACACATTTTTTTTTTTTTTCTGGTCCTGAACTCACTGGTGTAGCCCAGGCTGGCCTTGGACTCAGGACAGTCTGCCTGCTTCAGCCTCCTGAGTGCTGGGATGACAGGCGTATGCCACCATGCCCAGCTTTATGTGGTACTAGGGAATCAAACTCAGGGCCTTGTGCTTACAAGGCAAGTGCTTTAACTGTTGTGCCATTCCTCCAGTCCCACGACCCCCATTTTTAATTACTTATTTTGAGACCAAGTCTTGCCAAGTTACTAAGTTGTTGAGGCTGGGCCTAAACTCGGAATCCTCCTGCCTCAGCCTCTCAGAATACTGGACTCTCAGGCCTGCTTCATCAGGCCCAGCTTCATTTCCTTTTAAAAAAATTATAGTCAGCTCTCCACATGCCTACATTCAGCTCCTGTGAATTGGAAACTTCACGCAGCAGTCGCTTTGGTGTGTGCTAAGCATGAGCCCTCATTTTCTGGTCTCACTGCAAGATGAGCACGGGGTGACATCTGTATACTAAGTGTTCATACCATTGCGGGTTCTGGGTTCCCATAGGTGACAGAAAGTCAGGCAGCGAGAAGGGACTGCAGCACAGGGTCTCTGCAGGCTCTGTCCCCTCCATTGAATGGCCCTGACATTTGTAGTTTTGGGGTCCCCAGGGTCATGGAGCCTGGGCTGCAGTTACGTTGTTTTGTGTAGCATGGGACACTGAGCTGAAAGGTGGTGGCAGGGCCAGGGGAATGATATCCCTGGGGATCTGGGTCCTGGGGTCTCACCAGGGACAATGCCAGCTGAGTGCAGATCCCAGGTGCCCTTTGGGGTTAGGGCTCAGCTGGCCTCTGCCTTGTGCCCCCAGGTGAGGTGGAGCTGGAGGAGTACTACCCAGCCTTCCTAGACATGGTGCGTAGCCTGCTGGAGGGCAGCATTGACCCCACACAGTATGAGGACACTCTGCGTGAGATGTTCACCATCCATGCGTACATCGGCTTCACCATGGACAAGTTGGTGCAGAGCATTGCTCGCCAGGTGAGGGGGTGGGGCAGGACAGGGCGGTGCCTCTGGGCCCATGTTGGACCCTCCTTTGGGGCTTCACCCCTTCCCTAGATCCTGCTCACTCTGCCCTTATCTAGGCTGCGGCTTGTCACCTGGGAAACCCTTCTCCCTCCACTACTGCATTATGATCTCGGTCCTGTGATCAGTGCCATGAACCTTTCCTTTTGTTTAAATTCAAATGAAATTCACGGGTCATAAAATCACCCACTCCAACTGGGTCTAATGGTATACACCTGTCATGCTAGCACTTGGGGAAGGCTGAGGTAGGAGGATTGTAAGTTCCAGCCCAGCCTGGGCAACTTAGAGTGACCCTTTCTAAAAGGGCCAGCGACGAGGACCCATCCAAATGTCCTAGGTTCACTCCTCAGTACTGTCAAAAAAGAAAAGGTGAGAAAACCCCACCAGCATCCTCACGTGCAGAGTTCTGTAATAGTCATGCAGGCTGGGCATCCCAGGTCCATGAATCCCACATGGACCAAAGTCCAAAGCTTTTGAGCTTGACAGAATATCAGAAGTAGAAAATCCCATACCATGAAACTTTTGTTTCATGTACAGAATTATTAAAGGTACTGTGTAAAGTGCCTTCTGCGTACATGTGAAAGATGTCAAAGCACCAAATGAAATTTGTAGTGACACTTGGGCCCTGTCCCCAAGACACCTCACTAAGGGCATGGATATCCTACAGATGGTTTTTAAAAAGCCCCAGATCCAAACAATGCCTTCAAGCATTTTGGATGAGATATGCCCAACCTGTACATTCACGGCTGTGTAATCACCATGTCTGCCTGGTTCCAGAACATTCTGTCCCCTAAAGGGACACTTTGTCCCCACAGGCAGCCTTTCCACACTACCCTCCCCAGCCTCTGTTTGTCAGTGAGCCAGAATCTGCATTCTATCTCTTGAGTCACCTGTTTGGGATGTTTCAGTTGGAGTCATACGCGATGTGGTCTTCTGTTCGGCCTCTGTCACTCAGCGTTGTGTTTTTAGGAGGCTCATCCACATTGTAGTGTGTGTCATTGCTCATTGCAGGTGCATTCTGCTGTGTTACGCCCTTGTAGTGGAGGGGCAGCCATTGCTGCTGTGAGCTTCTCTAAAGTGCGGGGTTGTGTACTGTGACAGCCTTTCCTGTATGTGAGTGGACAGCGTGCGTCCCACCTTACTGCTTACACTGGGGAGCATCAGGCTAAATGTCTAGGTGAGGGGAAAGAGTCCTGTGCATATAACCCCAGTCCCTGGTGAGGTAGCGGGGCCTGGCAGAGTCCTGCTGGCTCCTGTAGGTGGAAAGGAAGTCACAGGAAGTAGCAGCACGATCCAGGAGAGCCTTAGGAAAAGGCAGTTCGTCCACGTTTAAGCCTCTTTGGTTTTTGTGGGTCTGGGGTGGAGTACCTGATCACATACAGGCTGGGGAAGTGTCTTCTGTAGCTGCACCCCAGCCCTGAGGGTTCCCACATGGTGTGAGACTTAGGTCATGTGGTCCTGCTGCCTTTCCTGCATTCTCCTGCGGCGCTCCCCCTCACCCCTTCCCCCAGACTTACTCCTGCTTGTGGGCTGTGTGGACTGCGTGGACATGGCTGCGTCCAGGGTTTCACTGGGAGTATGTGTGTGGAGGTGCTGGGCTCCTTCCTCACCTGCCAGGGATACTGGGGTGGAGCCTCTGCCTGTCCCTTCTCCCTTCCCCAGGGACAGGCCTAGGGGTCAGCCTGGGCTGCGGGCACTTGGTGGGCTCCCTAGTGGCAGGCAAGGCCTGGGTCAGGGCAGCGGTCTTCTTCCTGCGTACACGGCTGGCGGTTAGCAGGGTGCCTTGCAGCTCACCCTGTGCCTCCCTGGGGCCCCTGAGCCAAGGATGTGTCACGCTGTGCCCATGGCCACGCCTCCCTTGCAGGGCCCAGCCCCCTGGCTTGAGAACCATGAGGCCTGAGGCCTGAAGCCCTGGCCACAGGACTAAGAATTCAGCAGCTATTTGACACCTTTGACTTACTTTTCTAACTCCCCTCTTCCATCTACACACCGTGGGAGGCCAGGAGGCCACGTGTGTCTGGACGTCACTACATTCATTCAACACGGCTGCAGATAACGCATGCTTGTGATCACACCTGAGGCCAGGGCCCACTGTGTGCCTGGTGTCCACCACCTTGGGTGACCCCCCAGTGTGTGTCCCTGTGTGCCCTGTGCTCACCAGGTTGGATGACCCCTACCACACATGTCCTTGTGTATCCCGTACTCACCTGCCCAGTGACCCACTGCCTGTGCCCCGGGTATCCTGGTCTCACCAGCTCGGTGACTCCCACGGCCCCAGCCATTCCCATTACTTCATTATATGCACAGAGCTTGAGAGGACAGGCCGGCGTGTCACGGGTACGTGACCGCAGGCACCCCCCTGTTGTCTAGGTGGGCTCGCTGGGCACTTGCCTTTCAGGCTTTGCCTTGGGCAGCTTCGTGCAGCCCAGTCTGCCTGACCTGACCGCTTCTGATTTGGCCTTCCTGGTCTGCTTGGGTGTTTGGTGTGGCTGGTCTGGTCTAGTCCGGTCCAGCTGGTCTTGGTGCTCCCTGGGTTTGCTCTGATGTCAGGGCTGGTCTGGGGAAACTTAAACTCCTGCCTCCAGGGGAGGAGTTGCTGATAGCTGGAGGCAGCTTGTGCAGGAGCTGCCAGGTGAGGAGTGTGGCTCTCGGCCCCTCCCAAAGCAGCTGGTGCTGCAGGCAGCCACACTCTAGAGTTGGCTGCCAGCTTACCAGGCACTGTTGTCATAAGGCTGTAAGTCACCAGCAGAGCAGAAGCCAGAACTGGGACCGTGGCCGGGAGAACCACACACAGGACCACGGGTTGGACAGTCATGCTTGGAGGGGGCTGGGTACTCTGGTCTGTGGGTGGCACCCTGTCTCTGCACCCACCTGCCAAGGTCCCAGGACAGATGCACAGTGCCGTGCAGCTCAGTGGGGCTGCTTTGCCGGGGCCCAGGGACCATTTGCCATCCATCTAGTCTGCTCTGGTGTGGCCTGCTCTACTCCAGTCCACTCTGGTCTGGTCAAGCTGTGGCCTGGTCCTGTCAGTAATTTTCAGCATACCTGGCGAGGAAGAAATGAAAACGTGGGTGCCAGTTGATGACAAAGGGACCAGGAGGCTCCGCCGAAACGAAGCCCTGCACTGGCTTTTCACTCAGAATTTACTATATATAGGGCACTAAGAAAGTGTGTCTTAGGTTAGAAGGAAAGAGGTAGACTGTTGTGAGGAAGTACTTGGACTAAGCGCAGAAAGCGCTCTGTAATTGTTTTGTGGCTTCAGAAAATCTGATTGTGATGTTTTGCTTCATGAATAGGAAATAGCTACATAGATCTTGATAATCCCTGTATTCAAGACTTTAGAGCAGGAGGATTTCAAGTTCACCCAGTCTGGGCAACTGATTGAGCTCTCGAGGCCCCGCCTCCACAGTGACAAGGGCTGAGGATGTAGCTCAACATGGGGACTTTGGGTTCAGTACCCAAAAACAAAACAAACTTTAAAATTATACATTAAGCTTCGGACACAATCCACCAGAGCTCATGGCATCCTAAGGTCTGTGGTGTGGCCCAGACAAAGATTAACCTGTTGTGTCTTGATCTGTTACCCACATCTCTCCTTTTCTTTTTCTTTAAGAAGTTGTTTGATGAACCACATTTGTTGCTGTTATTTATTTATTTATATTTTTGTCCAAGGCTTAGTCACACACTGTCTACAGATATTAAGCATGGACTAAGCTTGCTTGGGACCATGGAGGCCAGCGTTCTGGAACCCTGGTTTTGTGTGAACTGTGTCCTTGCGTAAGGTAAATACAGACAATTTAGGTGTTCCCTTTATGACAGTATTTTTGGAAAGCATAATATATATATCATTGGGATAGTGATTGGGTAAAGCTGTAGGTGGCTGTGGTCACAGATGCTGGAGACTGACAAGTGACCTCACGGGTTGACACCATCGTCTCTGCAGCCAGGTACAGTCCTGTCTCCTGAGTCGAATGTCTTACCAGGAGCATATGTGTCTCGAGAGTGGGGCTGTGCATCTCCTGCTGTCCCAGTTGTGGGAGAACAGATTTGGTGGGATCCCACAGGGTCCTGTTGGAGGAGAACTGCTTAGGGCCCAGGCACTGTGCTCCTTAGAGTGGGTGGTGAGTCACCCCAGTGGTTCTGTGCTGAGTGGGAAGGAAGTGATGTTTTATGGTAGTTAAAACTTATGAATTGTAGTTTAAGAAATTAAGATGACTAATACAGTATATTTCTTAATTGTATACAGGAGGGCTTTCCTCTATATCCCCCCTTTTTTGTTTGTTTCTATTTGAGACAGGGTCTCGCTTTGCAGTCCAGGCTGGTCCTGAACTCACAGCAATCTTCCTGTCTCAGCCCCCTGAGTGCTGGGATTACAAGTGTGTGTCACCACGCCCAGCTTCTCTTTTTTTCTGTTTTAAAAAGTTGAATTTTAAATAAGCCAGTGAAGGGGCTGGAGGAAGAAGTCCATGATTAAATGCCTGCCTTGTAAGCTTAAGCCCTGGGTTCGATTCCCAAGCACCACATAAACTGGTTGTACTCTCATGCCTGTACTCTCAGCACTTGGGAGGCTGAGGCAAGAGGATTATTGGGAGTTTGAGGCCATCCTGGGCTACAGTGAGATCCTGTTTCAAAAAAAAGCCAATAAGATATTTTATAATTGTCGACCTGTGAAGTTATAAGAGATACCAGTGATGTTTAATATTTTATTTATAGGAAAATTTTTGAAGAGATTTAAAAACTAATAGTAGTCACAACTTAGGTTTTTTGCAATGAATGAAAATTAAGAGTTGGCATTACAGCCTTTAGCTACACGTTAGTAGCAGAGAATTCTAAAAGAGTAGTAAGTCACAAAACTAAAAGCAGAAGAAGCAGAATTATCATACATGTAGATTTTTATGCATTTCTATCCCTTACATGTTCTTATGTATCACTTGGGACTTTTATAGCTTTTATGAACACTACAATTTTTAATCTGAAATATTTTACATCATTTTTTAAAAATTAAAAATGTCTTTATAGCCATGTCTCTTTTTTTTTGAGACAGGGTCTCACTCTGCAGCCCAGGCTGGCCCTGAACTACTATGGAGCCCAGGCTGGCCTTGGACTCATGGCAATCCTCCTGCCTCAGCCTCCTGAGTGCTGGGATTACAGGTGTATGCCACAATGCCAGGATTTATGTGGTGCTGGGGAATCAAACTCAGGACTTGAGCTTGCAAGGCGAGTGCCTTAACCACTGTGGCACTCCTCCAGTGTTGGCCGTGTTTCTTTTTTTATATCTCCACTTTTACTTTTTAGTTACCTTTTATTATGCTCCCTTTAGAGACAATACTCAGTGAGAGCAGGTAGCACTAAAATGTCTAGTCAACACAGGTATTTACTTTCAGTTAACACTTGTGGCTTAATTATACCTTTAAAAATTTGCCTATGTAACGGAAGTGTAAGCCTTTTAATGTAGTAATTAAATGGGCTGGAGAAATACAATGGTTGGAACCTAGCAAAAGCAAGACCCTGAGTTTGATTCCTCAGCACCACGTAAACTGTTCGTGGTAGTGCGCTCATGTAATCTCAGTACTGAGGAGGCTGAGGCAGGAGGATTGCCATGAGTTTAATGCAACCCGGGCTACATAGTCAGTTCAGGACCAGCCCACACTACAGAGAGAGACCCTCTCTCTCAAAAAAAGGCCCCTTTACCTTTGTTTTGCCAACCAACTTCAATTTGTAAACTCTAAGGTTTTTATTTGTAAGTTTATGGATACCTTGAGTCAAACTGTTCCAACATATTCAAACAAGATAACACATGTAAAAACATATAGACTGTACTTAATGGCTTAAGCCTTTGTCTTTTTATTAACCAATTAAAACACATGTGTGCACACTTTGTTATTCATCCTTAAGAACAGATTTATGACCTTTGTCACTTAATGTTTATTATTTTATTAGATATTTATAACCCAATAAATTAGAGAACATAAAAGAAAAATACAAAACATAAGATTACTCTTTTTGATGTAAGAGATGTGGAAGAAAGTAGATGGACTGGGTCGGGAGGGTAAGGGTGGTCAGGTGGGGGCGAGAGGCCGGGAAGGAGAGGGATGTGGTGTACAAATAAAATTAAAAATTATATCATTAAAAAGATTCCTTTTTTAAAGTTAATTTTTACCTTGAATGTTATTGAGAACAGATTAATAACTTAAGTCTTGTTCAAGATTGAACTCTGATACGTTGTAAGTCTGCAGAAGTAAAGAACATACAGGTTTGTTTTTAGCAAAATGTCTTCAGCATTTTAACCCAATTATACATAATCTAGATGTTTTGTTTAACGTAATGGATACCTGTGAATTTTTTTTTCCCCGAGGCAGGTCTCACTGTGCGTTTAGGCTGGTCCCCAGCTCCCAGTAGTCCTGCTGCGTCAGCCTCCCAGTGCTGGGATTACAGTTGTGCACCATCTTGCCCGGTGTATGTGGTGCCAGGCAGTTGGACTCAGGGCCTCATACTTGCTAGGCAGGTGCTATAACTGCTGGGATTTTCCTTCAGCCCCAGCCAATTAAAAAAAAATTATAATTTTTGAGATAGAGTCTTGTTTGTCCAGGTTGCCTTTAAACTCATGGTAATTTTGCTATAACCAGTCAACAGAATTTGTAAAAAGTCTCCTGAGACCATTTTCACCCTCAGAGAAGGACCCTGGGAGAGGGCCCCGTCCCACGCCCTAGTTGCACACAGAGCCTCTGCTGCAAGGCCTGGAGGGAAACTGTAATTGGGTTGGCACATCTCCTTGGAGCTCTCTGCCCTGCAGCGTGTCACCAGACAGGTGTCCCTGCAGCAGCAGTCCCAGCAGCCTGCTCAGGCTCTGGCCCAGCTAGATCTGGTCTGCACACAGCGCTACGTCTACCCTGGTGACCATCAGGGGCTTGATCCTTCTGTCTCTGTGTTAACCCCACCCCACCTCTTCACGAACTCTGTCACTGCATGCCTCTAGCTTCTGTCTGCTTCCCCCAGTGGGCTGGGCCCTTGAGGTGACGACAGCCTCTGTCTCCTCCCGCCAGCTGCACCACTTGGTAAGTGACGACCTGTGCCTGAGGGTGGTGGAGCTGTACCTGAGTGAGAAGAAGCGGGGTGCAGCTGGTGGGAACCTGGCGTCGCGTTGTGTGCGTGCAGCCCGGGAGACCAGCTACCAGTGGCGGGCAGAGCGCTGCATGGCCGATGAGAACTGCTTCAAGGTGCGGTATCCTGGGGCGGTGGGGGCTTACCAAGGGAGGGGAGCACAGTCTGCAGGTCTGTGTCAGGCAGCGCAGCCTCGGGCGTCTCCATCCCCTCCGATTCCCCGTGCTCCAGGTGATGTTCCTGCAGCGGAAGGGCCAGGTGGTCATGACCATTGAGCTGCTGGACACAGAGGAAGCACAGACTGAGGACCCCGTGGAGGTGCAGGTGGGCCTGGCTGCCAGCCGCACGTGGGCATGGTGGAGGGGGATGTCCCCGGGGCATCGTCAGGGACCCCAAGAGTCCTCTGTGCTTCACCTTCTGGACACCCTTCCCACTTAGGTCCCTAGGACCTGCCCGTTCTGACCGGACCCCACCTGAACATTTCAGATCCAAACTCTGACACCACCCAGAACTTTAATTGGTGTGCAGCAGTCCGTAAACTGTTAAGCACATACATAAAAAAGGGGGGAGCCGGCCAGGATGCAGGCCTGTCATGCCAGCACTCTGTGGGGGCTGAGGCTGGAGAATCATAAGTCGCAGCCCAGCCTGGGCAACTTAGGAACTCGGTGAGCATCAGTTTTGAAACCAGAAGGGCTGGGAATGGAGCTGAGTACAGAGGGCCCGAGCTTGGTCCCCAGGGCCACGTACAGATGCAGCACTGTCTTAGCGGCAGCATCCAGTGCTGGGAGCCTGAGCCCGCAGGTGTAGGAGAACCCCAGGCCCTGCGTGTGCACCAGCTGTGTGGTGCAGAGCCGGCTGCGGAGGTGTGCCATGGCCCAGGCCTCTGTGGAAACCTCCTCCACCCATGTGAGCCCCTGTGTGGTTCTACAGAGCTCTCTGGTCTGCAGGGGATGATGGGCAGGGTGACTGAGGAGCCGAGGGATTTCACTTTAGCAGAAGGCCCTGCATGCCTGTAGTACTTACTTCTTATTCAACTTTTTTCCTCCTTTAAATTTATTTATTTATTTTTTTTTTTGTATTTTTGTGGTGCTAGGGATGGAACCTGGGCTTGGCATATCCTAGGCAGGCCCTGAGCCACACTTCCAGCCCTTTTTATCCCTTTGTGGCGCTCAGGGCCAAGCCCTGGGCCTTCATACTGAGCTACATGTAGTGTCAGCCCATTTTTACTTTGGGTTCTGAGATGGGGTCTCACTAAGGCGCTGAAATACTCAAGCTGGACTCCATCTTGGAAGTCCTCCAGCCCCAGCCTCCTGAGCAGCGGGAGGGTGGGCCTGCACACCGGTGCTTTGGTCGTCTCTGCTGTTCCCTGTGTCCTGTCCCTTGCTCCGCCCTCCTAGGCCTGGGACCCCTCCCTTTCTGTCCTCTGTTGCCTCCCCCGAAGAACGCCCACACCAGACCCTTTCTGTGTAGATGGTGGCCTGGGGTGGTGTCCCACACTGCCTGGGGGCCTTTGTGACCCTATCTGCAGGCCTCCCAGTGATGGGGGACAGGGTGGAGACTAGTAGTTCCTGAGACCTATGGCTTGGTATGGAGGAGTCATGGTCTGTGTGTCTCTGTCCCCAGCACCTGGCCCGGTATGTGGAGCAGTATGTGGGGACCGAGGGCACATCCAGCTCACCCACTGAGGGCTTCCTGCTGAAACCTGTGTTCCTGCAGAGGTGAGAGGAAGCTCCTGCCGGAACTAAGGGCTCCCTACCCTTGCCAGGGCTGCACAGCCTCTGTGCCTAGGCCTGCGGCGGGTGTGGGACCCCTCCACACAGCCCTGTCCTCCCCAGGAACTTGCGGCGGTTCCGGCGCTGGCAGTGTGCCCGAGTGCAGGCCCTGCGTGGTGAGGCCCAGGGTGCCTGGCGCCGGCTTCTAGGCGTAGCCAGTGCCTGTGCTGTGGATTGTCGCTTCCGGCTCGGCTCCCACAAGATGGTCTTCGTGGTGCACTCGGAAGACTATATGTACCGCCGTGGGGCCCTCGCCCGTGCCAAGCAGGTGCCCACACCCTCCATCCCCTTCCCCCCACCCAGCTCCCTAGTCCCCCACCCAGTTCCCTAGTCCCCCACCCCTCAGGAACCCCATCTTTAGTGGTTTCCAGTGCCCACAGCCCCTCACCCAGTTGTCTCAGGATTCCTGCATTACCTTTGTCCTCCTCCACTGTCTGCCCTAACCAGTGCCCATACTCCTTTTTCCTGAGTCTGTCCCCCGCCATCTTGGGTACCTGCCTGCATTCCCAGCTTCTCCTCAGCCATCTTGATGCTCCTTCCCCACAGGTACAACCCCTGGTACTGCGGCGCCACCACCGTCACTTTGCCGCGTGGCACGGCCACTGGCTGGCGGAGCATGTGCCGGCCCAGGCAGCTGCCCTGGTGCGGGCCTGGCTGCTGGGCGAGGACAGTGAAGACAGGGCACCCTGCAAGACGCTCTGCGAGACAGCCCTGGTGCATGGCCTGCCCGTCACCCGCTACCGTGTGCACTACGGCCGCCGCCCTGCCTCACCCTGACCTGGGATGGGGACTGCCAGGTGCCAGCCACACCCGGGGTGCCCAGGCCTCATGATCTGTAGGGGTTGACAGTCCAGGACCATGAGGGGAGGCACACCCTGGGAGTCGGCTTGAGACGAGAATCCTCCTACATCCTGTGTCACATGAGGGTCCTACGGCAGCTTGTCTGGGGCCTTAGTCACTAGTGACAGGAGCCTCTGGCTGGCTAGGCCAGGCAGTGCCTCTGTGGAAGCCCCTGTTGGGTGGGGACGTGGCCTGTGTGGATCCTGCAGGGGGCTGGTGTGGGCCCCAGGTCTACCCTCATCTGTTTCTTTATTGCTCAGTGGTTGTACATGTGCCGCCCTTGGGTGAGCCATCCCGTGTCCCTGTCCCATGCCACTCACCTGTCTTGGCCCCTGAGCCCTGGGTCCCTCTCTTCGGGAGGAGCTGCTGTGACTTGGCCCTCATGGGCTTTCTAGACTGTGCCAAATATCGGAGCAGGAGGAACCAAGGCCGCATCCCATGGTTCCTAGCCTGCTACTGTCCCCAGAGCCAGCAGGGACACCAGAGTGGCCTCCTGTGCCTGACCGCCCTGGCCATACAGCAGAATGTGCCAAGTGCAGCTTCTGCCGAACTGGAGTCTGTCTCCTGGTTTCCATCCACAGGCTCAGCCTTCTTAGGCTCCCAGGTATCACATGGGCACTTGGGCTGCCCCCTTATTTCCCACACAGGGAATGTGCCGGGACCTCACACCAGACCCATGACTCTTGTGGATCCTGGCAGCCACCTGAGTTCCCTGTTTTCACTGGGCATCACGTGACCATCCCTCTGCCTCTGCAGCCCCGGCAGCTGCTCCCGCATGCCCCAGGAGCCGCTTCTCCACTTCCAGGGTTTTCTGTCGCAGGGCTTGACCTTCTTCCGCAGCTGTTTTGAATGTAGTTTTTCTTTTCTATTTATTTGCACATGAGAGTTAAAGATTAAATATTGATGTAAAGTTGCAAGGGCCTGTCCGTCCTTTATTGAGTCCCCAGTGTATCCTGGCGCCCATGGCCTCCCTACTTCTGAAGGGGTCTAAGGTACAAGGGGAAGCTGCCAGCGCTCGGCCCCCTCCAGGGTCACCCCAACCCCACCGGCCATGGGTCCCGCCTAGAGTGGTTCCCTGTCCTGTCTTCACTCACCATCCAAGCAAGAAGCATCTCCTTTGCCCATGACAGGTGCAGATACCAGACTGCCTGGGCATGATGGCACCCCAGCTGCTCACTTGGGAGGTGCTTGCCAGGCCTGGTTCCCTCCCCAGTACCAGACTGAGACAACAGATGTGAAGATTGAGCCCCTGCAAGTGGACCTTCAAAGGGTGAACACAGGGTCTAAAGCTAGCACCTTGGAAATCTGGGACCCAAGGGATGGCCTGGGCTCCCAATGCCAGAGGACCTCTGACAGACCTGCTACCTCTGTGAAGGAATTTTAAAAGCTACAAGGCATTGAGGTGCAGCAGCATTCATCTGTAATCTAGTTAACTTAGGCTGAGGCAGGAGGATCCCAAATTTGAGGCTAGCCTGGGCAGCTCAGTGAGACCCTCTCTGAATGTAAAGTCAGAGGGTTGCTCAGTGACAGGGCACCTGGGTTCACTCTGCAGCTCTGGGAGGAGAAAGTTACACTGCACAACCCAAACAACCACAGATGGCAGTAACAGCTTGTTCACCAGGAAGAGTGAACGCAGGACCAGCGTCCCTGGCTCTGCCTCTTGCTGCGGCTACAGCTTTGTGCACACGTGCAGGGCAGAGCTGAGGAGGAGAGGCTTGGGGCTCCTTGGAGCAGACCCTCAGTGGAACCGACGTGGGCTTCGGTTTGAGCCTGGAAGGCGGTGGGGGTGGGCTGAGCCACCCCGTGAACGGTCCAGACTCCGCTGGAATCTGCGAAGGTATGAGGAGGTGAGGTGGGTGGTGGAGGGTACGTCCCACAGGATGGGAACCTGCACCCAGAGAAAACAGGCTGGAGGAGTCTGGCCTGTGGTACACACCGTTACCGTGATTTGGTTCTGAAATGTCCTCCAAAGTCTCATGTACTTGGATGTTACGGATTGTCTATGCAACCACGTGCTATTTTGAGACTGGGGTCTGGTCTGGAGGGGCGGATCCCAGGGTGAGGAATACAGGGACTCTGAAGCCTCCCTCAGCCTGTGAGTAGCCGGACGCAGGCAGATATACAGAGTTGCTCGGCCACAGAGAGCTCCAGAATCGGGCAAGCCATTTGGAGTCCACGTGCACTTACTGGGCGCCTACTGCGAACGCAGCAAGGCACGGGAGGGAGGTTGAAAGGGGCGTGTCCACACGCTTTGGTCTGGACCTGTGCTGCTCACACTGAGCTCCTCACCAGCAGCGTGTGCACCCTCAGGGGCCGGTGAGAAGTGCCCAGTGGGCATCAGAGCCTGCGCTTGGACAAGATCCCCAAGGGAGGAGTTTGGGACTGCTGTGTATCGGCGTGTGTCCGGAGCTGTAACTGGGGTCCGGGCCTGGCACTTGGCACCGGAACCAGGAGTGGTTGGTCAGGAGATGTTCCGAAACGCTGGGCCTGCTACTGCAGGCCTGTAGGCCCAGCGCTCAAGAGAGGCTGAGGCAGGAGGGTGGCGAACGGGAGCCCAGTCTGGGCAAATTAGTGACTTAGTGAGACTTTGTTTTCAAACCAAAGAATAAAAAGACCACTGTGATGTAGCTCAATATGAAGGCCCTGGGCCCAGTTCCCAATACATACCACCCACCCACCCACCCATACACGCATGCACGCACGCCCACCCGCACGCCCACACACACACACCTCTTTCTCCAAGGAAAAGCCAGTTCTGGTGACCATCGAGGGCAGCCCCGGGCTCGCTCAGAGCCAGCTGGGCAGGACTTGACCAGAGCCACCAGGAGGAATGTACAGCCCGAGCTGTCTGAATGCCCCTCCTGTCCCTGTCTCCCTGGGGCTTAGGGCTGGTCCCACAAGCCCCCAACAGCGCTCAGCATCAGGCAGTCAGGTCCCCAAGAGGCCAGGAAGACTGTTCCCACCCTCGCCCTGCAGGGACCCGCTGACCCTGGGGTGGGGCTCTGGAGTCCGGAGCTGGAGCTGGACGTGAGGACCAATTCACCACCATGTGGCTGGGACGTGAGCGCCAGCAGCTGGTTCCTTGACGCTGCGGGGTTGCCTGGCCCCGTCTGTTGGGGACCTGTGCACTGGGGAGGCAGGGAGCCACTTCCTGTCCCCCGGAAGTCTCCCAACTACAAAAAGTTTGCCTGGAGTCTTGAGTCTGGGCACGCAACCTATGATCTATCTTTCCTTCCTCTCTTTCTTCCTTTGCTTTCTTTCATCAGTACAGCCCAGGGCCTTCTTTTGAGACAGGGTCTTGCCAAGTCCCTGCGTGGCCCAGGCTAGGCTTGGCCTGGCCACCCTCCTGCTCCTAGAGCGCCCGGATCTCAGGCCCACCCATGGGGGGGTCGTCCTACCTGGCAGTGCTTTCCAGGGGTGTCTCCAGCGAGGTCCTCAGTCCCTGAGTCCAACCGGGAGCCCCTGTTGAACCCGGGGCGTGTCCTCTTAGCCTGTCCCTCGCCCGCAACCCAGGCGCTGGCCTTTGAACTGGGGAACCCCGCTGCTCCAGGCCCACCCCTGCGCCCCAAGCCGCCTGAGTCAGCTGTTGGATGCCACCATGAAGAAATAAGTAAATAGGAAGCTGCAGAAGCAGCCGGCTCGCGTGGGGAGTCCCGCCGGAGAGTGAGCAGCCGGAGAGACCTCGTCTCTGGAGAGAGACGTACGTGGAGGGGTCACTCGGCCTACGGCTGCGGCTTGGAGCCAGCCGGCGAAACCCGGGGGGTTGGGGGGAGACACGGAAGCGGATGTTGGGGTGCACGCACGCTGTGGTCCCAGGACTCTGGGAGGCTGAGGCGGGAGAATCGCAAGGTCGAGCCCCGCCTGTGTGATTGAGGACTTGCGGGGCCTCCTCTCCACAGAGAAAGGGCTGATGGAAGGGGCTTGGGGCACAACGAAGCCAACAGTAAAAGGAGATGGAATCAGAGTCTCGCGGTGTGGCGTCTGGAGGACCGGGCGGGGCCAACGGGCGCGACCACGGGCCCTTTGTCCGCGTTCTCTAGAGGCCTCAGGTGGTGCCACTTGGTCCATAAGTATCCCAGGAGGGAAGAGTTTAGGAAGGCAACACAGTTCAGCTGGAAAAGAATGGGTGCACCCATAGGAAACACACTCCGAAGCCAGGCCCAGGCCTGCAAATCGAGAATGCCAGCACTCTGGGAGGCTGAGCCCGGAGGATTGCAAGTTCTAGCCCAGGCTGGACAATTTACCAACTCAGTGAGACCCTGTCTCAAAATAAATAAATAAATCTCTTTAAAAAACCAACTTGCAGTATTTCTCAGAGCCTTAATGTGCTCAGTAGCGTTAAAGCTGACGGGCAAGCCAAAGAAAGAGTATCAATAGGACATTTCTCCAACTTTGCAGTGTTCTGTGGGTCATTGTAGGGGCTGAGTGGTATGGCCCGTTATAAAGGGCACGGCTTTATGAAATGTTTTCTGTATTTTCAAGCTTCCTGTGAGGAGGGCAGTTTTGCCAGCAAACACTCGTCTCCAACCTTTTTTAGACCCCAGGGCCGCCTATAGTTAAAGACCAGGGGGTGGGGGAGGGGTGTCTTTGCTGCGGCCTGGGAAAGGGACACTTACTGCTTGTGCCCAGGAGAAAGCTGGTTTCCTGTGTATGGGTGGTACAGGGCCAAGGAGCTGTGGGAGGTCTGGGTTGGGTAGACAGATGCCTGGCAGCGGTGGGCAGGGTAACCTGATGGCCCGACGGCTGGTCTGCGGGGCAGGAGAAGAGCGCGTGGATGGAGCTGGAGGGGACAGTGGTAGTGTCCCGTTCACAGGCATGGGCACTAGGATTGACTGGGGCCATGTCCCTGACTACGACTGTAAAACACGGCCTGAAGGGCTCAGAGCCAGCACTGATCCAGCATGCCGGGGCCCTGGGTTCCATCCGAGCCCCTCAGAGCACCACTCATGATCTACACCGTGGTCCCCACACAGGGCACACGATGGCAAGCAGACACAGGCTGACACTCGTAGAGTGACTCACAGCCTGGCTGTCCTAGAAGTCCCAGGGTGCACAGAGCCCAAGTCCTCCCATGTCCTCTCCACAGCCAACACGGGTTTCCACTGCCAACTTTATTTATAAATAAATAGTAGACAAGGGCTTTACTACTGAGCTTTTTTTCTAGCCCCTACTTTATAAAATACCAAACAAAAAATACCTATACTGCTCCAGCACTACAGAAAGTGCCCAAGTGCCCAGCAGGCCTGGCATCCCAGCACTCTGGGAGGCTAAGGAAGGAGGATGGCAAATTCAAGACCAGCCTGGGCAACTTAAGAGACCCTATCTCAAAATCAAAAACAGGAGTGTAGCTGTAGCTTGGTCCGAAGGCCTTGGGCTGTATCCCCAAGATCGCAAAGAACAAGAGTTCCTTGTTTTGTAGCCACGCTATGACAAACATCTCCCTAAAGAAGAGGCACGAGGTATTTTCTTCCCACTCCCTGCAGAAAGGTCACAGCCTCAGGCAGGAACTCACAGGGCTTGTGGCTCGCCAGCCCCCAGGAGTGCACTCCCGGTTGCTTCCTGAGTGTCGCCACCCGGGGCACTGTCCAGGCTGAAGTACCAGCGGCCAGGGCGCTGCAGGCCATGGGCCTTTTCCCAAACGGCCTGGTTGGCCAGTGCTGCCTCCTTGCTCGCCTCGGCTGACAGCTCCAGCACCTGAGCGAAGGTCCTGGGAGGGACAGAAGGGGACAGAATAAATGAACAACAAAGGCTCTGTCCTATACGGAGCCCTGGGGCCTCTGGAAACTGCCAGGCCCTAGTGGCCAGGGGTCCACATCTTACCCATGTGCATGGCGGGGACAAAGTTTTCATGTGTCCAATAAAACTGGACAGCTGAGCCTGGTGTGGAGGGCATACCTGCCACCACAGCACCTTCGAGAGGTTGAGGCAAGAGAATCTCAAGTTCAAACCCAGCACAGGTAACTTAGCGAGAGCCTCAAAATAAAAAGTAAAAAGGACTGGGAGTTGGGCCCAGTGGCACAGGCCTATCATCACAGTACTCTGAAAGGCTGAGGCAGGAAGATTCTAAGTTTCAGCCCAGCCTGGGCCACTTAGTAGGACCATGTCTCAAAATCAAAACTAGGCTGGGGATGTAGCTGTGTGAGGACCCTGGGCTCGATCCCCAGAGCCATAAATATGATAAAGGGATAGAGAGGTGACAGGTAAAGAGACAAAGGACAGGGCAACCTTCCTGCCCCATACTGCAAGGAAGTAGAGAGAGAAGCTCGGCCCAGCAGGAACAGCCTGTAACTGCCGCACCCTGGGAGGCGGAGGAGGGGTTTTAAGCTCAAGCCCAACCTGGACAGCTTAGTGAGTCGCAGTCTCAAATAATAAAATGTGGCTGGGGTATAACTTGGAGTTAAGGCCCTGGTTCAACCCCAGGACTGCACAGAAGGAAAAGCAGAAGGCTAAGGAGGAGGGGCCAGCAGCACTGGTGGCTCCCGGACACATGCTGCTGTCCACAGTGTGGGTGACTGTGATGCCCCAGGGGGCCCCCACTCCAGTGTCCTCCTATGTCAGAGCCTGCCCTACGCCCTGCGTGCCACCACCTGCAGTGACCAGTGGTGACATTCCATACCTGCGCAGCTCAAGGTCCTTCCTGGCGCTGAGGTCCCTGAGGTCGCCAAGCACACCCAATACCCTCGTGCTGTCCTCGGGACCACTGAGGCCAAGGTCCTGCAGCAGCTGCTGGGTAACCACCAGCTCAGCCTGCAGGGCATCTGGGGGAAGAGGGGAGCCGTGTCTCCTGAGTGACCCTGGGGTGGTAACAAGCTTACGGGTAGGACGGAGTGCTGAGGCTTGCTCTCCAGCCTGGGCTGCGGTTCTCGGTGTTCCCCCAAAGCATGTGTTGCATCGGAGGAGCCTCCCTGCCCTGCCCTGCCCTGTCCCTTTTCTGAGAGGTGACAAGGCTCCTCGAGAGTCCTGAGCCAGGACACTGTGTTTGTCATGAAGTCCTCACCCAGCAGCTGGTGCCCGCCTCCCTGCAGATGGATGGCACGCACTGGCAGCTCATGCCGCGTGGTGTCCAGGGCTGTGGCGAAGGTCTTGTACTGCTCCCTGAAGCGTGCAGCCACTTCTTTGCAAGGGCCCAGCATCTCCACCTGCAGAGAGAGGGGCTGTGGTTGAGTCTGCCGCCACCAGATGCTGCCTCCTCTCCATGGCATGCCAGGGCACAGCCTTGCGCCTGTTCAGCCACACTCTACCCCTGGGTACCCTGGCACCACACACCAGCTGTGGCAAAGTTGACGTGGTAGGAGGAGCTGGCCTGGCGGCACAGGCTTGTCACCCTAGTACCTGGGAGGCTGAGGCAGGAGGGCTGGTCTAAGTCTGAACCAAGCTTGGGCAACTTAGCAATGGAGGGAGACTTAAATGCAAAAATAAAAATGTGCTGAGGATGGAGCTCAGAGGGAAGTCCCCATGCTCAGTCTCCAGCACAGGAGTAAAAAAATAACAAAAAATAAAATCATGCAGTGGGAGGGCCAAGTGCAGCTGCAGGGTGGGATCATTTCCTAGCAGGCCTGGGCTGGCCCCCGCTCAGCAGCACCGTCCCTACACAGTCCCCAGTGCCATGGGCCACTGACCTGGGCATCCAGGGCCTGGGCCAGCTCCTGAGTCCTCTGGCCGAGCAGGAGTTGGCGCCGCAGCGCAAGGACCTGGTGCTGCAGCGCCACCGCCTCCTCACCCACGAGCAGCAAGCTCCTCTCCGCATTCTCCTCCAGCTGCGCCAGGCCCTTCTCCATCTGGGGACGGCAGCACCCATTAGGCCTGTGGTCCACCCCTGGGGTGGCACCCATGGGATGGGGCTGGCTTTACCTTCACCACCAGCAGGCTCAGCAGCACGGTCTGGGACTCCAGCACACCCATCACCTCAAGTGGGTCCTGCCAAGAAGCAGGGACTCTTGTCAGTTCCAAAAGGGCTGGGGTAGTCGGGGAGGGGCTGAGCCTGAAGCCACAGAAACCTGCACTCAAGCCCTGCAGCTGAGAGGCGGAGGCAGGACAAATTCCAGTTGGAGCCCAGCTCGGGCAACTCAGTGATGAAAGGAGACATGGTCACAAAATCCAGAATAAAAAGTAGTGGGGATACAGCTCCGTGTGAAGGCCTTGGTTTTGTCTCCAGTACCAAAGTGAACACACACACACACACATGAAACTGAAGAGAGGCGCTGTTCATGTGGCTTGGTGGTTCAGTGGTGGCAGACAAACATTGGGTTTAAGTAAGTAATGAATCAAACAGGGCCTCGCTGTGTATTTCAGGCTGATTCTGAGCTCTCGCTGTAGCCCAGGCTGGCCTTGAACTCATGGCAATCCTCCTGCCTCAGCCTGAGTGCTGGGATTACTGGCATGCACCAGCACACCTATCTTCTGTGGTGCTGGGGAATCTACCTTGGGTACTTAGCACTTGCGAGGCCACTGAGCTATTCCTCCAGCCCCACAATATTTTTTTATGGTATCGGGTATGAGCTCACGTTGAACTATAATCCCTGCCCCTATTTTATTTTCAAACATAGTCATACCAAGTCACTCAGCTGCCCAGGCTGGGCTAGAACTTGTGATCCTCCTACCTCAGCCTCCCACTGCCCTAGGTCCACGCTCACTGAAGCTGCGCCCCACACATGATCTTAGAACGTCCGTGGCCCAGATGTCTGCATGAAGGCTCTAGTAGCCTGCCCCCTGCCAGGGACCCAGGTCACTGATGTGGCCTCCCGTACTCACCGGGCCCCTTTTCTGTGGGGCCATGAACGACACCGGTTTGGGTTTCTTTGCCGCCATCCTTTCCAGCTGCGGAGTCCTCCTGACCATGCTCTTGTCTAGGGGAAAGAGGAGATGTGAACAGCAAGTGGCCCACAAAGGGCTGTGGCCGTAGGATGGGCAACTTAACTACAACCCCAGCATAAGCCAAGTGCACTTTTAATAACGATGCTGACAGCCTATCCCCTACTCCAGCTCAGCACCCAGCACACTGCAGGGTGCCAGCTGTTCCTCCAGTCACCTCAAGGCTAGCTGGGAGCTACACTGCACCATGGGAGGCCTGGACACACAGCACCAGCCCAGGAACAATTCCAGGGGTGGAGTCTACAGAATATGTGTCACTTTCATACCACCATGATGGTGTCATCAAAGCCCTCCCATTAACAAAACCCGGTGCTAAGCCATGCCGAGCCAGGGGCTGCATCTACTTGGGGAGCTCTCAGTATGCCTGGAGGGGAGTGGCACAAAGGACTCACCATTGATGGCAGAGACGTCCAGGTCGGGTGGAGCCGTGCCATGGCCCTCTAGCAGCGTGGACTGCAGGTCACCTTTGCCTGTACCACCACCGTCTACTGCGTGATAAGGAACCCAGGTCAGCCTGGCTGCGCCAACATGGCCCACATCAGGGCCAGACACAGGTGACTGTTGCTTTCCTCCCCCACCTGCTTCAGCCACGATGCCCTGAGGAACTTGCAGCACCAGCTTCACTATCTGTTCTCTGAGGAGCAGGGGATCAAACCCAGGGCTTCTATCTACCCCAAGTTACATCCCTAGCCCACTTCTCATTTTTTGAGGGTCACTGAGCTGCCAAGGCTGGGCTTCAACTTGGGATCCTCCTATCTCAGCCTCCCAGAGTGCTTGGATGACAGGCCAGTGCCATTTGAAGACATTTTTAAAGTGCAATATCCCTTATCTGAAACTCAAGGGAGCAAAGCTGCCGGGACTTTTCCTGAACTATGGGATATCCACACAATCTTAACGAGGCATCAAGGGGAAGGTGGAGGCGGGAAGTCTCCAATGGCTCCTCAGCCTTGCATGCACAACACAGGGCAGTTCTACTCAGCAGTCTTAAGGATTCTGTGCATGGAATAAGGCTTCACTGAATGGCATTTACCAAAGGCAACACCTTATTGACACTGAAAAGTTGGGAGTTTATGAAGGTGCAAGGGCAGCCCACCCAGGGGGTCCTCACGTCTGTGGATCCTGGCCTCATGAACTGTGCAGGGGCACTGGCGCTGACCAGGGACCAGCCCATGGTCAATGCCCACCCTACGTCCTGGCTGCCCCTCCTCCCCACCCACGAGCCCTAACCTGTCCTCAGTGCCAACGTAGCCCAGTCCCTTCCCTGTCCTCTCAGGAAGGAGAAGAGTACTCCACAAGGCACCCTCAGAACCCAGGGTCGCCCCCGACCCCCTACCTTCGCCACCCCCCATGGCCAGGCCGCCCATACCTTTGCCTCGCACCCCCAGGGTGGCTTTCCGCGGGGCCTCGGGTGCCTTCCCGCTGGGTCTTCCAGCCTCAGCCACAGGGGCCTGTCACAGAATGGGGCAGTCAGAGCAGCAGGCACCTGCCTCTCATGACATCTCCCTCTTCCTAGTGTCCTGCTTCTCCTAAGCTCAGTGTCCTTCGCACCTGCTCAGGTATAAGAGGGCTGATTCCTCTCACACACAGCACAAACCAGTTATACTAGAAGGGGGAGGAGGGGGAAGATAGGAGAAAAGAGAGATGGGGAGAGGAGGGAGAGACACACGCAAAGGACACAGAAGCTACTGTAAAGTTCTTGGGCCTTGGGCTTGGCTGTGGAAGACAACAGGGACTGGCGTGTGGGCTACTTTTTAAAATATGTATTTTTTTTGAGACAGGGTCTCACTCTGCAGTCCAGGCTGGTTCTAAGTTCAGTAAGTAACCCAGGCTGGCCTCAAACTCACAGCAACCTCCTGCCTCAGCCTTCCCAGTGCTGGAGTTAGTGATGCAGCGACATGCCCAGCTAATCTTTATGTTGTGCTAGGGGATCAAACCCAGGTCCTTGCACTCACCAGGTATCCACTCTACTGAGCTACACCCCCAGCCCTAGACCATTCACCTTCTAGGCAGAACACAGCACTCTAGTCCGGTAAAGAAAGTCTTAATACAAGAAAGTAAAGCTCTCTAAAGGCCTAGAGCAGCAGGCGCCCAGCGGCAGGCTCTGCCTTTTGCCTTTGTGTTTTGAGTGAAGGGGCCACATATAAACTATGGAGTTAATATACATATGTAAGCACCAAAGGGCCTTTTTATTTTTACTAATTTCTATGTTCGTTTTGGGTCCTGGGGATCGAGTCCATGATACTGAATTACACCCCTGGCCCATTTTTTTTCTTTTATTATTTATTTTGAAACCAGGTCTCACTATGTTGCTAAATTGCCCAGGCTGGGCTCAAACTTGCCTGAACCACTAAGAGTCCTGGGATGACAGGCCTATACCACCTGGGCTGGCTCCTTTTTAAAAACTTTTTAACACTTAAAAAAAATCAAGGGGAAAAAACGGGGTGTGTGTGTCATAGGTTAGCCAAGCCTGCTAGACTATAGCCACATGGGGGCGCTGTGACAAGGCTTTCCAGGCAACCCTGAGTTTGTCTGGGTCCGTGCCTCTAGGCTGAAAATTATTCTGCCACCAGGATGAGGTCACGTCCCTGTCCCCCTGCTGAGTCTTCAGCCACATTCTCAAGGGCTGCCTCCCACTCTAATAGGGTAGCACATGGCAAGATGTCAATGCTGAGCTGAATTTCAGGGACCACTAATTGAGATTCAGAAAAGCTAGGGGAAGAACCCCAAATCCATGGTACTACCTTCTCGGTCACCAGTTGCTATAACACTGGCTAATGTCCCTCACTTCCCACAGAGAGTTTCTGAGCCATTGACGGGCAAGGGCTTTGTGGTGTGGACACATGATGGCCCACTAACGTCCCTCTATCATTTTTGGGAGGGGTGGCAGGGGACCTGGGTGGGTCATTTTTCCCAGACTTTCTCTCTCCCCAACCCCTAGTACTGGGGATTGAGCCCAAGGCCTTCATACTTGGTGCTAAGCTACATCCCCAGCCCTTTATCTTTATGTTAGAAAGTATCAATACATTATCCAGGCTGGCCTTAAATTGGAATCCTCTTGCCTCAGCCTCCTAAGTGGCTGGGATGACAGTCACAAGCCACTGGGACCAGCCAAAAGAGACTCTTAAAGTGACTGCCCACTCGCTTCAGAGGCACGGCTCTGGGGATCCTGAAGGCCCTGGGCAGGCACCCCAAAGCACCCCTGCAGGACCCAGCTTTGGCCCACGCAAGTGACCTGCCTCCGAGCCAGGTCACAGCAGTGCACATGCACAAGGTGTGGCTTCGGGTGAAGGCGGGGCAGGGGCAGTGGTCCATACCTTTCTAGCAGCCTTCCTCTCATACTGCAGGTACCGTGACTCGACTACTCTTCCGCCTGTGGGAAGACACGCAGATGTGGAACAAAGTCATGACAGTTGTAATGAGCCAGCACGCCCCTCCCCTTCTGCTCAACAAGGGACTGTGGGTCTGTTCTTCAGTATCATCATGCACAAATGGGACATGACTGTGCAAGGGCTTTTGGGAAAGCTATGTGCACAGGTCCTGGCCCTCAGCTTTCCTTCCCCCAAAAAACATCTCATGAAAGAAAACCACAGCCAGGCTTTCCTTTAAACAGATGCAAATGGTGCTCACCTTGTCCCCTTTTTCCTCTTGTCCTCAAGCCACCAGGGGTGGTGGTGCCAGCAGTTGATGGTTTCCTATGGAAAAGACAGAGAGGTCTAGTTCATCCTGTGCAGAAGAACTGAGAGGCCAGGAAGGCCTTATGGTGTAAGCCTGTCATCATGGCACTCTGGGAGGCTGAGGCAGGTGGATCCCAAAGTTGAGCCCAGCCTGGGCAACTTATAAGACCTTTATCTCAAAAAATAAAATCCAGCTGGGAATGGAGCTCAGTGTGACCACCCTGGGCTCAACCCCCAAGACCACATACACACAAAAAAAGGGAAGCCAGCATGGCATTGCCATTGCTAAAGCAAGTGCTGCCCAGGAGAAGGCATGCCCAGCAAGGCAGGCCACACCTGCGGGAAGAGCAAGTGAAAAATGACCTGGGAATGGTGGCCCACACCTGTGATCCTAGCACCCTGGGAGGTTGGGCAGGAAGATCACAGTTTGAACCCAACCTCAGCCACTGAGTTACTTAGTGAGACCCTGTCTCAAATCAAAAATTAAAAAGGACAAAGCTCACTGCAAGAGCCTCAGCCAGGGTTGATCCTCTGTATCACAAAAAAAGGAAAAAAGGAAAGACAAAGAAAGAAAGAAAGGAAGAAAGAAAGCAAGCAAGCAAGCAAGCAAGCAAGCAAGCAAGCAAGCTATGTGCGTGAACTTGTGCAGAGAAGAACACGAAGTCCTCAAATCCCCCGTAGGCCTTTCATTCCTTGGATGCTTGTGAACCAGATGTTTGCGCCTATCTATGCCCTGGGGACGGGTAGCCTGTGACAATGGCCCAGGCAGGATGGAATGGGGTGAAAAGTACACAGAGCTCAGGTATGTGACAGCAACATCCTGAGGAGAAAAGAGCCAGAGCCGGTTAGTTGGAGAGGATGGGAGGAGGCTGGAGGCAGAGGAGCTGGTCCCCACAGCGCAGGCAGGCCCCCCTGAGTGCCTTCTCTGTAAAGGGTCGGGCAGCATCTGCTGCCACAATCACCACGTCTGCCATTCTAGTCTGTAAGCATCCAGAATAACACAGAATGCAACAGGAGGGCCATGTTGCAATCAAACTTTATTGACAGGGAGTTTTTTGCTTGTTTTGTTTTTGCTGGTACTGGGCATGGAGCCCAGGGCTTTCACACTGACTGCATCCCCATTTTTTAAATTTTTGATTTTGAGACAAGGTCTTGCTAAGCTGCCCAAGTGGGGCTTGAACTTGAGATTCCCCTGCCTCAGCCTCCTAGAGTGCTGGGATGCCAAGTGTATAACATGCTCAGCTGGGATTTCACACAATTTCCATGTTACAAAGTGTTCCTTCAAACTTATTTTTTAAACAACCATTTAAAAAAGTAGACCATTCTTGGATCACTAGTTGTATAACAAAGGGAAGACAGGGACAGGGGAAGGTCAGAGGCAGGAGAGGAACGATGCTGCAACCCTGGGGCCAGGCTGGGTGCTCCAGCTGCTACAGATCAGCCGCCTGGGCCTTGTCAGCAGTGCCAAGTACCATACACCAAGGCCTTGAAGAACATCTTGCATGGGTGTGGTGCCAGGAACGGAGCAAAGGCTTCACCTGTGTGCTCTGCTACTAAGCCCAGCTGGCCCGCTGGGGATATCGCTCAGTGTCAGGCACTGGGCTCCAGCCCCTGGACCAACAAGGAAACAAGAACACAGGCCAGTTTCATGATTGTGAACCTCCTAAAGGTCAAGGGCTTGGGCAGCGTGAAAAGCGTGAATTCATGCTGACTTTTTAAAAGTGTGAAAAAAGCACAACTGAAACCTGATGTCACAGGAAAGGAGGGGTGGGGGAAGGACTGACCAGATCTGGGGTGCAGTGGGAAGGCTGAGGACAACACCTTATCTGGGCTCTGTGGTCAGATGAGGGGTTCGCAGCCACAGGGGTTCCTGGCCGCAGCCCAACCTCCCATGCCTCTCACCCAGAGTTTCAGTGACTCAGCTAGATACACAAAACAAACGCTGAGTACCACTTCTAGGACTTCTATCTCCCTAAAACCTGCAACAGATAAGGTATTTGGATCTTATTTAAAATTATTTTTTATTAGTGTACGTCTGTGATACATTCATCTTAGAGAACTGCGCATTTCCTGTCCAGTCTTAATCACTTCTGCTTCCTGTCCCCTTCGGACAAAGTCCACCTCCTTGTTTCCTAACATCTCCCTTTTATTTTGCTCTTGAGGTTATTTCTATTTTGGGTTTCACATATAAGAGTAAACATGTGGGGCTGGAGGGACAGCACAGTGGTTATAGTGCTTGTCTAACGAATGCAAGGCCCTGAGCACGGTTTCCCAGCACCACATAAGCCAGGTGCGGTGGCTCACACTTGTAATCCCAGCACTTGGGAGGCTGAGGCAGGAAGACTGCCTTGAGTCCAAGGCTTGTGAGTTTAGGACCAGCCGGGACTACAGAGCAAGACCCTGTCAAAAAAAAAAAAAAGAGAAACCATGAAGGACCAGGGGTGGTATAGCTAAGCAGCTAAAGGACTTGCCTAGCAAGCACAAGACTGTAGGCTTGTTTTCCCCAGCTCATCAACTGGCAGTAGTGACACATGCCTATAATCCAGCACTTGGGAGGCTGAGGCAAGAAGACTGCCATGAATTCAAGGCCAGCTGGGCCTCATAGTGAGTTCAAGACCAGCCTGGACAATACAGCAAGACTGCTTAAAAAACAATAAGAAACCATGTAATATTGAAACTGTGTCTGGTTCATTCTGCTGAGCATAATGGTCTTAAAGTGTGTCCATTTTCCTACAAATGCCTCAAATTCCTCCTTCCTATGGCAGAGTAGCACTCCACTGTGTATCCAGAGCACACCTTGACCCATTCACCTGCTACTGGCCGTATTGCCTGCTTCCAAGGTTCAGCTACTACTGGTGGTCCCGCTATGAACACGGGCCTGCGCACACTGGCACTGCTGCAATTTGAAGTCTCTTTTGGGAAGAGTGCCCCAAAGAGGCTTAGCTGGGTGTGTGTTTCATGGATTGTTTATATTCAGCTCTGATGTGCTACTAACAAATATGGGATCATTTAATTATTATTTATATTTTTTGAGACAGGGTCTTGCTCTGTATCCAGGCTGGTCCTGAACTCTCCATGTAGCCCAGGTTGGCCTCAAACTCATGGAAATCCCCCTGCCTCAGCCTCCCAAGTACTGGGTTTACAGGCATGTACCACCATGCCTGGCTTATGTGGTGCTGGGGAATCTAACTCAGGGCCCTGTGCTTGCTGGGCAAGCACATTAACCACTGTACTATTCCTCTAGCTTACCTGATCCTTTAATGAGATCAAGAGTACCTACTCTAGGGGAATAGTAAGTATCTAAAAATGGACTTGTCAAAGTGCAAGCCAGTTGTAGAACAGGTCAGTAAGTTGGAGAGAGCAGGCATTAATTCACACAGCCCACAAGGGGTGGTTGGAATGCTGCTCAGCACCAATTAGGATATTCTCTTTAAACATTCTAAAAATGTTTTTGCTTGTGATTTTTTGGTAAGTTGATCATGTTGACTATATTAGACATTTGTATTCATTACAGGACAACTGGGGCTTGGTTGAGACAGAAGGCTAAGCACCTAAAGACCAGGTTACATTAGACTTAGCAAAGGACTCTAGATAAATCTAGCTAAAGTCCCACTTTCTTTAAGTAGCTGTTGTTGCTCAGATTTAGCTGAAGAAGGTCTCCTGCAGAAGACTCCAGAGCATGGGACTGTCCTCCTCTAGGTTGGGACCTGGCCGGGAGGCACCAGGCACAGCCGCACACTGATTAAATGACACCGTTTCAGCTAGAGAGCAAGTTGGGGTACTTGCTCAGGTTTCGTCTCCATACAGCGAAGTGCAGCTACCAGTGACAAAGGTGGGTTCTCAGGCACAAGGGCCCAGGGTGAGGGCCCTCCCACAGGGGAGCTCAGGCGGGCCCTAAGCCCCTGATCCTGTGCTCTAATGCATGCCTACCATTGCTCATGCCACTTCTGGGCTCATGCGTCTGAGACCGAGGCGAGGAGCCAACCCAGGAAAAAGCCAGTGAGCCACTGGCACCCCAAGGATTCCAGAGCTGAGGGCCAGAGAGGAATTGGATCCAAAAAGGTAAGAGATCTTTAAAAATCAGGATTGTCCAACCAGGTGTGGTGGCACACATTCCAGTTAACCCAGCACTCTGGGAGGCTGAGGCAGGGGGACTGCCAATTATGAGTCCAGCCTGGGCAACTCTGTGAGATCCTGTCTCAAGATAAAAATATACATAAATAAAAATTAGCCTTTTTTTCCCCTAGAGATAAACTGTTTCTCCAACTTTTTCCTGAGGACTCCTAAGCCACCTCTCTCCTTCCTGCACTCAGTTTAGACAAGTGGGCAGAAAGTAATATGCAGAGAAGAGACAAGCCCCAGGGGACTGGCTTAGCTTCTTTCCCGCAAGGGAAAGACTAACCTGGACAGGCGGGACTGTCCTTGTTTACCTCTCACTGGACTCCTCTCTCTTCCTTGTCACCTAAACACCAGGAGGTAGAGATCAGAGGCAAGAACTGGACTCTCTAAGAACAGCCTGGCAGCACAAGTCAGTCATCTCAGCACTCCAGGCCAAGGCAGGAGGATCTCAAGTTCAAGCCCAGCCTGGGCAATTATGCCACTTAGCTGGACCCTGTTGCTAGGTAGGTTGTTACACACTAGCAGCCCTGACTGTGGGACGAGGGGAACTCCAAAAGGCATCTATGTATGATGTATTTATAATCTGTGTCAGGCCGCAGACCCACATCAGTCCCACCAAACACAGTGACAGTTTTGATTTTTTTTTTTTTTTCCGAGACAAGGTCTTGCTCTACAGTCCATGCTGGTCCTGAACTCACTATGTAGCCCAGGCTGGCCTTGGACTCACGGCAGCCCTCCTGCCTAAACCTACCAGAATGGTGGGATTATAGTCCTGAGCCACCATACCTGGCTTATGAGATGAGGAAAATCAAACCCAGGGTCTCGTGCTTGTTAGGCAAGCGCTTTAACTGCTGTGCTATGGTCCTAGCTGTGATATTTTAAAGTTATATACTGCGCACATTTTTCGTGGCCATGCCCAGAGACATACAGCTTTTGTCTCTAGGACCAGCAACACGGCACACTCCAGGGCTCAACTACACTAGGAAGACAAATGTTCTGAGGACCTCAGGCCCTGAGCTGGGCCTACTTCAAACCCAGAATATCCTCAGTGTCTTCCCAGGCTTCTCCAGGTGACTGGCCCAGGTGACACGGAGCACTGGAAGGACAGGAAGACACAGTGGAACTCCAAAGTAGCTTCTACACAAAAACGCTGATAAACATCATAATCAGCCCAGGTCCCCGAATCCCAGGCCTAGCTCCGGTAGGCGCAGATGTGTAGCCGGTCTCCTCAACGCCTTTCGGGCGCTGCCAGCTGTCCAAGGCGAAATCTCTTTATTCTACAGAACGTCCTGCCTCTATTTCTCTGCGGCTATTTACGCGTATCGACGGAATTCTTTCCCCAAGGACACAGGAACCCCGGGAAGCGAGGGGTCGGCTCCTCACTGCCTCAGGACCAGCTTCCTGTCCACAACGCCTCAAATGAAAAATTAATAGCACGGAGGGGGGAGCTCGGTGCAAAGGCCTTGGGCTCCACCCCCTGTGCCGAGCAAAAAGTAGAAGCGGCGCTTCCACTTCCTTCCGAGCCTGCTGCGAATGCCGCCTTTCTTTCCACTGAAGCTGTCACGCGGGTGACAGCTGGGGGAACCACACGAGCCTAAGGCGCAAGTCGGGCGAACGCAGCCTCGGAAGCGTGCCGTCCCCAGGCAGGGGGCGATTTCTTTGCTGGTCTCCTGCTGGGGGACCCGGGGCTCTTGGGTTCCCCTGCAAGGCCCCGCCACATCCCCTGTGGATGCGGAGCGACGTGCCTCCAACACTGGCCGCGCACCGAGGAGGCGCCAGGCGCCCATCCACCCGCGGCGCTCACGAGGTTGAGCGGTGTCTTGAGCTCCCCTTCGTAGTGGGGGAGAGCGAGGCACGGAGTGGCTGGACCACTTGCACCGGGTCCCCCAGCACCAAAACAGTGGACGCCGCGCTCGAACTTGCGGCCCTCCCGGAAGGCGGGTTCCCGGGCATGCGCAGTCGCCGCAGGTCCGGGCCGGCTCCCGAAGGATGGGTCCCCAACTCTGCCGCCGAGGAACTCCAGCCCTCGGCCACGGCCGTTCCCCTTTCCCATAAACCTCGACCGGGAGCGCCTACGCTCACTCACCCAGCGCCGCGGCCCGAGGCCTCCGCCATTTTCCCGCCTTCCACTCAAAGGCTCGCCTTTCAGGCCCGGCTCCGCCCCTCCCCGGCCGTGGGCCGGACCGTTCTGCGGAGCGGCAGGAGGGGTGCCCACGGCCCGTGAGCGCGCCGACTGCGGGGAGTGGACGGGCTCCGCGCGCTCTCCCCCCTTCTTTCTCACGCTTGGTATCGCCCACAGCGCCCGGGCCGGACCTGCGGGAAGGAGCGCGGCTTCGCGTGGCTCCGCCCTCTCCCTGCGGGTCGGCGTCGCTCTCCCAGGCACCGCCCCTCCGGAACCCGGAAGTGGGAGCGCGCGGGGGAGCGCGCGGGGGAGCGGCGGGGCGGAGCGGCGAGCGGGTTGGCGGGTGTCCGGGCGGGGACCCGGCCCGGGACCGGCGGCGCGCGGCGGCCGAGGCCCAGGTGAGTTCCGGGCGGCCGTAGGTTGGGGCCTCTAGCGCGACGTGTGCAGCGAGTAGGGGGCATGGGCGAGTGAAGGGATGGAGTTGGGGGGGGATGCGACGGCGGGGGTCGAGGGGGCGCGAACGGGCCTCAGAGAGGCGGAGAGGTGGCACGGGGACGGAGTGGCTAGTTGGAGAAGGAAAAAGTTAAAGCCGGGCCGGTGGCGCCCTGTGGGAGGCTGAGTGGGAGGATCTCAAGTTTGAGCCCGTCGTAGGCGACCTAGCAATTTAGCTAGACCCTGTCTCAAAATCAAAAATGAATAATAGGCTTGGGATGCAGCTCCGTCTGAAGGCCTTGGGCTCCGTTCCCAGTACAAAGAGAGAGAGAGGGAGAAAGAGACAGAAGTAAGAAGGAAAAAGTTAACTGGAGTCGGGTTGGGGAGGGAGGGCGCTGGCGCGGCGTGGGGGGTGTCTGGTGGCTTTGAGCGGCATCTCGGAGGAGGACGTGGCTTCCGTGGTAATTGGGGGGTCGCAGGAGGCGGGGCTGGGGGGGAGAGGTGACGGGGGCGGGACTGAGAGGCCCGGGTAGGGGAGGAGACAAGCCAGCGGGGAACCTGTTGGGGAGCGGCTGGGGGGACTGAGCACCCCAACACCAGCTAGAAGACCACCGCCCGTGCAGTCGAGGGCTGGAGGAAAGGTGTCCGGGAGGGTGGCGCCTGGCACCCAGGGGCGCTCATTCTGCGAGAGGTTCTGAACCCCCAGACGTGGGCCGGCTGTTAGGGAGGCGGAGAATGGGGGGCTGGCTGGGAAGACAAGAGAGGAAGCCCAGGGAGGGCCCGAGTGGGAGAGGAAGAGGAGAAAGGGATCGGGAGAGGAGCGAGGGTGCAGCTCCTGGAGACGCTTGCCTCCTCTCCCCCTTGATTCATCCTCTTCCCGACTTCACTCCCAGGCGCTTTCGTCATCGCTGGCAAGTCCCAGCCCTTGGGTCTGTCTCCGGGTCTTGGAAACGTCTCCACTCTCTGGACGGGACTAGGTGGATTCCGGGGTCCCTGTGAGCTACTGAAGAAGGAACCTTGGGCCCCAGCTCAGTTTCAGAAGGGGAGGGACCTGGCATGCTCGAGGTTGTGTAGAGCCGCAACCGCCTCTGCAGGGCCACATCCTTGGACTTAAATGGGTAAAATGACACACAGGAAATTTTTCCCCGGCTGCCCTGAACTCAGTCCCAGAGAGGCCTGGCTTCCACGCGCCCTCCCTTCCTCCCAGGTACCCTGTGCACCAGCGGTTTTGCTGGCAGGGTGGAAGTTGGTGAGGACTGGGCCAGCCTTGGGGGCCAGCTCCGGGATCCAGCCTTCTCCAGTGCACATTCTTGTCTTTGAGTCTCCAGAAGAAGTTGGAAGTGACCTGGGTAACCATAAAGTTGTATCTCAGGTTGGGTTTGTCTTTTTATCTGCTCTGATTGGCTTTTTTTTAACACTGAGAATTGAACCCACAGTCTTTGCACTGAGCTACGTCCCTGACCTGTGGTGTTTTTTTTTTGTTGTTGTTGTTTTTTTTTTTTTTTTGTATTTTGAGACGGTGTCTCACTAAGTTGCAAGGTTGCCTAGGCTAGACTCCAGCGTGTCATCTTCCACGCTCAGCCTCACAAAATGCTGAGATGACACGCCGGGAACCAACTTCTGATTGGCATTAATTTGGACCCTTGACCACTATGAGGCTCCTGTGATCTTTGAGGGGGGATTATATCTTGTTTCAGGGTAATCTGGGTAGTTTGCATATAAAGAAAACTTCGGAAACCCCCCTCCCCATTCCCTTTTAGAATGTTCTGGCTTCCCAGGAAGAGGGCTTGCAGCCTGGCCTGCCCCAGGACACCCGCCTACAGCCCAGGGTCAGGCCTGACTCAGGCCGGCAGGCTTTGCCTGTGAGCTTGCTGTGGCTGAGACCCTGTTGCGCCCAGGTGGGGTGGGGCCTTCTGTAGCAAGGCTCCTCTCTGGGGCCAGTCCCTGTGAAGCTGGTGCATTGGCCTCCTCAGCGGGCCAGCCCGGACCCTCTCGTTAACACCCTGGTTCTCCCCACAGTCCTTTGACTTTGGCTCTCTTCAGCTCTCTCTTTCTTAGGCTCTCTCTCTTCTGCTCTGTCTTACACACTTTATGTCCACAAGCCGTTTTTTGCTGCTTTGTTGTTTTTCTTTTGTTGTTGTTAGCGGTGCCAGGGCCACAGCCCAGGGCTGCCACATGCCTGGCTTGCCCGTACCCATTTGGGCTGCGGAGTCTGGCTTCTATCCATTGTAGGGGCTCACGACCTGGCCCCTTCTCTTTGCTTGTCTCTAGTGGGGTGTGCTAGGTAGACTCAGTGCAGTGACACGAGATCGGACTGTACCAGGCGCCTGGCTGGCCTCTGTGGACAGATTCAAGTCCTGGAACCCTGAAAGAGGGACATCAAGTGTCAGATTGGGTGGTGACCAGGGTTGAGGAGGAGACAAGGGATGCTGGGGACAAGATGAGGGTCAAGTCATGCGAACTTGGTCATGGGCAAGCATGGGGCTGGGCTGGGCTGGGGAGATGCTGGCCTTTGCCACACCCAGATGAAACTTGCAAGCATTCAGCCAATAGGAGATAGCCTGTCACCCCAACACTCTGGGAGGATCAGGCAGGAAGCTTGGGAGTTTGAGCCCAGAGAATCAAAGCTAGGGCCATAACTCAATGACTAGAGCACTTGCCTAATATAAAGAAAGCCCTGGTTTCAATTCCCTAGCACCACATAAAGATTACCTAGACATAGTGGTGCACATCTGTAATTCCCCCGCTTGGGAGGCCAAGGCAGGAGAACTGCCATGAGTTTGAGGCTGATCTGTGCCACATAGTGAGCTCTGGACCAGCCTGGACTACAGAGTGATACCCTGTCTCAAAAGTAAGTAAATAAATAAATCCACACATACATGCATACATACATACGTAAAATGGGCTGGGAATTTCAGCTCACTGTGAAGGCCGTGCCTCCATTCCTAGTGCTACATACAGGAAAAACCTAATCAAACAAAAAGAACTAGAGTAAGAATGATGTGAGCATATTCCAGGGAGCCCTGCCGGTGGGTCACCCAGCCTGAGGGCCACTCTTACTTCTCCAGCTCCCAGCAAGAGGGTTGTTAATTCCTGTGACAGCTTCAAGCTCTCAGACCCTGGAGGTCACAAGTAACCTTAAGTTGGCATAGACCAGAGATACTGCAGGCTGCAGTTATGTGCTGAGTTACCCTTTGCCCTGTTCCGTGTCAGATGCTCAGTGGGGTCCTTGGCCTGCACTCGTTAGATGCCAGTTATGTACTCCTGTCCCCACAAGCTGTGACCTTTGGAGATATCTGCTAGCTGGACATGATGGTGCAGACCTATCATCCCGGTGTTGTGAAAGGCTGAGGCAGGAGGATCAGAAATTGGAGCCCATACTGGGCAACCTAGCATGACCGTGTCTCAAAAATTTTAGAAATGAGCTGGGAGTGTAGCTCAGTAAGCTCAGGGTGAAGGCTCTCAATTTGCTCTGCGTTTCAGTGGCTGAGTTGGGGGGAGGTGAGGAAATACCTGCAGAGGTGGCCATCAGGGGACACTGGGAGTGGGGCTCACATAATGGTCCCAAGAAAGAATTGCTATGTGTGCTGGGGAGAGCTAGGGGTGTGAGAGACACATACACACATGCAGTGTCCCCAGGTGAGCAGTGCCATTTGTATCCTGAGGAAGGCTGGTGAAGTGGGAGACACAACACAGAGTGTCCCTAAGTGAGAACCAACGCTCTGTACTTGTCAGTTCCGATGCAGGGCTTGCCCTAGTCTCAGTGGGTCTGAGGTGCCTGTTGTACTCTGTTCATTGTGTCCTAGGGCAGGCCACCAGCCTCTGACTCCCACCATAGTTAGTTTCTATTGTGGAGAGACGGAATGGTGGAAGGCCAGGAGGAAGGTGGGCTGTGTCCCCAGGGCAGACAGCAAGGCCCATTGTCCATCTCTTGTGTTACCACTGACCTGGATCTCTGCAGGCACCATCCCTTCTGGGAACAAACTGTTGCTTTCTCCTGAGATTAATGGTGCCAGGTTCTGTGCTAGAGGTCACTTTTCAGGTCTCCCAGAAAGGGCAGCTTTGTGAGGCCCTTATCTGTTCTGGCTGCTCCCAGTATACTTGTTTCATTTCTGTACATGGTGCGTGCATCCCTCGCTGTGCCCTCCTCTGCCTGGCACTCCTTACACCCTCAGTGTTCCGTCTTAATGCTGAGTGCACGTACCCAAGCATGCACCGTCCCACCCACCCACTCTGATGGTCTCTTCTGAGTGGTACTCTGGAGCCCCAGCCACCAGCCCTTGTATGTCTGGTGTCCTCAACTCTGCTGTACCAGGCAGCCCCTACCCGCCCACCAGCCATCCAGATAGCCCAGACAAGGCTCCCACCCAGCAAGACAGGCCCTTCTCTTCTTCCCTCACTGTCCCTGTCGCCAGCAGGGTGAACAAAGGGCCCCTGTCCACTGTAGCCCACAGTCACTCGGATGCCTTGGGCTAGGGGCTGTACCTTTTCTTGATTTCTGAGGTTCATCCTGTGTGAAAAATACCCCCAGGCCAGACTCCATGGCACAGGCCTCTCATCCTAGTACTCTGAGAGGCTGAGGCAGGGAGGTTGCAAGTTTGAGCCCTGTCTGGGTAAAGTAGAAACTTTTTTTTTGAGACAGGGTCTCTATAGCCCAGGCTGGTCCTGAACTCAGTATGAAGCCCAAGCTGGCCTTGGGTTCACAGTAGTCCTGTCTCAGCCTTCCGTGTACGGGGATTACAGGTGTGCAGCACCACACCTGGCTTAAGTAGAAACTTTGTCTGAAAATTAAAATCAGAAATGGGCTGGGGTTGTGGCTCATTGTGAAGGCCCTGGAGGGAGCCCTAGTATGGCAAAAATAAAACAAAACATGGCTGTCCTGGGTCTGGATCCGACTCATTTCCAGGAGGCTTTCTGGATCCCAGGCCAGTGAGAAATACAGTGATTCAGGGGCTCGCTGGAGGGAGGGCATGAGTAAGCTGCCCCTTGTGACTCACGGGTCCAGTGGGTGGGGCCTTACCACAGAGCCTCCTGGGTAAGGGACTAGGGGATTGGGGAGGTGGTCTGCCCAGTCCCAGACTGGCTGGTGAGAAATAACACATACATGTATTGTCTCTTAATTCCTGGGGCCAGGTGCCAAGGTCAAGGTTGTCATCTTTGTGACTGAAACCCTGAGCTTGTCTCTCTCTACAAATTCCCCTCTTCTTTCTTTTTAATTGAGCCCTGGGCCTTACTGAGTTATATTCCAGCCCAGTTTTTGATTTGATTTTTGAGACAAGGTTTCATTGTGTTGCCAGAACTGAAGGCTAAACTTGTAATCTTCCTGCCTCAGCCTCTCAGAGTACTGGGATGACAGGCCTGACTCACATTTACCTACCTTTCTTTCTTTCTTTCTTTCTTTCTTTCTTTCTTTCTTTCTTTCTTTCTTTTTCTTTCATTTGAGACAGGGTCTTGGTCTATAGTCCAGGCTGGTCCTGAACTCACTATGTAGCCCAGACTGTCCTTGAACTCAGAGCAGTCCTCCTGCCTCAGCCTCCCCAAGTGCTGAGATTATAGGCGAGTGCCACCACACACAGCTAATCCATATATGGTGCTGGGGGATTAAGCCCAGGGCCTCATGTGTGCTGACGAGTGCCCTAACCACTGAGCAAAGAGCCCTCACATTTCCTTTTTAAGGACACTCTTCACATGGCCGAGGGTCCATTCTGAGAACTTCATTTTAACATAATCATCACTGGCAGGACCATTTCCATTATCTTCTATAGCTCTGAGCTTTTGGATTTCTGTGTATGAACGTTTGGTGGGGGGCACAGATCAGCTGTCACCCTGGGTAAAGGACAGACTGTGTTTGTGTATTTAAAGGGATTTGGGAGTGAATTATATACCCTGTGAGGGACATCCATCCTGTTCTGCCTCAAGTGCTTGGACAATCACAGTTGGGCCGGCCTGGGGTCACAGCAGCCTTGACCCCCTGTTAGGGAATTTCTGACACCCTGTCCTTCAGGGGTGACTTGGGGTGATAGGCCACCCAGGGATGAGTGGGCTCTTGGGTTTAATGCAGGGCCATTTTTGGGCTGGGTGAGGGAACTAGTCAAGGTTTCCACACTGGGCTTCCCATGGAGTCTCTGGTTCAGGGTTGCCATGGCCATGGGGAGGAACATCTCTGAAGTGACTTTGCTCATCAGCTGAGAGGTGGGGACCAGCTGCTGCCCCAGCTGATGGCATAGAAGAAGTTTCTGGAAGTTTTTAGGTTGTTTTTGTGGGGTTGAACCCATCACCTTTTTCTTGCAGTTCCCCTCCCTTTTTTTATTTTTAAATTTTTATTTTTGAAACAGAGCCTCACTAAGTTGCTACATTTCCCAGACTGGACTTGAACTTGAAGAACTCTGACTCTCCTTGTCATTTTTCTATCTATCTATCTATCATGGTTCTGGGAACTGAGGCCTTGGCCTTTGCACTGAGCTATATCCCTAGCCCTTGTTTGTTTTTGGTTTCGAAGCAGGGTTTCACTAAGTTGCCCAGGCTGGGCTAAAACTTGCAGTCCTCCTGCCTCAGCCTCCCAGACCGGTGAAATGACAGGCTTGTGCTACTGGGACTGGCATAATGTATGCTTTTTCAGCCTTGCCATTGGTGATATTTAGGAGTGGACCATTATTTTTGGTGGTACTATCTTGTAGGATGCTGTGGTCCAGCCCAGCCTCTGCTTCTTTGTTACAAGGACATTCCACTTCTGGCCATCATGATGACTCAAAATGTCCACGGCCAGGGTCTGGGAGAAGTGTGTACAATGCCATGTGGCTGTGCCCAGCCGACAGAGACTTTCTGTCTTCCTCCACTGTAGTGGCATTGCCAAGCCCTGGTTCCTAGAGGATGATAGATGTCACCAAAGGCACCAACTGGGCAAGTCCTGGGCTCCCAGCCCCACTGAGAACTGCTTTTGGGGTAATAGGAGGTGGCTAGGAGGTTCAGGTCCCTCGGACTATTCAGGAAACAGCACAGGTCCAGGGCCTGGTGGCAAATGGCTCTGAAATCTGGGCCAGGGTCACAGTGTCACAGGGTCTTCTCTGTCCTTTGGATCCATGTTCCTGGTGGCCTTGGTCACCCTCAGGGACCTGTCCCATGGCCTGACCATGTTGCCGTTCACTCCTGGACACCTGCAGGGACCTCTGTTCTACAGTCCTTCATATGGCCCAGTATCCGTCCCCCTACCTCTGGGCTCCCACATTTCATCAGATCAGACCCTCTCTAGAATCCCTCATGGGCAGGATCCAGCCTTCCTCGCCTCAGCTTCACCCTCTGTCCCCACCCTTCGTCCTGGTCACACTGGGCTCCTTGTTCCGCTGTGCTCACCGCCTTCGCCTGCCCCAGCCCCAGGCTCTCGGCATGTCTGGCGTCCTTGCTCTGTCAGCATCCCCTTTCAGGGCCTCCCTGCCCTCGTGGCTTCAGTCCTAGCATCCCCTCCGCGGCCTGCTGACGTGTGGAGCCTGGTCCTTCTTCGTTGTGTGTGTGTGTGTGTGTGTGTGTGTGTGTGTGTGTGTGTGTGTGCAAGTGTCCGTCCACGTGTGTATCTATAGGTCCGTGTATGCACATGTGTGCATATGAGGTTGTGCATGTGCATATGTGCTTTCATGTACATGTGTACGTGTTTGTGTGCATGTGTTCAGGTGCTTTCTGGGCCCTGCAGGATGGTGAGTCTCATCCCTGGTCTCTCCTGGCCTGGTGCCAGCACTCCTCCTATCCTGGTGATAGTGCCTGGTAGCAGAGCAGGTGGGACACTGAGTTCTCCTCTCCAGGCATGCTTTGTGACTTTGGAAATGCCTCTTGGCGTCTCAGGAGATTCACATTCCGCTTCCTTTGCGGCCACATGCTTGCTGTCCCCTGCCCCAGGCTTTTCTAGGCAGGGAACTGGAGAGTTGAAAGCAGATTGGATGCTGAAGGGTGTTGGCAGGCAGATCCCAGGGAGCAGCCGACTGTGGGGGCGATGGAGCAGGAGGAAGAGAGATCTCTAGTGGTAGTTCTGTTGTTGTTGTTGTTGTTGTTGTTGTTGTTGTTGTTGTTGTTTGTTTTGTGGTTCTGGAAATGAAGCCCAAGATCTTCACATTGAGCCCCATCCCTAATCCATTTCTGTTTTTGATTCTGAGACAGAGTAGCGCAACCTGTTTCCTGGTCTGGGCTCCAACTTACCATTCTTCTGCCTCAGCTTCCCAGAATACTGGGATGGCAGACTCATGCCACCAAGCCTTGCGTGCAGAGGCCTCCTTGTGTGATGAGGCAGCACTGTTGTGTACCTGCTGGGCACAGGAGGGGGCTCCCAACGTGTCAGGGTGCAGACCCTTGGCACGTGAAAGTCTTGTCTTGGGAAGGCAGGGAGGATTCAGGTGTACAGTTCCTAGCCTGCTAGGGACAGTTGGGAAAGGACACATATAATGGTATCTCAGGGGTCCTCATGCCAAGTAGATAAGAAGCTACCACCCCACAGGGCTTACCCTGCTGCATTCTCTCCACCAGTCTCAGGCCAGCATCCTGCAGCTGCGTCTTATCAGCCATGTATTGGGCAGAAAACACAGGGAATTGCAGTGCTAGAGGTCTAGAGGCTACAATCCCATATCAGTAGTTCCAGGACAGGAACACTGCCTCTTAAACCCCCTTTTGGCCCTGGCTTGTGGCCCCGTTCCTCCTGTGTGCTGTACTCATGGGCCACCTGTGCCCCCAGTGTGTCTGCAGCTGTCTCACAAGGCCACCATACACGGCATTTAGCACCAAGTCTGATGTCATCTTACCTTGTTATGCCTGCACATCCATGTCCAGTGGACACTGACCTGGCAATGGCGTGACACTCTTAACTGTCTTACCCTTGTGAACACGGGGGTTGAGGGCATTGGGGTTTTCCCAAGACAGTGCCTCACTGCGTAATCCGGGCTGCCTGTGATCTCATTAGGTGATCCAGGCTGTTTCAAACTCACCAAGATCCTCCCACCTCAGCCTCATGGATGCTGAGATGACAGGCATGTTCCATTAAGCCTAGCCATGGATGCACTTTTGTGACACTGCCAGCCTGCTCAGGGTGCTCCTGCCTGAAGCTGCAGATCCCCGCTGTGACCATCTGTGTGGCCAGGTGGCCTCCCAAGACTCAGCTCCATAGCAGGGCCTAGACACTGGTTGTGTGATCTGAATCCCAGATGCTCCACTGAGGCCCTGGACGTGAGTCCCTCTGCTCATTGTCTGAGGTGCCCCGTTGCCTTCCCAAAGATGCTGCTGTCTCTGTGCCCCAACCCTGCTCGGGAGCCAGGGTTTCCTGTCCCTACTGCCTCCCTTCCCATTCATCCACAGGTGCACACGTGCTCCTTGAGGCTCAGGTAGAGAAGACGGTCTCTCTGCTGCCGTCCTCGTCCTCCCCCGTGCCCGCCTTCCACACGGTGCTGCTGAGGCGATGATCTCAGCCCATAGACTTGCAGCTGCAAATTATGGCCTTGTGTATACCAGGCTTCATGGGCTGCAGAGGCTATGCCTCCTTCCCAACTCCTGCCTCTCTCTTCTCCCCTGCCTCAGTCTCCTGCCCTTCTGCTCCTTCCCCACACCTTCCTCCCTCTCTGCCTCCCCTCCCCATCGGCTTCCTCTCCATCTTCGCCCTCCTTTCTCTCTTCCTCCTTTCCCCAGCCTCCTCCCCATCTTACCCCTTCTCATTCTTTCTTTCTGCCCTCCCCATCCTTACTCTCTTCCCCCTCCTGTGACAGTGAAGCCACCATTATGCTGAGGTTTAGAAAGCTGCAGATTCACACTCCCCCTGCGTCCCCATCCCCCATCCTGGCCCCCTCCCCTTTCCTCATGCCTCCTTCCCCTAGAGGATAGGCATGGCCCTTGCTTGAGGCTTTTGAGAACACTAACCTGGACCATGATGGCACAGCCCTTCATCTTGGGGCCTTAGAAGGAATGTTTATGTTCATTGTGGTGAAACCTGTGACCTAAACTTGACCACAGTGACTCTCAGCAGGTTCTCAGTGCTCTGCAACTAGTACCTCATCCCAATGGTTTCTAACTGGATGGGTGGTGCATACCTGTGATCCCAGCACTCTGGGAGATTGAGGCAGAAGGATCACAAGTTCCAGCACAGCCTGGACAATGTAGCAGTTTATCAACTTATGAGACCTGCCTCAAAATAAAAAATAAAAATGGGCTGGAAATGTAGCTTCTTGTGAAGGCAAGCAAGTACAAGGAACTGGGTTCCACCCCCAGCACCAAAAGGAAAAACCGAACTTCTAAAGCAGGGTGATGGGAATGTGGGGCCCCAAATGCTGGGAGGTAGCCCACAGTGGGTCCTCCTGTGTAGCATGGCCCTGCAGCATCCTGCCGTGAAGAAGCTGGCCCCGCCTCACCTGCTTCTCTGGGCTGGCGTCCCTCCTGTCCCTTAGATCTGTATTCCCACAGACCTCAGGCTTCAACCTTATGGGGAAGTTGCATTTCTGCACCAGGAGGCATTAGGATCTGAAGATGGGCCCTGTGAAGCCCATGAGCAGTGTGATGTAGAAATGAGCAGGCACAAGGTGCTGCAGGGGAGAGGTTAGGGTGGCACTTCCAAAGCCCAGGCATTATGGGGGCCACCAGAGATGGTAGAGGATGGACTCTTTCTTTTCCTTGGAACCAGCTCTGCCCATGCCCAGCTTGAGCCAGGGACAAGAAACTCGGGCTGATAAGCCTTTAACTACTTTGCTACTTTGTTATAGTGACCCCAAGAAACTAAAATACAGTGTAATTCCAGATGAACACAAACAAGCAGAATCAATCCAGGTGAGATACTGAGGCAGGAGGATCCCCAGGTCCAGCCAAGCCCAAGCTTCTTAGTGACTTGGCCACTGTGACTTTCTGACGGTCTGTTTCAGAATCAACAACAATAACGGGCTGGAGACGAAGCTCCATGGGGAGGTCCTGGGCTAGATCTCAGTACTGGAGTAAGAAAATTCTCCCTACGTTTTAGAATGAACACACCGCACTCCAACCACAGGTGTCTATTAGGAAGGTATCTCTGAGGTGTGGGACAGGCTAGGGTCCCTCACAGGGCAGGTACCAGTGATTCCTCGAGCCCAGAGCCGCAGGAGGGGGAGCCAGAGCATGTGGGCCAGCAGGGGGTCGATAGAGAGGTTAGGGTACTGGGGAAGCTGGGAGGAAGGAAAATGTCCTCTGTGGACTGGGGAACAGAGGGAAATGGAAAGAGAAGCAGGCTCCTGCCGGCTGAGCAGTGAACAGGAGGTAGTTTAAGCCTTGCCTCTTTGCACTGCTCCCCCACCACTCCCAGGGCTGAGGATGCTCAGAGGTTATATAGGTCAGTGTCTCTGGATTTGTAGTTCTTTCAGCTTTTTTTTTTCTTTTTCTTTTTCTTTTTTTTTTCTTTTTTCTTTTTTTTTTTTTTTTGAGACAAGGTCTCACTATGTGGCCCTGAGCTTGAGAGATTCACTTGCCTCAGCCTCCCAAGTAACTGGGCTATAGCACTTTGAGCAAGCCTGCGCTGTTTTCTTCTGACCTGTGCTGGGGATAGTAGAGGTGGGTCCCCTGGTTGCCCACCCCCTGCCCCAGGGTCTGGTGCTAGGTATACTCACAAAAGCCCATCCCAGCAGCTCCTGGGTGTCTGAGGCTACCTCTGTAGTCCTGGCTGGCCCCGTGGCCTTTGTATGTGTGGCCCTTGGATGGACCATTAGCCAGTCTCCCCTCTCTCTGGAAAGGGCTGGAGCCCAGAAGCAAAGCAATACCTCACCCATGGCATACTACCACCTCGGTCCCAGCAGCCTGATCACCAGGCAGAGCTGAGCCGGGGTGCATCCAGGCATGTGGGATCACCTGCCATCACCTCCCCACCTGGGGGTGGGGCTGGGCTCTGTGTGGGTATATGCATACCTGGGTTTTGTGTATTTTGTGCTGTGTGCACGCATAGTTGTGTGTGTGCACATGTGTTTTGTATCAGAGACTTCATTTTAGTTAAAATGCATTTTTATTTATTTTTGTGTTTTGGGGATCCATCCTAATTGCACACAGCTCAGTGGGTTTGCCCCATTTGCAGCCAGCCCCCCAGACAGCTGGTGGGCAGCTAGGGGGTCCCATTCTCCTCCCCATCTGGTAAATGGTGCTGTGAAGTTAGGTTCCATTCTGTCTGCAGGGCATCGGCTTCCTCACTCCGCTGCAGTTCCTGAGAGTGGAAGGGCTGTGTCTTATCCCATTCTGTCCCAGTCCCATCCCATCCCTGTCCTGTTCCCCCCACCCCATGAGGTTCCTGTTTAACAACTACAGGAGGCCGAGGCAGGAGGATCACAATTTCCAGCCCAGCCTAGTCGGCTTAGAGACTAGTGAAGAGACAATTTAAAAATCAAAAATAAAAAAAAATATGGCTAAGGGCATAGCTCAGTTATTAAAGCACTTGCCTAGTGTGACCGAGGACCTGGATTCAATTTCCTAGCCCCACATTTAAAAAAAAGAAAAGCTGAACACAGTGGTGTGTAATTATAATCCCAGCACACAAGAGGCTGAGACAGGAGGATCCTAAGTCCAAGCTCATCCTTAGCAACTTAGTGACCTAGTGAGGACTGACCTCAAAATCAAAAATTAATTTGTTTTTTTTTAAAAAAGCAAGCAAACAGCATGACCCGGCAGATGCCTGTCTGGCCTCTGGAGAAGTGAGGCAGTGTGCTGGTGTAGCAGGGGAAGGTCAGGATGGCCTGGGGCCTTTGGGATTGCCAGAATGCACAGGTGCTGGGTCCCTGCAGTGACAGCCAGAGCCTGTCCTCTCCTTTCTCCACCCTTTGGCCTGCACCTGCCGACTGCACAGACCATGTTTTCCATCTCCTGCTGGCTGAATCTGTGGGTGGGGAGCCCATGAAACCTAGGAGGCTGGCTGTTTAAGTCAGAGCCCAAAGTTTTTTGGGTTTTTCTGTGGTGCTGGGGGGTGAATCCAGAGCACCATATGCTTGGGACAGAGAGTATCCCACCAAGCTGCAGACTAGGGTGACGCAAGTGTGATCAGCGTATCAACAGCACGTCTCTGCCAGGAGGACGGAGTAGTAACATAATAGCTACTATCATAGTTTTAAATTCCTGTCTCCCCAACTCCCTCTATCTCCCCAGCATGTAATTCAGAGTGTCTTAGCCTCATACTTCTCCACCTCGGGACACTCCCACTGAATCCACAAATTCTGTCCACCTCAGCTGTCCTCTCCTTACTGATAGAGTCTGGTGTCAGAGGACACTTAGAATGAGAATGCTGGAAGGTTAAAGCCTAAGACAGTGAGTTGATTCCCTAGTACCATATAATCCAGGCATGATGGTCCATGCCTATAATCCCAGCACTCCTAGCACTTGAGGCAGGAGGACTGCCTTGAGTTCGAGGCCATTCTGTGCTACATGGTGAGTTCAAGACCAGTTGGGACAACTACAGAGCAAGACCTTTTCTGAGAAGGGGGATTGGGGATTGGAAGAATGGCTCAGCGGTTAAAATGCTTGTCCAGCAAGCACTAAGTCAAGCGTTAAGTACCTGAATTCAATTCCCCAGCAACATGGAGGCTGGGTGTGGTGGTATGTGCCTGTAATCCTAGCATTCGGGAGGCTGAGGCAGGAGGATTGCCCTGAGTCTAAGGCCAGCCTGGGCTACAGAGCAAGACCCTGTCTCCAAAAAAAAAAAAAGAAAAGAAAAAGAAAGAAAGAAAGAAAAAAGAAAAAGGAGAGAAAAGAAAATTTCTGACAAGGCAAACTCCTTTTGCAGAAGTGTGCACATTGCCTCTGAGCCAAGGTCACTAGCACACACAGCAAGCAGTGTGCCCAACCTTTTATCAGAAGGCAGGAGAGGGATACCCATTGGCTGGGGCTGGACCTTACAGTTTAACTTCTGATGGCCATGAGCAGAAATAGCTGTAGCAGAAGGAGCATCCCACGAAGACCCAATCAGGGAATCTAATAAAAGAGCGGGCTCTGCCTGTGGAGCCTCCTCCCACTTCCTAGGTGGCCCATAATTGTGTCAGTCTCGCTCTAAACATATGGCCTCTAACAGCCAGCCAGCTGATTCCTGCCCTGAGTCAGTCTCACTGGGAGAAGGCCTGAGTCAGGTTACTGCATGCCTGCTCCAGATTCCCCTTGCTAAGACGATTTTCCATACTCCAAGGAAGAGTCAATCTTCAGATCGACCCCACAATCTAGCTTCTGTTTGTTTAATGGGGAGAATGTGTTAGATGGGGATGAGGTGTCGGGTGGGTGATTCTTAACAAAAGTGGGGTTTTACATGGAGTGACAGGTTTGTATATGATAGGAAAGACATAAATCTTCACATCAAAGATTGAATCACGCTGCCTGTGGTCCCACCCCTCTGCTCAGAAGACTGAGTCATCCCTTGGTGGTCCCTTCAGGCTGAGTCATGGCACTGGTGGTCCTGCCTCTCCTCTTGTAAGGTTTAGTTAGGCTTCACTAGGGAAGAGGTCAGCTCCCCACTTCCCCGCAACAGACCGCAAAGGAAATATTTCAGACTTTCTAAGCCCTAGTGTGTGTGTGTGCACATGTGTGTGGGGGGGAGGGGGGGTGAGTATTGAGCCATGCTGTGTGGCAAAAGCAGCTGCATGTGGTTTAGGCTGCCTTCCATTAAAACTTGGTGGATACACACCACCGTGGGGCTCACCACACCCTCCTGCCTCTGTTTACCTACCTCATGAAGGAGTTCTACTTCATTAGTTAAAATTTAAGAGATGTTGCCATTCCCAGTCTCTCTTGGCCCTGTGGCATACTTGCCCCTACTGTGTGTCGCTCATGACTGCACTGGGTGTATTCTGATGGTTGTACAGGAGCCTCTCCTGCTAGGTTTTGGGTCAGTGTCCGCTCTGGTATTAGAGTCCTATCTTTTCCTTGTTGCCTGCAGCCAGGGCAGCCTGGAAGAGCCGGGTCACTGTCAGCACGCATCCTCAGCTGTGTGTCTACTGCTCTCTGCAGAGTTCATGGCAGCCCTCAACCCCACTCCAGTCCTGGCTTGTTTGGGGACTGCGTTCCAGGCCCCATTCTTCCTGTGAGGGACAGTGGAGGAATACTGAGGGAGGCCAAGAACGATGTGGACAAGATGGAGTCCAAGACCTAGAGGTTGGCAGAGGGGCAGGGACAGCTACCCGGTAAAACCAGGCACACTTTGGTGAGGTCTGGTGATGCCACTCATATAAGAACTGCCACTCAGAGCTGGAGGTTCCATTAAGAACAAATAGTGGGCTTGGAGGAATGGCTCGGTGCTTAAAATGCTTGCCTAACAAGTGCTAAGTCAAGCGCTAAGTACCCGAGTTTGTTTCCCCAGCACCACATAAACCAAGCGTGGTGGCACACACCTATAACTCCATTACTCGGGAGGCTGAGAGAGGAGGACTGTCCCGAGTCCAAGGCCAGCCTGGGCTCCATAGTGAGTTCAGGACCAGCCTGGGCTACCGAGCGAGACCCTGTCTCAAAAAATAAATAAATAAATAAAAGATAGTGTAGGCTTTGTGACGCACACCTATAATTATTCCGGAGGCTGAGGCAAGAGGGTTGATTGAAATTTTAAGACAACTTTAAACACAAAGGGGAGTCGTGCATGGTGGTACATACTTGTAATTCTAGCATTCCAGGAGGCTGAGGCAGGATTGAAAACTTGAGCCCAGCCAGGGCAATTTAGTGAGTTAGCAAGATCCTGTCTCAATACAAAAAAAAAATCTTAGAGGGGAGACTGGGGTACAGCTCAGAGTGAGGACTCTGGGTTCAGTCCCCCAGTGCCAAGGAAATAGGGTGCATCCCAGTGGCGAGTGCATGCCCAGCATGTTCCAGGCCCTGCATCTCTTCCTAGTACCACAAAAGAAAAAAGAAAGAAAGAAAGTGACAGATAGAGGGATGCTCCTCTATTCTTACCCTGCAGCTGTCTGCTCTGGCTCAGGTTGTGAGGGGAGTTCCTGTGTGGGTGGGCAGTGGTGTCCCCAGGCCCTTTATGCCCTCTGTTCCCTCTCCCATCCTCTGACTGTTGTCTTCTTTTCCACCTCCCACAGCCGCAGGACAAAGTAGGGAAGGAGGCATGCTGAGACGAAGCAGGCTGCAGGATGGACACGCAGGAGGCAGGCCATGCCTTCCACCTGCTCATCTACCCACAGCTGGCGGCCAGCACCATCCAGGCCCCATGCTGTGTACCAGCCACCAAGGACAGCACCACGGCCGAGGTGATAGGGGCAGCGGTGGCACTGCTTCAGCTAGATGGCACCAGGCACTACGTGCTGGCTGAGGTGAAGGAAGCGGGTGGCGAGGAGTGGGTGCTGGACATGGCTGATGCACCAGCTCACCGGGTCCTGCTGTGGCCATGGCGGGCACAGCATGACCACCCACCTGAAGATGGCTACTACTTTGTGCTCCAGGAGCGAGATGCGCAGGGCGACATTCAGTATATACCACGGCCCCAGTCCCCAAAGCCTGCCGAGGGCCTGGTGCGTCGTGGGCTTTTGCCCCGGCCACTGCCCGACTTTGATGACCTTTGCGATCTTCCCGAACTGTCAGAGGCCAGCCTGCTGCAGAATCTGCGCCTGCGCTTCCTGCAGCACAAGATTTACACCTATGCGGGCAGCATCCTCGTGGCTGTGAACCCCTTCCGCTTCCTGCCCATCTATAACCCGCGCTACGTGAAGCTCTACGAGAAGCAGCAGCTGGGCCACCTTGAGCCACATGTATTCGCGCTGGCCGATGTGGCCTACCGCGCCATGCTGCGCCACCGCCGCAGCCAGTGTGTGGTCATCTCAGGGGAGAGCGGCTCTGGTAAGACACAGAGCACCAACTTCCTCATCCACTGCCTCACGGCGCTCAGCCAGAAGGGCCATGCCAGTGGTGTCGAGCGCACCATCCTGGGAGCTGGGCCTGTGCTGGAGGTGAGCAGATGGTGCTGAGGGTGGCAGTGGGGGCTGAGGGTCTTCACTTCTGAGGTGCATTGATCTCCGTCTTAGCCCTGTTTACTTTTGATTTTTTTTTTTTTTTTTTGAGACAATGTGTTTCTCTATAGTCCAAGCTCGTCTTGAACTTACCATGTAGCTCAGGATGACCTAGAACACACAACAGTCTTCCTGCTCCAGCCTCCCGAGTGCTGGCCTAGGCTTGTAGAGCTTCACGTAGCACTAGTTACCTGGCTCTTGTTTATTTTAATTGGGTCTTGTTAAGACACTAAGATATCCACTCTGAGCTTGAACTTGGGATTCTCAGCCTCCCAGAGAGACACTTTTTTCTTTTCTTAATGTACTGTTTCAAGGTAGCATATTCTACGGCTGGAGGAATAACAGCAGTTACAGTGCTTGCCTAACAATCACAAGGCACTGAGTTCAATTCCCCAGTACCACATAAGCTGGGTTTGGTGCTACATGCCTGTAATCCCAGCTCTGAGGAAGCTAAGACAGGAAGATTACCATGAGTTTGAGGGCAGCCAGGGCTCATAGTAACTCCAGGACCAACTTGGACTGCAGAGCAAGACTGTCTCAAAAAAAGAGATAGCATATTTCTGTATCACCACGTAATAGTCCACTGTGGTACCTGCAGGTTCCATGTCCACAGATTCAACCAACTATGAAACCACAATTATTTTTTTTTTTTGTGGTACTGTGTACCAAGACTAAGGCCTGCCCACTGAGCTACATCCCCAGCCCATTTTTTATTTTTGATACTGAGACAGGGTCTCCATGAGTCATTAAATTGTTCAGGCTGGGCTCCAACTTGTGATTCTCCTGTCTCGGCCTCCCAGTGTGCTGGGGTGACAGGCCAGCACCATTGGGCCGGGAAGTGGGAGAAAAAATTGTTCTGTAACTTCTCCCTATCACAATCTCCTGTGCAGTACATCCTGTATTAACTGTAGCTGTGGCAGGCTTTGAGCAGTGGAGGACGGGAGGGGGTCTGTGTACACATACCCTTTCATAGGGGCCAGAAGTGTTCATCAGGTTCCATAGCTGACCCTTCCTTACGAAGGGACTGCAGCATCAGTTGTGTGACTGTCTTCATCCACAGGACCTTGAGCCTGGCCCTCCATCTGCAGTGGCAGAGAGTTGGAAATGGGTGGCCCCACCTCCCACTGTCCCAGGGGTCCAGGGCTGCTGAGCATACGTGGGAGCCCCATGCAGCACATCTCACTTCCCTTCCCCAACCACTGCAGGGAACTCCCGGGTCAGGGCTGAGCCAAGGGCTAACTTGGGGACTATTTCTGCTTCCTCCAGACCTAGTACTATAACAGTTTAGTGGCGTTTCTGCAAATTTTTTCTTTTTCTTTTCTTTTTTTTTTTTCAGTGGTAGATATTGAACCCAGGGCCTTCACATGGAACTACATCCCTAGCCAATTTCTTTCTTTTCCCTCCAACTTTTGTTTTGATTGTTGATCCTAGGATAGGCTTAAACTTGAGATCCCCTGCCTCAGCATCCCTAAGTGCTGGGATTACAGACCTGGGCCATTGAGCCCTGTTCACCTAGGATCCCAGCATGTCACCAGAAGTGTACGTGCTATGGGTTGTGTGGCTGTGGAGGGTCCTCTAAGTGGCGTATCTTGTTGCTGGGCAGCAGGTCATAGTCCACCACTGGGAGAGTTGTACCTGGCCCATGGAAGAGAGCCAGAGAGGGTAAGTTCACACCGAAATGAGGTGTCAGCATGAGAGGCCCACCCCACAGAGGTAGCCCTTCTGCTCACAGCTGTGTCTGCAGGCTTTCTGTGGCTGTCACCAGTACTTGAGGTTGAGTGGCCTCAAAAGGGGTAGGGTGGTTTGGGCCCACCGTTTGGGGGTGCCTGAAACATGGGGTAGAGGGCAGGGGAAGCAATGGGGGAAGCTGCTCACTGCCGCAGCTGGAAAGGTGAGACCAGAGGGTCCTGAGCCACGGAGAACTCCCTCCATGAGGTTGCAGGCCTGAACCACCAGGACCGGCTTGAACTTTTTTTTAAATGAAGTACCAGCCTTGAGTATTTTGTAATAGAAACAGAAAACAGACAAATACAACCCTATTTCTGCATAAGGTCATACGTACTGGTTCCAGGGGCAAGGATGTGGTTGTAGCTTTTGTGTGAGACATGGGAGTGACACCAGCCCTCAGGAGCCCCCACAGAGGAATAACCTGTGATGGAAGGGGGTCTTCGGTCACTGAAGGCCTCTCATCATGACTTTGCATGGTGGCAGTGCCCAGCCATCCCCTGTCCAGAGGACCCTGCACGCTGTCCTGGCCATGTGCAAGGCTGCTTTGTCACCCTGTCAGTCACACACTGACCTTGTGGGGGGCTGGTGTGGCTGGGTTTCTCCAGCAGTCAAAGATGCATATAAGAGCTGCCCTCACCAGTGGGCACACTGAGCCTGTCCCAGTGCCAGGTGCCCAACATGGACATTCTTCATCCCCCATCTGAGACCCTCCCTAATAGATGTGACAGCTCAGAATGTCCCCAGGCATCTCTGCCGTCCCCGACCACCGTCTTAAGAATCACCCTGTGAGACCCAGATGTTACCATATCAGACCCCAGGCTGATACGTGTCCTCCATAAGGCCCTGCCGTGCTTAGCTAATCATGGCCTTTCCAAATAGGAAGACTCCGGAGTTGTCCCATCTTTGGGTCCACTTGGGGTCAGGCTTTGGGCCTCATGATTTTCGTCCCTCATCTCTTAAGTGTCCAGGTTGTCCAGAATGGTCCCAAGCTAGTAATCATCCTGTCTCAGCCTCCCAGAGTTCTGGGAGACTTGCATCCCAGGGAGACACACTGACCTGTGAGTTTCCTGTGTCTTCCAGACTCAGGGGGAACTGTTTTAATGGCTGCAAGCAGCCCACTGGAGATTTGGGAAGGGCTAGCTCCCCAAGGCCCAGGGACGGCCCACCCACCCATGCTCCTGCCTGCCAGGGGCCCTGGCTCTGTGTACATGCCACCCTATCTGTATCTATCATCCAGAGGTCCTCTTCTCTCTGTCTCTGGCCACTCCCCTATTTGCTCAGGACACAAAAGGTATAGGAATGGGAGTGTCTGGATGTCACACATACGTCCTGGTCCTTCCCAGCCAGCTCAAGTTGGTGCCCCCCAAATCCTGAGGACCTCATCTGTTATTTACTTGTTTGTTTATTCATTTATTCATTCATTTTGTCATCCTTGCTGTCAAGCCCAGGGCCTTTGCATTGAGCTACACCCCCCAGCCTACTTTTATTTATGATTTTGAGACAGTCTTAGAGTAGCTGAGTTGCCCAGGCTGGGCTTGAACTTGAGATCCTCCTGCCTCAGCCTCTCAGAATGCTGGGATTACAGGTCTGTGCCGCCAGCCCAGATGTGAGGGCCTCATGCTGGGACTCTGAGCTTCAATGTACCAGGGTGCAGGTCCAGCTTCCAGGGGCAGGGCTGACACAGTTCTTTGGGAGTTTTGGGTCACCCCTGCGAGTCAGTCCATAGGCCAAACATGCAGGTGGCCCTAGCCCCACCTAAGCCCTGTGTTCACTGCCTCAGGGACCCTGAGAAAAATCCCTCCTTGCACCCGTCCCAAGTCTCCAGGACCCATGCAGGTGGTCACATGCATGGGGCCCTCTTGGTGCTCTCTTCTTGAAAGGAGAAGTTGGACTGGAGGTCAGGGTACCTCTGCTCACCCCTCCCTGTGGGCTGCCCTGCAGCTCTGACCGAAAACGGAAGGAACACTGTGCAAACCGTGTCTCGCCCACCCACTGCAGAAATGCAGCTCTGCCACCAGCCATGGGGACGTTGGGAATATGGGTGAGGAGGCAACAACCTCCATGTCACCTTGACTCCCATGGAAGATGCCGTAAGATCAGCTGCTCTGCTGTGCAGGGCATGACTCCCCGGGGCCCTGCGTGCTGGAACCTGGTGCTGGTTGTCAGTGCCCCTTCTCTCCCCAGTGGCTTCTAGACCAGGCTCTGGGGTCCCCACACACATTCTCCAACTTCCTTCAAGCATTATGGCATTTTTAATTGTGTGCGTTTTTGATGCTTTAGTTTTCTCAAAACAAGTATTCTTTTAGTTTTGTTTTGTTTATGTAGGGTTTTTTGTTGTTCACTTTTTTTGTGATACTGAGGATCAAGACCAGGGCCTTTCTGCTGAGCTGCATCCCCAGCCTGTTTTATTTTTGTTTTTAAGAAAGGTCTCATTAAGTCACTGAGTTGTCCAGGCCAAGGTGGAATTCGCCACCCCATGCCTCAGCCTCACAGACTACTGGGATGTGCCCAGCTTCCAGTTTTCTAGTACAGTTAGTGCTGTTTACCTGAAATTCCTCCTCCATCTGTATCCTCCCGGGTGGCTTTGTAACCCTCTGCTACATGGTGACTGTTGCCTTCCTGTTCTACCATAAGTGTCTCCTAAGGAAACAAAAAGGAGACCCGGCACTGGGAGTGGGCCAACTGACCAGCTTCTGCCATCACCCCCCACCCCTGCAGAACCCTGCTCACTGACTGTCAGGCCTGTTGTTGCTTCTTCTCCTCAAATAGTGTCTGTTTTTAAGGGTCTTTTTGTAATCAGAGGTTTTGTTTCCTTTTGTTCAGGTTGATTACCTGTAGCCTACAGATTAAATCTGCCACTACAATGGCAGAGGCCTAGCGTCCTTGCACTCTGGGAAGCTGAGGCAGGAGGGTAACGGGTCCCACCCATCCTAGGCAATGTAATGGCTTAATGAGGCCCTGTCTCAAAATTAAAAATAAAAGCAGACTGGGGATGTGGTTCAGTGTGAAGACCCTGGGTGGAACCTCCATTATTAACAACAACAACAAAAAAAATCTGCCTGTGCCTGTTTCTGCAAATAAGTTTTGTTGGTACAGAGCCACGCCCACACATTTATATATCCTCTCTGGCTGGCCTGGGAGCTGAGTCATTGAGTCGTTTACCCTGCGACACCCTTATCCCTCTTTCTCCCTGCCCCGAAGAGCACCTAGGTAGGAGTTGGGGGGTTATTCTTCCCTGGCCAGATACACATACACAGAAGGACTGATCCCCCAACCAAGGTTCCACAGGTGTGGGTTCAACCACCAACCCGCCATGGGTCAGAAGAATTTGAGGGGGGAAAACTTGTATTGGGGGTTAGGAGTACAGCTACGTGGGAAGCACTTTCCTAGCACGTGTGGGGCCAGGTGTCCATCCCAGCGTCATCCTGATCATCTGTATGTGTCCATGCTGAGCATGCACAGGGCTTTCCCTTGTCAGTCCTTAAACAGTCCAGGAGGACAGCTGTCTAGCGTGTGTATTGTCATAGGGGAGCTAAGGCATCTGGAGATGATTGGAAGGTATTGTACGGCCAAGCCTGAGGTTAAAGTCGTATCATCCCAACACTGTGGGAGGCTGAGACTGGAGAGTGGTGAATTCCAAGCCAGCCTGAGCAGCTTAATGACTTAGCAAGACCCTGTCTCAAAATGAAAAATAAAAATGGGCTGGGGATGGAGCTCAATACAAGGGTCTGGCCTCCATCCCCAGGACCACACACTCACACACACAGAGAAAGTTACAGGGGACTGGGGGCTTATGAAATGCTGCATTTTGTATCCAGGTGCTCCTCTCACCCCAGTCCTGCCCCGCCATGCCATACGGATGCCAAGGCTACCAGCCCCTGCCACCCTGAAGTAGCCTGTGGCTGTTTTAGATAAAAGAGGAAGTTCTATTTTGGGGAAAACTGCCGCCTGTAAGAGCAGAGCAGAATTATAGGGTATATTTTAAGCACCCAAAAGGTCTCTGTAGAAATTGGAGAAAGTTGCTGAAAAGCCACACAGAGGCCACTGCTGCCCTGGCTTGGCTTTCTTGTGGCGCTAAAGCTGGAATTCAGGGCCTGTGATGCTAGGCAGATCCCCCCTCTGGGCGAAGATCCCAGCTCTTTTTGTTGCTATTTGAGACCACTTTGTCCAGGCTGGCTTTGAACTTGAGATCTTCCTGCCTCAGCCTCTGAGTAGTTGGGTGACAGGGGTGGGCACACCACATCCCCATAAATGTTCCAGGGATTTTGTTGCACCAGATTTGAGGCAGCAGATGGTCCCGCCTGCCCACGTGTCTAGGACAGCTGACTTGCCACTAGTGCTAGAAGTGCAGCCAGACGTCTGAAACTACACAGGGGCCTCCTGGGCAGCCTGCAGACGATGCATCGAGGAGACGTGACAGAGGGGATGAGTGGATAGAGAGGGAGGGAGGGAATGTGGTACAACATCGTGTGGCCTTTAAAAAGAGACAGGCTCAGTCATCTGCAACAGCATGCGTAAGTGTGCAGGACACTGCACTTGTGATGTAACCAAGGAAACGGTTCATGCGCATCGTCCCTCTAACTCAGTCTTTGAGGCCTGGAGCCATGTGGGGATGACAGGAAGCAAGAGATGGGGAGGCCCTGTCAGGAGCCCGGCAGCTCATGGTCCTGGGTGCGTGAGTGGGTTCTGGGTTCCGAGAGGCAGTACCCAGCACTGTGTGGTTAGTTGGTTGGTTGTTTTGGTTTTGCAGTGCTGGGGATCGACTGAGGTGAGAGGTATCTCTGAGCTGCTGAGTTGCCCAGGCTGGGCTTCTCCCAGGAGGTTGTGTCAGTGGATCCAAACCTCGAAGCCCACTCTAGCCTCAGGGTCCCCTACCCACTGCGCATGGACAGAATAGCTCCCACTTCTCAGGGCCGTGAGATTCAGAACAAAAGGGCAGCAGCATCTCGCCTCAGCTTCCCCATCAAACGCCTCCCAGATGCAGCTCCCTGTGGGGTTCATGCTCCTAGGAGAAACTGATGCCGCCAGCCCCTTGCTTGCCATTACTCTGTGGCCTGGTTCCCTAAGAGAATACGTGGCTGTGGCCCCAGGGGTTGGGAACCCTGAGGTAATCTAACATGAAGCCTATTTTGTATCAAGATGTCTTGTGAAATTTGTCAAGTCTTCCTAGTGAGAAACAATGGGTGTGTAGACTTGAAGGCTCAGGCCTGTCATGCCATGGGTTAGCTACCTTCTCATTGCTGTGACAAAACACCTGACATCTGCAATTTAAAAGACAAAGGATTTATTAGCTCACACTTTCAGAAGGTCTCACACAGTCAGTTCACCAGCAGCCAGCAGCAATGGTGGCACGTGGTGGAGGCTGGAGAGCTGCTTAACCCATAGCAGCCAGAAGCCAAGTACATGTCTGGAGACTCAGGCAAGGCTAGAGCTTCCCCAGGAAGCAGTTGTAATAATGCTTCTTCCTTCTTTCTCTAAGTTCAAGCTGCCAGCTGGGACCCCACACGCAGGCTCAGTGCCCTCCCTCACTTCCTAGTCCACAAGCCAATAACACTTAACCTGAAAACTGCCCTGGGCCTGATCCAGTCTCAATAAGTTGACACAATCCCTCCAGATCAAGCTCCAAGCACCTGCCCTTTCCAACCGGGCCTCACCTCCCAACAGCACACAGTTTCACAGTTACTCCACTACACCCAGGTACATGAGGCCTTTGGAGGACACTCTAGATCCAAACCACAGCTTATCAGCATTCTGGGAGGCTGTAGCAGAGGGATCACAAGTTTGAACAGTGTGGACAATGTAATGACTTATGAAGACCCTATTGCAATGTTTTTGTTTTTGAGACAGGGTCTTGCTGTATAGCCCAGGCTTGTCCTGAATTCACTGTGTAGCCCATGCAGGCCTTGGACTCACAGCGTTCCTCCTGCCTCAGCTTCCCAAGTGGTAGGATTACAGGCATGTACCACCACACCCAGCTTTATGCTTGTGCTTACAAGGCAAGCACTTTAACCACTGTGCCATTCTTCCACCTCCCACCCCTATTGCAGGTTTTTTAAAAATAAAGTAAAAAATGGGCTGAGGATGTAGCTCAGTGGAAAAATCCTGGGCTTGATCCTCAATACCACAAAAAAAAGGAGAGAGCGAAATAGTTCACTCAAAGTGGGATTGTGTGTGTGATACTGGAAATAGAAGCAGAGGCTTGTGCGTGCATGTCTGCTCTTGTGCTCGGTAAGTGCTAAGTCCTAGCCCATTGTTTGTATGTTTGTTGTTTTTTTGCAAGTTGTAAAGTGAGTAGTTTATTTGTGAAGATGAGGACAAAAGGAAATAAGAGAGGGGTAAAGCTTCCACCCAGGGAGGGGTCCTGAGATGGGTTGCCCCTCAGCCCATATTTATTTATTTATTTATTTTTTAGACAGGGTCTCCCTCTGTAGCCCAGGTTGGCCTTGAACTCACTATGGAGCCCAGGCTGCTGGCCTTGGACTCATGGCAATCCTCCTGTCTCAGCCTCCCCATTTCTGGGATTACAGGTGTGTGCCACCACTCCTGGCTTATGTGGTGCTGGGGAATCAAACTCGGGTACTTTAGCACTTGACTTAGTGCTTGCTAGACACCTCGGCCTGTTTTTAAATTTTATTTTGAGACAAGGTCTTGCTCAGATGCACAGGCTGGCCTTGAACTTGAGACCCCCAGGCCTCACCTTCCCAAGGAGCTAGGATGACAGGCCACATGTCTAGGTAAAGGCCTTTTCAAGCAGACTACTTTCTTAAACACCTCTCCGTTGGAGATGGGATAGGCGCTCAGGTACATTTGGATTTTATAAAAGGAAGGTTTTCTAAAGATCAATAAGGAGCCCGTTTTCAGAATCTGAGAGGGCAGTGTGCGTGCTAGCATGCCTGCTGCCTAGTAGCTGTGGCAAGAGGAGCACAGTCTGGCACAGGGCAGGACCCTACATGAGTGGACGGCAGCTGTGTCCCACTCTGAGAAAACAAAGTGAGCCCTGAAAAAAGTTCCACCCTCCCATGGGTTGGGAACCCGTTTTGCTCCCCTGAGGCCACTGGTCAGAGGTGCCTGTCCTCTGCCCACTCAGTCCACCAAGCAGGACCTGCTCGTGGCTCCCCTGGCCTTCCCACTCAGGTGGCCTGCGTAGCAACTCCATGTCGAGACTCAGTTCTTGCTTGGCTGTAAGATGCAGTGACTTGTTTCACATTTGGGTTTTGTTCTTGTCATTTAGTTTTAAGGTTCTGCCTCCAGCACTCAGGAGGCTGAGGCAGGAGGGTCACTGGAGCCCACAAGTTCCAGACAGACTTGGACCACATAGTGGGACATCTAGGGTGAGGGGATGACTGTGTGGTGGTCCTGTCCTGCAAGGGTCACTGTTTGGCCCGTGTGTGTTGGAAACCATCCCTCTTACGGGGACCCATCCTGTCCCCTAGTCCTTGTCACCTTCTTGGTGTTTGTCATCTGAGGCTAACAACCAGTGACTCTTGGTATTGGAGTGCTGAGGACCGGAGCTCAAGTCCCACGGGTGCATCATTGCTGTCCACCTGTCTGTCCATTGCTCTGTCTGTCTGTGTATCCAGAGCTGGCTCTGGCACCTGCAGGTGAGGAATGCAGAGTTAGGGGTGGAAGTGGGACACGACCTGCCCCTCATCCGCAGGCCACTGAGCCTACAGTTACCATCCCACTTCCCCTCACACACCCCCATCACTGCCACCTTCTTCCCAGAGGCTTCCTTGTCCCCATGGCTGGTGACAACTCCCGCTGACTCAACCTCTCTCTTCTCTGTGTGTCCTCCCCTGCCTCCTCTGTCCCAGACCCTCTTCTCCACCTGGCACCTCCACTCCAGGGAATGGACTGCCCTGTCATCTTGTGGGGACCTGTCCTACCCTCCTGAGTTCCTGCTTTCCCTGGGGAGACTGACTGCCGCAGAGAGCACCATCTGACCCTGTGTGCTTATCCCAGGTGGCAAAGACTGCCAGTGGTTTAGCACCCACCCTGCCTCTGGCTTTAAGGGCCAGGGCATTCCTCCCAGAGCTGCCAGAGAGCCAGGGCTATCACCTGCAGGGATACATGGTCTGAGTTACAAAGTCTTGGCCCAGCTCTTATGGCACCATGGTAGCTGTGGGGCCACCCACATAGTTGTGTGCCAATAAAACCTGGCAGCTGGCCGTGTGACACCTGTACTTGTAGTGCCAGCACTTGGAGGGCTGAGGCAGGAGGAACCCTTGAGCTTACAAGTCCAGATGCAGCCTAAGCAACATAATGAGATCCCACCTGGAAAAAAGAGCTTTATTGGTGGCCTCTGAAGGCCGATTTGCATATTTTTTCAGGTAATACAAAACATAATCATGCATTGCTTAAGTTGGGACATATTAGGAAACGTGTCATTATACAATGTCTTCATTGTGCCAGTGTCCCGGTTCCTGCCCACAGTGTGATGGGAGAGCCTGCCACACCCAGGACTCTGGGGTATGCGGTCAGTGTGTTTTTCTAGGGCCCAGGAACAAGCTTAAGATCAGATCAAATACTGGAGAACATGGTGTTGTGGAGAGAGACCCAGAGGGCTGGGAGGCCCTCTGCCAAGCCCCAGCTGAGAGACTCAGAGGGCTGGGTACCCCCACCAAGCACTGGCAGAAAGACCCAGAGGGCTGGGGCGCCCTCTACTGAGTACCAGCTGCGTGGTCATGGGCTCACTCCTACCCCCAGCTCCATGAGAGAAAGATGTGACACTAGATAAGCTACAATGGCTCAAACATGTCACTACAGCACTTAGGAAGCTGAGGCAGGAGGATCACAAGCTTGAGCCCAATCTGGGTAACACAGCAACTTCATGAAATCTGTCTCAAAAATAAAACAGGTGTGAGGATATAGCCCAATGTGAAGACCTGGGCCTGATTCTCAATACCACACACACACACTGACTCAAAGAAAGGAAGGAAAGAAGGAAGAAAGCCACAGACAAGAAGACAGTGTGAAAGTTTGGAGATGGCCGTGCGGAGGACCCCCCCCTTGAGGCTTGGGAGAAGGTGGGAGTGTAGCCCCTGGCTTCTGCCAGGGCTTGCCAAGGTTTCTATGTATGCTTTTTGTAGTTTTGTTATCTCTCTGGATTCCATGCTTTCTCTGTCTCCAGTACTGGGAAGTAAGCCTAGGGTCTTCTCACTATATCCCCAGCCCTTTTTTCCATTTTTTAAAATTTGAGACAGAGTCTCACTAAGTTGTCCAGGCTGGGCTCAAATTTGCAGCCTCCCAAGTACCAGAATAACAGGATTCAATGTGGTTTTTGTGTGATGATATTCTCACTTAGGAGAGGTGTCCTGGTATGTGGTCCCTTGGTAAGTCAGAGCTGACAGCTTCCTAAAAACTCCCAGGTGAGCCTCCAGCTCCACTGGGTGGATGCAGCAAGGGCCTCCCCCCATGCATTCTCTTCTCCCTTTCTGGTCTCTGATCAGTTCCTCATGGACTCCGCCAGCCTTGGCCATCTCTGCTCCAGAAACTTCCAGGTCTTTCCTCCGTGCTGCTCCCCCATCCTCAGCTGTCAATCCCCAGGTTCCTGGGTGTCATGGAGGTAGACCCAGATCCCTTCTTCCTGCAGGCCCTGCACCCCCCTGGTGTAATGGCCTTGAGCGCTACATCCCAGACCTCTCCAGACTGGGTACGATCAGGGAAGTGTTACTCAGGGTCCAGCGGTGAAATGTGGCCCAAGGCTTGGGCTTCATCCCTACCGCCCACAAATCCCTCATTAAAAAGTATATGTCAATGCTGTGAGGCATGTTTTTATTGTTGTTGTTGTGTTGCTTTGGTTTTTGAGACAGGGTCTCACTGTGTGGCCCAGGCTGACCTTGGACTCACAGGAGTCCTCCTGTCTTAGCCTCTTGGCATGCACTAGCATGCACACCTTAGGTGGTGCTGGGAATCAAACTCAGGTACTTAGTGCTTGCAAGGCAAGTGCTCTAACCGCTGTGCTGTTCCTCCAGCGCTGTGGGGCGTGTTCTGAGGCACGCACTGTGAGGGATCTGCCTCCCTACTGTCACATCCTCTGACTCATATCTGCACATGCTTCCTGTGAGAGAGCTCTTAACGTCTGTGCTTAGATGTGCAAACTACATTGTTGCTTTTTCTTTCTTTCGTTCTTTTTGTTCGTTTTTTTCTGTTTTGGTACCAGAGATTGAACCCAGGGCTTGGTTTTTGTTTTGTTTTTGAGACAAGGTCTCACTCTGTAGTTCAGGCTGGTTCTGATCTCACCATATAGCCCAGACTGGTCTTGTTTGTTTGGAGACCGAATCTTACTCTGTAGCCCTTGGACTCATGATAATCCCTCTGCCTCCCAAATGCCAGGATTATAGGCATGCACCACCATGCCCAACTTATGTGGTATTGGGAAGTTGAACTCTAGTACTTAGTGCTTGCTAGGCAGGCACTTTAACTGCTGAACTATTCCTCCAACCCTGTTTTGTTTTGAGGCAGGGTCTTGCTCTGTAGTCTAGGCTGGTCCTGAACTTACTAAGGCCCAAGGTTGTCCTCAAACTCAGCAATCCTCCTGCCTCAGCTTCCTAAGTGTCACGATCACAGGTGTTCACCACCTCACTTAGATTATATGGTGCTGAAGAATTGAACTCCAGGCCTTCATTAGCACTCTAAGTGCTAATGAAGTGCTTGTCCTCCAGCTCAAACTGCGTTGTTCTTAAGTAGAGTCTCGTGGTATGTGCAATAGAGCTTTTTTCTCTTTTTTCTTTCTTTCTTTTCTTCTTTTTGGTGTTACTGGGAATGTAACCCAAGGCCACTGAGCTTTGTCTCCAGCCCTTTTTTATTTTTTATTTTATTTTGATTTTAAAGCCCGGGCTGGGCTTTAACTTGGCCACCCTCCTGCTTCAGCCTCCTGGGCAGCTGGCATGACAGGAGCATACTCCTAAGCTGTGCTTTAGATTGTCTTGTTTTTCAAAAGCGGTGACTTTCCTTTTCTCACTGAGGGGAAAGTTTCCATGAGAGAGACCATTGTTGGGTTCCCTCCTTTCCAAGGCTACTGGGATTTTGGGCAAGGAGCACACAATGGCATTAGTGTGTGGCCTTCCAACCCATGCCTGATGGCCTTACATCATCACTGACCTCTAGGTCCCCTTCCGCACTCCTGGCCACCCCAACCCGTACAGTCTGCCAATCACCCTGCTCACTCTTACGCTGAGACCCTGAGGGCCACACACTGGTTTTCTAGCTGCCTGCCAGTGCTTCCTGTGGGGATAAGGGCCCCACCAGATATTTTTAGATGGGTACTGACCATCCCAATGCCCAGATCACATACCAGATACATGAGGTCACGGCCTGCGGCAGCCCCACCCACTGTGGACTAGGAGGTCACATAGCTAGGGCCCCCCAACCCAACCCCTGCCTCTCCTAACACATCAGGCCTGGTGTGGGGTTAAAGGGCCCCCAAGCTGTGTCTCCGTCGTCTCACTGTGGACTCTGTGCTTGGGGCAGAGGCCTACTTTCAGGGACACACCTGCATCAGAAGCAGGCCTGCCTCCAGCTGTGGCTTCGGAAAGCTACAGGTACTCCATGAGCCCCGCAGAGACAGGCCCTCCTTTTGGGGCTGAGACTCTTGAATAGACTCGGTGTACCTCTTCATGGAGTTTATTTGGGGTTCACTTAGAAGGCCCCTGGGGTTGAGCTGTGTGGGACCCCCTTGTCCATGCAGGCAGATGGGTAGAGAGACAGCTGGGTAGAGCCAGGGCCTGGGACTGCCCTCCAGGCTACGGCACTCTCCCTTCTCCCCTTCTGTACTAAAGATGGATCCCAGGGCTTTGCCCTGAACTGCGTCCCCAGCCCTTTTTTATTTTTTATTTTGAGACAGGATTTCACTGAGTTGTGCAGGCTGAGCTTGAATTTGTGGTCTTCTGTGCCTTAGCCTCCAAGAATGCTGGTAAAATAGGCCTGTACCACCGTGTCTAGATTTCCAGCCCATTTTTATTTTATTTTATGACAGGGTCTTGCTCTGTATTCCAGCCTGTATCTAGACTCACTATGGAGCCCAGGCTAGCCTCGAACTCACAGTAATTTTCCTACCAAAGCCTCCTGAGTGCTGAGATTATAGGTGTGCACCGCCACACCTAGCTTCTGTGGTACTGGGGAATCAAACTCAGGCCCTGGCAAGCACTTTAACCACGGAGCTATTCCTCCAGCCCCCATCTTTATTTTTGAAGTTGAGACAGGGTCTCATTTTGCTTAGGCTGGGCTGGAAATGGCAACCTTCCTGCCTCAGCCTTTCTGCAGGATTACACCTGGAGCCCTCGTGTAGGGAGGAGCCTGGGAGGTCCTCACCCTGCACCACAGGCCTCACTTTGCATCTCCTCATGTGTAAGGTGCCCTCAGCACTCAGAGACTCCCCAAGAGCACTACAATCCCAACACGACCCTATGCCTTAAAAATAGGAAGGGTTCAGGACGTGACCCACTGCAGAGGCCCTGGCCTTGAGCCCCAGGACAGGGAAGGAAGCAGCATGCTACCCTCCTGACTTAGTGGCCTCCTGTGTCCCTGCCTCTGAGCTCAAGTGGCAGATTCCTTGTCAGGAGTCCAGGAGTTTAGGGCCAGTCTAGGCAGCATAACAAGACCCCATTTCAACAACAACAAAAATCCCACAACTAATAGCAAACGTATAGTAACGAAGTGCCAAGGAAACAGGGTGGCTGGGATCCCAGGTGGGGGCTGAGTGGGGAATGTGGGACAGTCAACTACTGAGGCAATGGTCTGGAGGAGTAGCACAGTGGTTAGAGCACTTGCCTAGCAAGCACATGGTAATGAGTTTGATTCCCCCAGTACTTGGGAGCTAAGGCAGGAGAATTCCCACAAGTTTGAGGCCAACCTGGGCTCCAGAGTGAGGCTAGGGCCAGCCTGGATTACAGAGCAAGATCTTGTTTCAAAAAAGTATGATAATCATAAAAAAGAAAGCAGGCTGGAGGTTCCTCTAGCAATTAAACACTGAGTTACCACTGGGCCCAGACTTTCTGCTCAGTGTCAACTCAAGGGAAGTGAAAACACATCTGTACAGAGTTGCACCAGAATATTCACAGCAGGCCACTCTCAGTGATGAGAAGGCAGGCAAAGTCCAAATTTTCTGCCAGTAAATAAATGGGTACACACAGTGTGGTCCTTCTGCACAGGGGAATATTATTCAGCCATGAAAATGAAAGCGGGACTCACATCCGCTACATCATGGAAGAACTTTGAAACCATAATGCTCAGTGACAGCTGCCAAGCACAAAAACCCACATGGTATGTTGTTTTCCCATTGATACAGAAAGTCCAGGACAGGAACATTCACAGAGACAGGAAGTGGATTAGCAGTGGCCAAGGGCTGGGGAAGAGGCTAGAGGGGGATTGTTGATGAATTGAATGTTATCCATGAGATGGTGATTCATGACACGACTGTCCCAAATGTCACTGAATTGTGTACTTTTTTGTGTGTGGTTCTGGGGATTGAGGCCAACGCCTTCACGCTGAGCACATTCCCAGCCCGTTTTATTTTGCACATGCGCGCACACACATAACAGGGTCTTCCTCACTGATCCAGGCTGGTCCTGAACTCACTACACAGCCGAGGCTGGCCTCGAACTCATGGCAATCTTCCTGTCCCACCTTCTGGATTATAGGCTGAGATTGTAGGCGTGCACCGCCATGCCTGGTTTATGTGGTGTGGGGAATCCAACTCCACGCCTTACAGTTGTGAGATGGGGACTCACTAAGTTGCTCAGCTTGGGTTCTAATTTTTGAGCTTCCTGCCTCAGCCTCCTCAAGTTCTAGAGTGACAGACCTGCACTATTGTTCTCAGCCCCAGTATTTTCACCTCTGAGCCAGAAGGTCCCTGCCAAGGAAACAGGAACAGAGGCCTACATCTGATGGTCACGGGTCAGGAAGTGACAGTCTCGGGGCAGCTTCTTACTTTATTTCACTTTGTACTCTTTACAAATGTAAAAATCATTTTCAGCTGGCAGACAGTACAGATCAGGTCGCAGGCCAGGTCTGGCTTGGTTTGCGGCTTCAGGTGACCAGTGCTACCTTTGGCCCTCTGTACTCACCACCCCCTGTCGACCATATCCAGTGCCTCCATACCCATGGATTTAGCTATCCTCGAATTAAAAATACCTTTAGGGACCCGGTCCTGGTGGCACAGGCCTGTCATCCCAGCACACTAGGAAGCTGAGATAGCAGGGTGGTTAGTTCGTGCCTAGCCTGGACAATTTAGCAACTTAGGCTGTCTTAAAAATCAAAGGTTAAAAAAAAAGACAAAGCATGTGCTTTGGATGTAGCGAAGTGTGAAGAACTTGGGTGGGATCCTTAGTTCTGAAAAAAAGTTAATTAGGAGCTGGAGGAATAGTACAGAGATTAGAGTACTTACTTCTAGGCAAGCACTAGGCCCTAATTTCAGTTCCCAGCACACCATGAACTGGGTGTAACACTGCATGCCTGTAATTGCAGCACTCTGGCAGGCTGAGAAAGGAGAATTGCCCTGAGTTTGGGACCAGCCTGGGCTACACAGTGAATTCAGGACCAGCCTGGACTAGGGAGTGAGATCCTATCTCAGAAAAAGACTAAAGATCCTCCAGGGGGAGAAGTACAGCTGGATTAGTCGCGGCCTTATTTTTTGTATCTTTACTCCCCAGACAATGAAGTAGAACAGCTTTGCACATGTGCACATACATGCCTGTGTGTACTGCCTTCAGGACACTGAGGCACGGAGAGATGATGTGCAGGGACCCAGAAGTTGTGCCTGCAGGTCCCAGGACTTGGGGGAAGAAGGGCCTTATGGACAAGGAGGGAGGCTTTAACTGGAGATTCCAGCCCTTGGGTGTTGGTCAGTTTGCATACACCAGGCTGGGGGTGGAACGCCAGGCCCTGGCCCCAATAGCTGCTGTGTCAGTGCCCAGCATGCCAGCCTGAGGCTCTCAGAGCCCTTGCAGCAGGGCTACATTGTGGGCACATCACAATGCTCAGTGACAACAGACAAGCACAAAAGCCTGCATGGTATGGTAATGTGTCTCCTTTGAGATGGAATGTCGTGGAATTTCCTCCACTGTTGCCCTGTGCTCCGGGGGACTGCAGCGTACTGAGCAGTGGTGACTTGTGCCAGCTCTTGGGACAGGAACAGGGGGACAGGTGATGGAGACCCAGTCTTGGGACTGACCCCTGCCTTTGTTCCTGCCAGGCCTTTGGGAATGCAAAGACAGCTCACAACAACAACTCCAGCCGCTTCGGGAAGTTTATCCAAGTCAGCTACCTGGAGAGTGGCGTTGTCAGGGGGTAAGTCACCATCCCCAGCAGGTGCACATTAGGAGCAGCAGAGACAGGCAGAGTATAGAGACCTAGGCCATGTCCAGTCTCTGAGGGCAAGTCCACACAGGGCAGTCCCCAGTCCCTTCCCCAGGAAGGAAGGGAAAAGTGAACATACGTACATACATTTATTATGGGGTGTCCTATGAGCTAGTGGTGCTGGTGCAGTGGTGGTCCCCCAGCCAAGGGAAGGGAAGTGTGGCCTGGTTGTGGAAGGTGTTTATCCTGAGGGTATAGCGGGCTCAGGGTACACCCTAGCCTTTTCCACAAGGGAGCCTCTAGAGCAAGAAAGATGAGGCTGAGTACCACAGGTGCTGGGTTCCTGGGAAGTACTGCAGGTAGGAGATGGGGCTCACGGGCGGATGCATGGATGGATAGATGGGTAGATCTGTAGATGGGGATGTGGGTGGTGGGTGGATGGATGGATGGATGGATGGACGGATGGACAGGTGGCTGGATGGGTCGATTTGTGCCTGGGTGGATAGGCAGGTGGATGGATAGGTGGGTGGTGGACGGACGGGTAGATTTGTAGGTGGGTGGGTGGATGGACAGGTAGATTTGTGGATCAGTGGATGGGCAGCTTCCTAGGTGAGTGGATGGGTAGATGGGTGCATGGATTCACGGTTGATGGATCAACGGATGGATTAACGATAGATGGACAGGTCTGTGAGTGGATGGATGGTGGGGAGAGTCAGTGGAAAGATTTTCGCTAATGGCTTAGAAAATTACTGAGTAAATGGATAGATTTGTGGGTGAGTAGGATCCTGCCCAAGCTTTCAGTGAGGCAAGGGTCAACATGGGTGTCCTGTGAGCTGGTGGCGCTGGTGCAGTGGTGGTCCCCCAGCCAAAGGAGAGGCAGTGCAGCATGGGTGTGAATGGTATCTATCCTGGGGGGTGGGCATCCCAGACAGGCTCAGGGTGCACTCTAGCCTTAGTCACAAGAGCCTCATAAGCAAGAAAGAGATGTGAGGGTCACTTCAGTAACTCTGGGAGCAGGCAGCAGCCACAGTGAGGACATGCTGGATGTGGGAATGTGTCTCCTTCGAGATGGAGTGTCATGGAGTTTTCTCACACTCCTCTGATCTGAGTGGTGTGTGAGTCAAACTTACGAATGATTTTATTTATCAAATGTTTTGCCTCATGTCTTCAGACCTTGGTGACCATGGGTAACTAAAACCACAGAGGGCAAAATCTCAGGTGAAGACAGGCTCCTTTGAGGTCACACTCCCAGGTTCCTGGTGGCCTCTGAGGATGTGGCAGACTCAATACCCCAGCCTTGCCTGGCCCAGTGGCCCCCTGTGGAGAGGCCCACCCACAGCCCCAGGCTCAGGACTGGAATATACCCTTTCCATGGCCCTGGGTTCAGGACGGGAATCCCACCCCCACCGCACCCCGCCATGCTCCCCAGGAAGGGAGGTGGTTGCCAGCTCCTTAGGAGGCTGCTGTGGCCCTAAGGAGCATTTCTGCTTCTATGACATTGGGGCATATGACATTGCTCCCCATGCTTCCCCTGAGGCCACGGGTCATGCTGCGCCTGGTTCCCCATTTTCCATGGCTGCTTCTTCTTGTGTATTTTTTAAGCATGGATGCTCAGTTCCTGCAGCTCCTCCTTTTCTTTCCATTTTGGTTTTTGTTGGGGGGATGTACTGGGGTTTTAACCCAGGGCCCATTTTATTTTTTTGATTTTGAGTCGAGGCCTCGCTAAGTTGCCTAGGTTGGGCTAAAACTTGGCAGTCTTCCAGCCTCCACCTCCTAGAGTGCCAGGATGATAGCCATTTGCCAGCATGCCCAGCTTAGAAAGACACCTTTATTGGGGCCCCGGCCTTGAATGTGATCAGGAAGTGGAAGTGAGCACTCAGTGCCTACGCGAGTGCTGGCCTGCCATGTGGCCCTGGTGACAGCGCTAGCCTCCCCAGCTGTAGGACCTGGCTCGGGACTGGTCCCAGGTGGAGGTGCAGTAGAGAGAGCTCTCTAGAGCTCCCGCAGTCTCTTGGCCTGATGAAGTGCCAGTGGTGCTGCCCCAGTGCGAGGGCTTTCATGCAGGGACAGGGAAGAAAGAGGTTATCTTTTCAATTTTTGAAGACATTAAGGGAGCATATACACACCCCACCTCCTGCACTGAGCCCATGGTAGATCTCTGTCGAGCCTGCAGACTAAAGACTGCTGTGCAAGCCAGGCCCAGTGGTACAGGCCTGGAATCCCAGCGCCCAGAGAGGCTGAGGCAGGAAGCCTGGTCAGCTTAGTAACTTAGCAAGGTATTAACTTAAAATCAAAAATGAAATGGACTGAGGCTATAGTTCAGTGTGAAGGCCCTGGGCTCAGCCCCCAGTACCATTAAGTAAATTAAATATTTAAAAGGCCTGGGGCTGTAGCTTATTGCAAAGGCCCTACATCTGATCCCATAGTGCCACAGAAAAATAAAATAAAACACAGAATTACCAGATGATCCAATGAGTCTGCTCATGGTCACTGGCCCAGGGTAAAAGGAAACAGCCACCGCACATAGACCCATGCACATATGTCCATAGCAGAGTTACTGAAAATAGCTAAAAAGCGGAGCTAACAAATGGCTATCAGCAGGTAGATATATGCACAAAATGGGTTTTCGCTACAGACAGTGGTGAGAAAGAGTGCCTGCAGGACTTCATTGACTTAGAAGTCTAAGAACAGCAGAGAGCCTCTAGTGGCAGAGACTAGATCTGTGGCTGCTGCAGGGTGGGAGCTGGAAGAGGTCCCCAAGAGCAATGGAGGGTTTCTTGGAGTGATGAACTCACTCACTTTCTTGGTCCTGCAGTCATGGGTTCCCCGCTTTCATACATATTAGAACATCACACCGGGGCTGAGAATACCACTCAGTGGTTTAGAGCACTTGCCTGGCTTGTGCAAGCCCATGTTCCATCCCCAGTGCTGCAGAGAAATGAAAAATAAACAATGTAAAATGAAATAATACACTTTATATATGTGTAGTTTATTGTATTAAACTATAAGAATGGATCTGTTACCCTCTTATGTTTAGATTTCTAATCAGGCGACTCGGGGTATAGCTCAGCAGTTAAAGTGCTTGTCTAGCATGCTCAAGTCCCTGGATTTGATTCCCCTGGCAACACATCAAAATGAGATGGGCATGGTGTTACACACTTGTATTTCTGTCACCCAGGAGGCTGAGGCAGGAGGATTGCTATGAGTTTGTGGCTAGCCTGGGCTTTACAGTAAGTTCAAGACCAACCTGGACTACAGAGCAAGACCCTGTCTGGGGGGGGGGGGGGGGGAAGGCAGGGAGTGGGGACATAGCTCACTGGTTAAGGCATTTGCCTAGTAAGTGCAAGGCCCTGGGTGTGATTCTTCACCACCACATACACTAGGCATGGTGGTGCACACCTATAATCCCAGCACTCAGAAGGCTGAGGCAGGAGGATTACTGTGAATTTAGGATCAGCCTGGACTACAGAGTGAAGTGCTGTCCCAAAAAAATAATAACAAAAATAAAATACATTTCTGATTGGAGTTTGTACAAACAAACTTTTTTTTTCCAGTCATCAACCCTGAAAGCATTTTCTTGTTTTGGTTTGGTTTTTGTCACTGCAGAACTACTTTGTTGCTAGAGAGATAGTGGGAGAAAGGGACACCCTTGCCATGTCCTCTGCAAGCACGTGGGCACCCTGGGCTGGGCCCTTGTGCCCGAGGGTATCCTGGGCAGTGACAGTGAGTGACCCTGATTCCTGATTTTCACAGGTTGTGGCTGGAGGGCAGAGACCCCACCAGGGTGACTGTAGCCGTGCCAAGGGAAGGTCATCTGGGACTGACTGTGTACTGCAGTTCCAGGCAAAACTATCTTTGTGGGCCAGGCACAGTGGCACAGGCCTGTCATTCCAGGGCTGGAGGCTGAGGCAGGAAGATGGCAAGGCCAGCCCAGGCCAGCCCGGAGGGTATAGTGAGCCCCTGTCTCAAAAACAATAGCAACAGTGTCAAAAACTAGCTTTGTAGGAAAAGAATGTTGCTGGGAGACCTGGCAGAGGCCTGTCATTCCAGCACTCTGGGAGGCTGAGGCAGGAAGATCCCAAATTTGAGCCCAGCCTGGACAATGTAATGACTCACTGAGACTCTGTCTCCAAGTGAAAATTTTCTTAGAAGGAGTTAGGATGTAGGTCAATGATAAGGAGTGAGAATTTCATGAATTCTGTCCCCAGCACTGAAAAAAAAATAAATGTGTAATATTTTGTTATTTCTTTCCTTGTTGTAATGACAGAGCTGTTGTTGAGAAATACCTGCTTGAGAAGTCTCGCTTGGTTTCTCAGGAGAAGGATGAAAGGTACTGGATGATTCCTAGGGATCTTCAAATGTAGCCCACTCTGCCTTTGTCTCCACAGAGGGGAGAAGCAAGTGCTCTGGGGTTCAAGGAGCTCTGGGGGAAATGGGGCTGATCTTCCAGGAGGCAGCTGCCTTAGCACCCCCTCCCACGCTTGCTCCCTGGCAGCCAACTCTGGCTCATTATTGTGCCTCCCTGAGGACTTTCCCTGCCACATATAGCCAGATGCCCGCCCCAAACTGGATTAGATTAGAAACATCTCTGACAGCCAGATGTGTGGGCACGGGCCTGTTATCCCCACTGCTAGGGAGGCTGAGGCAAAACGATGGCAAATTTGAGGCTAGCTAGGGTCACTTAGCAAAACCCTGTCTCAAAATGAGATGAAAACAAAGATGGATGTAGCCCAGCAGCTAGTGTTTTAGAGGCTCTGGATTCCATCCGCAGCGCTCTGGAAGGCTGTGGCAGGGGTATCACAAGTTCTGGCCCAGCGTAGGCAACTTAGCAATTTAGCAAGATCCTGTCTCAAAAAGGGCTGGGGGTATGCCTTGATATGTGAATGCCCTAGGCTCAATCCCCAGTACCACAAAAAGAAAGAAAGAAAGAAAGAAAGACGTTAGATTGGCAAAGCCACTTAAGTTCTTTTTACTGGTGCAGCATAATGAGACCTATTGGCCATTTGAAGTGTGTGGGTATGTGAGGGGCTTCTCTGCTGCCCCCCACCCCCCGGCTTCATTTGGAGAGCCCCTGGGAAAGGTGGGAAAGCCTTTCTTTACCACCTCAAACACTCCTTGTCCCTGCCCACAGGAACTACCATGTGTTCTACTACCTGCTGCTGGGGGTCAGCAAAGAGGAGCGCCAGGAATTCCAGCTACAGCAGCCCAAAGATTACTTCTACCTCAACCAGGTGAGCAGACCAGGCCCACCATGTGCCAGCTCTGTCTGTGGGAATGGCTGTGCCTAACAGGCCTTCCCCATCTAGCCACCAAAGGCCCACTGTGCATTTCCATTTCAGCATAACTTGAAGATCGAAGATGGCGAAGACCTAAAGCACGACTTTGAGCGGCTAAAGCAGGCCATGGAGATGGTGGGCTTCCTCCCGGCCACCAGGAGGCAGTAAGTGGGCCACTGGGAACACCTCAGGGTCTGCCTGTGGCCATGGGAAGACTGGGATCTGCCCAGGGCCTCAGAGGACACCTCTGATCCTGCCCAGCTTGTTGGTATCTAACCTGGGGCTACAGGGAATGCCTTGAGCCTTCCAGGCTTGCCATAATCTGGCCAGGGGCAGGGAGCACCTAGCTGGGGTCCCACAGGCACTGTGGAAGATGCCCAGTACAGCTGGGGCACACTCCCATGTCACTTCCCAACCACACACTTAGGATGGTAAGAGGAATTGGACACAGTGGTACACGCCTGTCATTCTAGCTTCTCCGGAGGCCGAGGCAAGACAACTGCCAAGTGGGACAATTTATTGAGATCCTGTCTCAAAATCCAAAGGAGCTACAGATGACTAAGTTCAGTCTCCACTTCTCCGAACATTTATTTATTTATTTTGAGACAGGGTCTCGCTCTGCAGCCCAGGTTGGCCTTGGTCTCATGGCAATTCTCTTATCTCAGCCTCCTGAGTGAGTGCTAGGATTACAGGCATATGCCACCACACCTTATGTCGGGTTGAGGAATTGAACTCAGGTACTTAGCACTTCTTACATTAGCACTTTAACCACTTGAGACATTCCTCCAACTCTCTACAAACATTTTAAAAAATGGTTCCAATAGCCAGACCCAGAAGAAAGCACCTATCATCCCAGCACTTCAAGAACCTGAGGCAGGAGGATCTCCTGAGCAGTGTGCTGACTTAGCAAGACTCCATCTCAAAAATCAAAAAAAGGGGATGGAGGTGGAGGCATAACACAGCAGTTGAAGCGATTGCCTAGCAAGCACAAGGCCCTGAGTTTAATTCCCCAGCACCACATAAGCTGGGTGTGCTGGCACGCACCTGTAATCCCAGCACTCAGGAGGCTTAGGTGGGAGGATTGCTGTGAGTTCAAGGCCAACTTGGCCTACCTCATAAGTTCAGGACCAGCCTGAAGTACACGTGAGACCCTGCCTCAAAAAACAAAAATGTGCTGGGGACATAGCTCAGTGCAGAGATCTTGAGTTCCATCCCCAGTGCTGAAAAAAAGAAGCCACAGGGCTTGATCAGTGTCAGTGGTGAGGAACACACTCAAGTACATACAGCCCTGGTTCCGGCCCCACCACCAAAACACAGAACAGTGCAATTGAAAAAGAAGTCACCAGCTACGGTTGAAGGAATGGCGCAGCGGTTAAAGCACTAAGAGTTCAGTTCCTCAGCACCACGTAAGCTGGGCATGGTGGCACACGCCTGTAATCCCAGCGCTCAGGAGGCTGAGACAAGAGGATTGCTGTGACTCTAAGGCCAGCCTGGGCTGCAGAGCAAGACCTTGTCTCAAAAAGAAAGTCACCAGTCATGTCCGCAGTCATGCTGCGTGGGTGGCTGCCTCAGTGGAGATGAACTGTTCTTCCACCTTGTGTTACCCGACACTGCAACCAGCCCAGTTCCCACTGACTCCTCAGCTTCCAGTCTCCACCCGCCTCCTAACCCTCTAGCTCCTGGCCTCTGTCCCCTCCGCCCCCCTCTATCCCCGCTGGCTCCCAGCCTCCATCGCCTCCCCTCTTCCTCTGTCCCCCTCAGCTTCCAACTTCTGCCTCCCCCTCCCGCAGGATCTTCTCTGTGCTCTCAGCCATCCTGTACCTGGGCAATGTCACCTACAAGAAGCGGGCCACTGGCCGTGAAGAGGGCCTGGACATTGGGCCCCCTGAGGTTCTGGACACACTGTCGCAGCTCCTGAAGGTACTGTTGCCGCCTACCCTCTCCCTCCTCACTCCCTCCCGTGTGCTGCCATCTGATGTGTCCTCTGCCCGTTGCTCCCGCCAGTCATGTTTGTGGTATTCCTTCCACCTTCCTGCTGAGCTCCTTGGCCCGAGCCGCCTCTCACTGCATGCTTCCAGGAAAAAGCTCTTAAACGCACAGCTTGGCTGAGTGCTTGTAGTCCCACTACTCAGAAGACTGGGGCAAGAGAGTCCTTTGAGCCTAGGAGTTAGAGGTCAGCCCATTTCAAGAAACAAAGCAGCAGCATGGTCTTACGACTCAGGCTGTTTCCTTAGGGCACCTACCATGACCCATTCACTGCTTCTGTCCTTTGGGGGCTGTTGGGCAAAGTCTGAAGATGTTTTTGTCACATTATGGCATCTACTGGCATCGAGTGGATAGAGGTCAGAGGCAGTCCCACACGTGTGGCAGGGAGCAGCACTGTTCCAGGCAGGGGCTCCAAGTGTGGATGACCACATCTGGCTTGAGTCTACAGTCCATGGTGACAGCCAGCCTGTATGTGGGGACCTTGAGCCTGCCAGATCTGGGGTACTTTGGGCTCCAATCTGGCCCCAGGGACAGAGAGACATGTGCCAGACAAGCCCCTGACCCAAGTCTTTGTACGCACCTGGGCTGGCTGCAGGTCCAGCGGGAGGTCCTTGTGGAGGTTCTGACCAAGAGAACGGCCGTGACTGTGAACGACAAGCTTGTCCTGCCCTACAGCCTCAGTGAGGTAGGTGCCACCTGGTGCTGGCCGGGTCCACGGGGGCAGGCCAGTGGGGGCCGGGCCATCCCAGCTCAGCCCAGCAGTGTTACACCTGAGCCACAGGTGGGAATGGACCTTTGGGGACAGTACTCTTTCCTGTGTGTATAGGGTGTGACTCAGAAATACAAGGAATGTTTGATTTTTTAAAATGTATTGCAGTAAAAGACACACTGCCATGGGTCACCCTCAGAACCCTCCTCCTGGCTTTGGACACATCCATTGTCCCTGCCACTTTCTGAAGGGCCTTAGTGGCATCCTCCGTGTCCTGAATTAACTCAGAACATTGACTTTTAATCATCATCATGACTTTGGAGCTGCCTCACAGCCCAGATGGATGAGGTACCCTGTTGTGTTCTCATGAGCTGCCTTTCCATTGGGTGGTGCTTGGCAGCAGTGATCAGTGTATTTTTTGTTTGTGTTTTTTAATCAGATTTCATAAAGACTGTCAGGAAAGAGGACTTCCCAAGCCACGTCAGAAGGTGGCAGGAAGGTAGGATAGGTAGGATAGGTGTGGTAGAGGTGAGGAGAGGGTTTTCAAGGAGGGCTCATGGACCTGTGTCTTCCATTGTAATACTTTTTTTTTTTCAATATAAGCATCTAACATATATTTTGGCCACCCTTCTATATACCTGTGATGGAACTTAATCTTAAAAAAAGAGTTGCGATAAAAGAGTAACAACAGTAGAGGAGCGATCATATTGTAGTAAAAATTATGTAGTATTTGCTCTCTGGCAAAGTGTTCTTTTTCATTTTAGCGTTTTCACCTCTGTGAGCCCTCTATAGCTTCCCAGGCTGCGTCTGTGTCACCAGAGTCTCCACTCCATGCTTTGGAGTACAGTTAAGACCCTCGTTACTTGGGTGCAAGTAACCCAGCAGTGGTGATTAGTGTGACGCCAGGCAGGCAGTGCCCACAGCATGAATCCACAATGGGAAGGGCTGGTCACCATGCTCGCAGTTACATATTTTTCCCTTCAAGAGTAGTGAATTATTTATCTGTAGAATTTTCTACTGGTATTTCAAACCACATGATAAATGAGAATGGACTAAGGGTGTAGCTCAGGGTAATGGCCCTGGGCTCCATCTTCATTTCGGCTGAGTGAGTGAATGAATGGGTAAATGTGTGGATGTGTGTAGAGGGGGTACCTGGAACACCCCACCAGGCAGGGTACAGGCCTGTAGTGAGCCACCCCTCTGCACCCCAGGCTATCACCGCACGCGACTCCATGGCCAAGTCACTGTACAGTGCGCTGTTTGACTGGATTGTGCTACGGATCAACCATGCGCTGCTCAACAAGAAGGACATGGAAGAGGCTGTGTCGGTAAGGGCCTGCCCGGACCATGGGGTACGAGGGCGGAAAGGAGGCCATGTTAGTGGGTCCCTGCCCGGGCCATGGGGTAGGGAAGTGTGGAGGAGGCCATGTCAATGGGAACCTACCTACCCAGGCCATGGGGTAGAGGATGTGGAAGAGGCCGTGTTGGGGGGGACTGCCCAGGCGATGGGGTAGGAGCCGTGGAGGAGGCCATGTTGGAGAGGGCCTGCCTGGGCTCCAGGGCGTGGAAGGTGTGGGGTCATCCGTGTCTCTGGCCTAGGCCACTGAGGGGCACCAATGACAGATGGGAGCCCTGGCCTGTGCAGCCACTATCAACAAGAGGCCAGTTCCAGGCCTGATCCTGTGAGCACCAGAGGCTGTAGAATCTGAGGGACAGATCAGTGGTTGGAAGAACACTGATCTGGGGAGCAGGAGGGTCTGTCTTCAACCCTCAGCACTGTCTACACCATTAACCAGGCCTTGAGTCAGCCGGTGATGTTGGTAGCTCTGTGTGGGTGAGCTCACAGGCCTATCCTAGCTCCGTAGAGGATGAAGCAGCAGGATCACAAGTTTGAGCTGAGCTTGAGCAACTTTCCAAAACTGTCTCAAAATAAAAAATGAAAATATGAATGTGGGCATGGTAGTACACACCTATCATCCCAGCAGTCTAAGGCAGGGGATTCCAAATTTAAGCACATCCTGGGCAGCTTAGACACATCATGAGATCCTCACTCAAAAGAAAAATGTAAGAAACACTGAGATGTTGCTCAGTGCAGAGGCCCTGGGTTCGGGACCTGCGTCCACAGGTGAGGGATGCCAAGCTGGGCCCCCTGAGTGCCTGGTCAGGCCAGAGACTGTGGACCCAGCAGGTCAGCACTCATGCAGCTGCAAGAGGCCCTACTGGTGACTGCCATACCCTGCATTCCAGTGCCTGTCCATCGGGGTCCTGGACATCTTTGGCTTTGAGGACTTCGAGCGGAACAGCTTTGAGCAGTTCTGTATCAACTACGCAAACGAGCAGCTGCAGTACTACTTCAACCAGCACATCTTCAAGCTGGAGCAGGTGAGCAGCACCTGGTGCTGGGACCTAGAGAGTCTCTACCCCATCTCACCAACATGTCATCAGGCTGCGGCAGGTGGGCTGCAGTGTGGGCACAGGGACCTGGGATGTCTGCCTCGTCTCTGTGCTGCTCGATGGCACAGGCCGGATGGTCGCCCTCAGCAGCGGCGAGGGTCATTCCTGGGACCCTGTAAGCACCAAGATCCCAGGAAACTTTTGCATTTACACAGGTCCTGCACACACCCTCTTGTGGACCTTTCTACACCTCAGGGGACTTTATATATATATATATGTATATTACTAGGTATTAAACCAGGACCCTCGCACTAGGCTACTTCCCCAGCATTTTTTTTTTTTTTTGATGTTTTGAAGTAGGTTCTCACTGAGCTGTTCAGGCTAGACTTAAAACTTGCAGTTCTCCTGCTTCAGTCTCTGGCTGGCTACGGGGGGCATCCCCTTCTTCCCTCACCACTCCATGTGCGTCGCTCCTGAAGCTGTATGCTTGGTCGCAGAGGACAACCTTCCCCACTAGAGGAGGACTGTTCCGCGGTCAAGGGTATACAGGTAGCTGTGCTCCCCTGCTAGAACCTCCAAACAAGCTCTCAAGGGAACTGACTGAGGTTTCCTGCAAACCACAGTAACTCAATTCCATCTGTCATTCAAGTTCATTTCAAGTATGGCTCATCAGGGAGTAAGCACTTGCCCAGCATGGATGAGGTCCTGGGTTTCATCCCCAACACCACAGAACAATTAAAAAACTGTGATCCGAGCTCAGTGCATGGGCCAGTCAACTCCCCTACTCTGGGAAGCACAGGCAGGAGGATCGTAAATTCAAGCCCAGCCCGGGCAACTTAGCAACTTTGCAAGGCCCTGTTTTTAAACAAGAAACGGGCTGGGGAAAGGCACAGTGGTGAAAACGCTTGCCTTGCAAATGCAAAGCCCCAAGTTCAATTCCCCAGCACTACATAAAGCCAGTTGTGGTGATGCACACCTGTAATCCCAACACTAGGGAGGCTGTGACAGAAGGATTGCCATGAGTCTAAGGCCAGCCTGGACTATATGGTGAGTTCTGGACCAGCCTGGCTACAGAAAAAGACCCTGCCTCCAAAAAAAGAAAGAAAGAAAAAAAAAAGAAGATCTGGGCTGTAGCTCAGATGTTCCTAGGTTCCACTCCACCACTCGGGGGGCCACTCGCATACTCACTGTATGTGAGACTTTTTAATTCTTGGCTTCTAAATGCAAGACTATTTATCCTTGCTTTGTGAGCAGTACAGGATGACAGTTCTTGTCAGTGTTGCAGATGTCCTAAGTCACTAAGAGACCGTGGAAAGTTCCTAGGAGACACGTACAGAGTCTGTGCAAGCCTCAGACCATTGTGTAGTCAGGCTGTGAGCCTCTGCGGATTTGGGCTCAGCCAGGGGTTTTGGAGCATCTCCATCCCTGCTGATCCTGAGGGACCGCTGCCTGTAATGCAGGCATGGACGTGTTGGGGCTCAGCGTGCAGCTCAGGAGTGTGCGTGCACGGGGTCCTCAGTGCTACCCCAGCGCTGAAAAACAAGCCTAGTTAGCCTTTGTGTTCCTCCCTACCACCCACAGGAAGAGTACCAGGGTGAGGGCATTGCCTGGCACAACATTGACTACACAGACAACGTGGGCTGCATCCACCTCATCAGCAAGAAGCCCACTGGCCTCTTCCACCTGCTGGATGAGGAGAGCAAGTGAGTGAGGCCTGGACTGGGAGGCTTGGGGTGGGGTGGGCAGAGCGCTGGGCCGGGGAAGGAGCACCTGGAGGGGAGGTACAGCTTGGCTAGTGAGGCCCCTGCCCATATCCTTTTAAAATCTGGCTGTTGCTCAGCCCTCAAGGCGCTCTGGGGGCTGAGGCCAGAAGATCTCAAGTCAGGCCCAGCCTGGGCAACTTACTGACTTACCAAGATCCCGTTTTAAAAGTAAACATGGAAAGGCTGCTGGGGAGGGGAAAACCTCATTGGCTAGAGTGCTAGTCTCCATGCACAAGACCCTGGGTCCCATCCCACCGCACCATATAAATATTAACACACTGTTGTGGCACACATTGCCATCCCAGCACTTGGGAGGCTGAGGCCAGAGGTCTGCCTTGAGTTCAAGACCAGCCTGAGTTATGTAGTAAGTTCAAGACCATCTAAGATTACAAAGCAAGACCTTGTCTCAAAAAGAAGGGGATGGAGCAGGGATGTAAGTCAATACAAAGGCCCTATACTCCATCCCAGTATAAAAAGAAAAAAGAAAAAAATTCCTGCTGTGTCTGTTCCTCTGAGAATTTTATTTTTCACATCTGTTTGGGCTTTCTAAAAGAGCTAGTGTGTTAGTTTCCTCGGCACCCAAGAGTGGTAGTGTCCTCCCCCATGTCCTTCCCACAGCCCTAGAAACCATGTATTCATAACACTGGGAACCCCCCTACCCCATTCCAGTGTCTGTTCCTCATGAAGACATGCGGCCCCAGCACAGGATGTCCTGGTGCCCATCTGGCACTGCTCATGTCTGCGGGTGAGCTGGACATGGCAGTATGTGCCAAGGCCATGGGTGGCGCCTTCATGCCAGAGCTAGGCAGGTACAAGGCCTCCTTTCTTCCACTACTGCCCCTCCTCCAGGCCGAGCATGGCAGCCTGATTCCACCTAGCTTTTTCATCTAGATGCTGCCAGGAAGCTCCAAAATCACCACCACTGGTGCCACTGTGTTGTTTTTGTTGTATTTTTGGTCATCTGTGTGTTTTGATTTTTTTGTCGTGTTTATTTTTGTTGTTTTTGTTTTTTTTGTTTTTGAAAGAGGGTCTCACTCTGTAGCCCAGGCTAGTCCTGAACTCACTATGGAGCCAGGCTGGCCTTGGACTCACAGCAGTCCTGCCTCAGCTTCCCAAGTACAGGATTATAGGCATGCGCCACCACTCGTGGTTCTGGGGAATCAAACTCAGGTACACCACTGAGCCATTCTTCCAGCCCTGATTTTCTGTTTTTGTTCGCTAGTTATGGAACTCAAGGTATTTACCCTGGGCTACATCCCCAGCTCTTTCTTAGTTTTTAAGACAGGATCTCATTAAGTCCCCCAGGCTGAGCTTGAACTTGTGATCCTCCTGCTTTAGCCTCCCTGTACCTGGATAAGGGGTGTGGGCCACAGTGCGTGGAGTTATTGTCGGAGCTGCCCATAGCAGGCCTTCATCCATGCCTCTCCTAGGGCAGGTGTTTTCACATACCTCTGTGGGGAGGTGGGAAGTGGCCACAGGGACCTGAGCCCCAGCTGGGTCACCCTGCAACCCTGTGCAGGCATAGCTACTTGGGCCACCGTGGGGTGGAACCCACAGGCACAGCTAGCTGACTCTTCTGTCTTTCCTGCGGGGAGGTGAGAAGAATGCTGTGGTTGGAGCGCAGGGCCTTCACAGAGAGCTGTATTCCTGGTCTGTTTTGTCCTTTTGGTTGTGAGGCAGGGTCTCTAAGTCAATATGATGCCCAGCCTGGGCTCACTGTTAGCATCCCTCTGCCTCAGCTTCCCAGCATGCTGGGATGACAAGCCTACATCACTGGCCTGGCTTCTCTCCCCTTGTCAGTTCTCCTCTGCTGCGGTGTGGGAGGTGCAGGCAGCGGGCTGCTGCTGAGGGGTCCGTCCTTTCTCCTAGCTTTCCCCATGCCACGAGCCAGACCCTGCTGGCCAAGTTCAAGCAGCAGCACGAGGACAACAAGTACTTTGTGGGCACCCCCGTCATGGAGCCTGCCTTTGTCATCCAGCACTTTGCAGGGAGAGTGAAGTACCAGATCAAGGTAGGTGTGCCTGCTGCTCAGAGGCTGAGAAAGGAGGACTTCAGGTTTGAGTCCAGCTTGAACAGCAAGAGACCCCATGTCCACATATGGAATGAGAAGGGCTGAAGGTGTGGCTCAGGGGTAGGCGCTTGCCCAGAGTGAGTGAGAGAGAGAGAGAGAGAGAGAGAGAGAGAGAGAGAGAGAGAGAGAGAGAGTCTGTGTGCTTATGCCCCGCCCCCGGCCCCACCCCCACAGGCAGAGTCATTAGCAAAGCCACACTGGCGGTAAAGGAGGGAAGAGTCCACACAGGAGGCCCTGCCCTCCTCTCCTCCACTTCCCAGTCATGCTCTTTCCTGCCCTGAGCGTTGGGAGGGGCTTGGGAATCCTTGGGCCCACACCCATGCCAGCTCTGTTGTCCCAGAAGCCCATGGCAGAACCCACAGATTATCGTTAGGTAAGGAAGAGACCGACTCAGCACGTTCCTGTCCTCTCTAGGACTTCCGGGAGAAGAACATGGACTACATGCGGCCTGACATCGTGGCGCTCCTGCGGGGCAGCAGTAGCGCCTATGTGCGTGCACTCATAGGCATGGAGCCCGTGGCTGTGTTCCGCTGGGCCGTGTTGCGTGCTGCCATCCTCGCCATGGCCGTGCTGCGTGAGGCTGGCCGCTTGCGGGCTGAGAGGAGGGAGGCAGCAGGTAGGAGCAGAGCCACCCTGCCCTAGAGCCCTGTCTTCAAGTGAGTAGGGTCCATCCAGTCTGTGGCCTAGTGCGCCCATAATCCAACATAGGGCATTGTCCCCACCCTCCCTCAGGGTCAGCATGCTCCCTGGATACCAGGAACTCCAAAACTTGGACCTCTCCTGTAAGACGGCACTGTGCTGTCACTGACCTTGGCATGTCCTCCTGCAAACTGTGAACCCTGAGTGTCTAACCTCCACCTGCTATTTGGTATATACCTGCTCTAGATCAGTGCTAGGTGCCCTAGAACCTATGCTAGGCTGGATATAAGGTCCTCCTGCTTCAGCCTCCTAGAGTACATCTAGAAACCCAGATATCCTGGGGTCCCTAAGGCAGTATAAATACCATGCTGTTCACAGAACAAGGATGGGAAATGCACAATAATGTTTGGTGGTAGTTCTGTGAATATTGGGTGAAACCTAAAGATGTAGCTCCCAGCTCTGGGAGCCACCAGGCTAAGCTTGGGCTCACCCCAAAGTATGGAGGGCCTGTTTTGGGACCACGCAGTCAAGGGCTCCTCAGCTTCAGGCTCAGAGCTTTGTTGCTGCAGCCTGGTTTTCAGACACCTACCATAGGGCCCCAGCCTGGGAAGGGTGGACTCCTAGGACCTTGAAAGCTTGTTTGAAGTTTCTAGCAGGGGACCATAGCTACTCATATACCCTTGACCGTGGAAAAGTCCTCCTCCAGCGGGGAAGGTCGTCCTCTTCAACTAAATGTGCAGCATGGCGGCGGGGACTGGGGACACATGGTGAGAGAAGAAGGGGATTCCGCCTAGCCAGCCAGATCAGCTGAGTCAACCTTGGCGATCAATTGCATGACAGATATTGCAGCCAGATCGCCCTTACATCCAGTGGGCTCCCAGGAAGGGGGAAGGGCCAAGCCTCTTAAAGGCTAGAAATAAGACGTGGGGGCTGGAGGAATGGCTCGGCAGTTAAAGCACTTGCCTAGAAAGCGCGAAGTCAAGTGCTGAGTACCCGAATTCCATTCCCCAGCACCACATAAGCTGGGCATGGTGGCACACACCTATAATCTCCTGTAATCCCAGCACTTGGGAGGCTGAGGCAGGAGGTTAGCCCTGAGTCCAAGGCCAGCCTGGGCTCCATAGTGAGTTCAGGACCAGCCTGGGCTACAGAACGAGACTGTCTCAAACAGAAAAAAAATAAGCCATGTGCTTCCTTGAAGTGACACCACAGGTCCCCTGCTTTGTCCAGATATGAGTAATAACCTGCCTTTGAAGAGGACTCAGAGGGCTGGGAATGCATCTCAGTGGGGAACGCGGGTGTGGTATGCAGGGCCTTGAGCTGCAGGCACAATGACAGGTCATCACAGAAGACTGAAGCAGGAACATCTCAAGTTAGAGGCCAATTTAGGCCATTAAGCAAAACCCTGTTTCTAAATTAAAAAGGGCTGGGAGTGTGGCTCAGTGGTGAGCAACTCCTAGAGCATGTGGGTTCCAACCCCAGTTCCACAAAGTGAGAAATGAAACACCTCAGTGTCTGTAGCAAAAGGAAGCCACTGGGCTCTATCCACCCTGTCCCCGCAGATGTGGGGAGCCCTGGCACCCATGGTCACCCGGGAGAGTCACCAAGAGGAGCCAGTACCCCGTCGGAAAACCTATACCGGTGAGCACTCTTCACACAGTCCCAGAATGTCCTTCCAGAGGTGAGGGGGGAAGCTTGGAGCAACCAGCACCCAGCTGGGCTTGAGCACAGACAGCCACCATGAGTCTTAGTCCAGGGTAGCAAACTGGCTCTTGCCCAAAGGGACCTATTTAGGGATACACCACATGTCACGGGTTCATTGGCCCTGGCAGTGACAAAGTACTTCTCGGTTGCCCCAGGAAGGGTATAAGAGGGAGAAAAGCCTGGTAACACAGACCTGTCATTCCAGCATTGTGGGAGGCTGAGGCAGGAGGATCACAAGCCCCAGCCGGGGTACCTCAGTGACTTAGGGAGACTGTCTCAAAAAAAAAAAAAATTGACTGAGAATATAACAGTGTGATGATCTCAACACTGAAAAAAACATTAATTAAAAAAAAATGTTTTGAGTCAGGATCTTGCTTTGTACTCCAGGCTTGTCATGAATTCAGTATGGAGCCCAGGCTAGCCTTGAACTCACAGCAGTTCTCCTGCCTCAGCCTCCGAAGTGCTGGGATTACAGACGTGCACCACCACACTCCTCTTATGGGGTACTGAGGAATCAAATTCAGGGCCTTGTGTTTGCTAGGCAAGTGCTCTACTATGCTATTCCTCCAGCCTAAAATTAATTAAGTAAAGGGAGTAGGAGCCAGACACTGTGGCACCTGCCCATCATCCCAGTATTCTGTTAGGCCGAGGCAGGAAGATCCCACGTTAAAATCCACCCTGGGCAACTGGGTGGCTTAGCAAGATCCTGCTCCAGAATGCAAAGTAAAAAGGGGTGGGGTTGTAGCTCAGAAGACAGCTGGGTGCATGGGTGACAGAGGCCTCCCTGACAGATGTCCACAGTCCCAGCTCAGCCAGAGAGTGCTTCCGCAGTTCAAGGGCCAGGCGGGCTCTGTCCAGAGAGGGACCTCAGGCCATGTGGGGCGGTCATGTGAGCCATGGTCCCAGCTACTTGGAGGCTGAGGCAGGATCACTTGAGGCCAAGAGTCATGAGACCACTCTGGTCAACTGTGGCTCAGTATCAAGAAAAAAGGTTGTGCCCAGTAGCACAGGCCTGAGGCCTGTCATCCCAGTACTGTGGGAGACTAAGGCAAGAGGATCACAAGGTCAAGCCAAGCCTGGAGAACTTAGCAACTTAGTGAGACGCTATTTCAGAAATAAAACGGAGCTGGGGAAGGCCCTGGGCTCAGTCTCCAGTACCAGAAAGAGAGAGAGCAGCTAGAAGGAAGAAAAGGAAGGCAGGAAGATTGAAAAAATACAATCTTCAAGACAGAAATGGAAGATGGGCAGAGTATGCTAGCAGTGCACAGGGGCCACAGTATGCAAAGGCCCTGGGGCAGTCCAGTCCTTGGCTTTTTCCTTAAGACACAAGTGTCAAAGGAGTCTATAAATTTTCAACTGTGAGAAAGTCACTTCATTTTGGAGCCCCTTGTGACAAAACCCTTTCCAGGAGATCCATGACAAGTGGGTACCTGGAGGTACCATGAACACATTAGGTGACTATCTGTGGTGACCCTTGAGACACAGCTAGCACCTTCCCAGCTCTCAAAAGGCATGGATTGTTTATTTAGCGGTAGTGGCCCACTCCACTTGATAGTTTTGATTTTGAGATGTGGTCTTACTAAGTTGCCCAGGTTGGGCTCATATTTGCCCTTCTCCTGCCTCAGCCTCCAGAGTGCTGGGATGACGGGCCAGTGCCAGGGGGACCTATTCAGGGCTACGTATCACGGGTTCATGGACCCTGGCAAAAGCTCTATTTTAAATGGGGGGGGGGGGGCAGGAGGAGGCAGGGAGTGTGCCTCTAACAGCTCATGTATTTTTTGCTTCTCTTCCCTGTCCCCAAGAAATGGCCCCTGACCCATGCAGTATGGGCAGCAGGTCTTCCCACGCCTGCCAGGGGCTGCATGTCCTTTCTGGGAGTGACATGACCCCTCCCTAACGGTGGCTCAGTGCTGGACTTCTCAGCTGACTGTTTTGAGGAGCTCAGTTTTAACACTTGAGGCCATCGTTGCTTTCTGTGAACAGAAAAAGTAGATAGCAGGGAAGGCCTTTGCCAAGGCCAAGGAGGTGCAGACCCGGCCAGCAGGGCAGAGTAAAGCCCCAAGCTCTGCAGGATTTGAAACCCCCAGGAGGGGTGACCAGTGCTTCCCTCTATGTCCACTCTGTGTCTCCCCGAAGGGCGAAAGTGCAGGGTAAGTGGGGAGCCGGGCACTCTACATGTGCACAGTGCTTGGGCCAGGACCCCTCAGCTTAAACTTCCTCTCAGAGCCCGGGTAGGGGTAGGATGGAGTGGCCCAGGGTGCCCAGGCCCACCTCAGCCCTAGCTATTTAAGAATGAAAACCTGTAGGTGGAGCTAGAGGAGTAGCTTAGCAGTTAAAGCACTTGCCTAGCAAGTGCAAAGTACCTGACTTCGATTCACCAACACCATATAAGCCAGTTATGGTGGCACATGCCTGTAATCCTAGCAGTTGGAGGCTGAGGCAGGAGGATTGCTGGACTACATATTGACTTCAGGGCCAATCAGGACTACAGAGTGAGACCCTGCCTCAAAAAGAAGTAGAAGAATGGGGACTGGAAGAATAGCTTAACGGTTAAAGCACTTGCCTAATAAGCACTTAGGTAAGCACTAAGTACCTGAGTTCAAATCTCCAGCACCACATAAAGCTGGGTGTGGTGGCAGTGACCCAGCTTCTCACTCTTTTTTCACGGGTTCCAAAAGGCTTGTAGATAATCATGACTGCTCCGTGGTCCAAGATGCTGTAAGCCCTTGACCAAGGCATTGTCAGCATCCGGCCAGAACAGCACCACCCCGCATGTTTCAGCAGCTGTGTCCTGGGACTGTCCAGTGGGCACCCTGGGGAGGCTGCCCCAGTACTCTAACTCTGTCTTTTCTCTGTCCTCTGGTCTCCACCCGCCTCAGCGATTTGCATAGCCAAATGGTCCAGAGCATCAAGGGACTGCCCTGGCAGGGCGAGGACCCCCGCAGGCTTCTCCGGTCCCTCAGCCGGCTCCAGAAGCCCCGCGCCTTCGGCCTGTGAGTCCCCCGCCTGCCCAGCCTGCCGCAGGCCTCTGGCCTGTGGCCGCTCTGACGCCACCATGCTTTGTAGTTCTTCTCACGTCCACCATCCTGTCCCACATGGCCCTTGTGGCTGTCCTGCTGTCCCCTCCCTGTCCTCTCCAGGCACAGCACCCCACCCCCATTCCTGCCTCCACCTCTGTGACCGCCAGGGTGTGCAAGGTCAGTGTTGGGACCCCTCTCACTCAGTGCCTCTCAGCCTGAGGCCTCTCTGCGTTCAGCCACTTTAGCACAGCACAGTGACAGTTCCCACACCAGTACCAGGCAGGTGACAACACAGCCACCGCTGCGTACCCCACCCCTCATCCTCTGCCCACAGTGTTCACCTGGGGCCTCTTGATAGAGTTGGGAGTTTTTTCTTTGGGTTGTGTGTGTGTATGTGTGTGTGTGTCTGTCTGTCTGTCTGCCTGCCTGCCTGCCTGTGCATCTGTGTGTCTGTGTGTATTACTATACTATGGGTTGAACCCAGGACCTCTACACTGAGCTATATCTCCAGCTCACTTTTATTTTTGATTTTGACACTAGGTCTTGCTAAATCACTAAGTTGCTGGGCCCGTACTGAACACTGTACTGTTGATCCTCCTGCCTCAGCCTCCTGAATAGCTGAAATGATAGGCCTGCGCTGTCAACCCTGCTCCCCTTATATTTAACATGTCACCCTCAGCCCCCTGTAACCAGCCACATCCCACCCTAGCTGCCCCTTCCTACTCTCTGGGCTCTGGGTGACCCTAGACCCAGTGCTGACTTCATGGCCACTTAGGGGAAGCCACAAACAGAGTCCCCTGTACCAGCCTGGGACAGCAGTGCACACAGCTGGCAGGAACCCCAGGGTCCCTGGAGAGGCAGCAGTGGCCCCCTTCTGCCCACATGCCCAGTCCCCGCACCCTTTCACGCCCTTACCTCTCTCTCTCTCTCTCTCTATGTCTTTCTCTCTCCTGATCTAACCCGCAGGGTGTGGCTTGCAGAACTAACCCGACCCCTACTCTCTGCTCCCTGTGTTCACAAAACCATTTTTAATATTTTGACAGGAAGAGTAAAGGTATCAAACAAAAGCTGACCATCCCCAAGGTAAAGCCCGTGATGCCCTGCGCTGCCCTGCCTTGGTCCTGCCCACTGGAGCAGGCTGTCGGGCCGTGGGCTCAGCTGTGAGAGACTTGTCTGAGAGTGCTCTGGGGTGGGGTGACTCCAAGGTGAGCATGCTGGTGTGCCGGCCCTGGTCCTGGTCCTGGCCCAGCATCCTCAGGGGGTGTGCCTTGGGGGTGTCTCTGTGGGGATCTCCAGGTGGGACCTGAGTGGGAGTGCCTATACAGGAGTGGGTTGGGGGACTGGAGGAATAGCTCAGCGGTTAAAGCGCTTACCTAGCAAGTGCAAAATACCTGAGTCCGATTCCCCAGCACCACATAAGCTGGGCAACATGGCGGCACATGCCTGTGATCCTTGCACTTGGAAGGCTGAGGCAGGAGGATGGCTGTGTGTTGTAGGCCAGGCTGGGCTACACAGTGGGTTCAGAACCAGCCTGGACTACAGAGTGAGACCCTGCTTCAAAAAACTATAACACCACCACCAACAAAACAGGAGTGGGTTGGATACAGGGAGCCAGGCTGGACCTAGACCCACCCTCATGCTGAGCCCACAGGGAGTCCCAGGGGTCAGGGCACCATCAGGTACAGGCCACCTCTGGGGACAAGTTGAGAGTTCCACAACAGTGTCCCTAGCAGGCAAGGCCAGGGTCCAGGCCCCTCCCACTGCAAAATCCACGACACCCAGGGCCTTTCTGTGAAATGATGTGGCCAGGCCAATGATGACACCTGGGAGACCCAGCATAGGGCTCACAGGGGCCCCACAGACAAGAAGAGGCCTCCACGTGTCATAGGATACCTGTGCACCTACCTGTTATGCTGTAGTTTATGAAATAGTGGGAAAGATAGAGTCTGCATGTGCTCAGCACAGCCTGTGTTTCAGTACAGGCCCAGCATTCCATGCCCACAGCCCTTGGCACCGGGAGTAGCACATGCCTGTGATCCCAGCACTTGGGAGGCTGAGCCAGGAGGATCATGGGAACTCAGGGCCAACCCAGGCTACAAAGTGACTTCAAATCTAGCCTGAACCACATATATATATATATATATATATATATAGCAAGACCCTATCTCCAAGAAAAAAGGCCGGAGTGAGGCCGTGTGAGGAGGCCCTAGGTTCTACTCCCCATAATAGAAAAGAAAGGATTTTGGGGAGATGGCAGTGTAGCTAAGTGGTTAGAGCACTGCCTAGCATGATCAAAGTCCTAGGTTTGATTCCTCAGCACCACATAAAAATTAGACAGGGCTAGAGGAGTGGCACAGTGGTTAAAGTGCTTGCCTTGCAAATATAATGCCCAGAGTTCCATTCCCCAGCACCACATAAAGCTGGGAATGGGCGCTCGCATCTGTAAGCACTTGGGATGCTGAGGAAGGCAGATTATTCTGAGTCCAGGGCCAGTCTGGACTGTATCGTTGAGTTCAGGACCAGCCTGGGCTAACAGAGTATGAGACCCTGTCTCAAAAAAAAAAAAAAAAATGCAAATTAGGACCCAGGTCCAAGCATGAGTCACCTCCCATACCCATCCCAAAGATTTTCACAGAGTCCTTCCTGTATTTGTGAGACCCCCCCCCCCCCCCGAGTCCTGCAGGCACTCGCTGCTTTGGGCTGTAGTGCTGTATGTTTCTCTCGGCCTGTATTTGCCATCCATAACCTAGTACTTGGGTTTCCTGGAAGCCCAGGCACCCTCTGTGCACCCTGCATGCAGATGGCCCAGGGTTGGATCCCATTGTTGGCAGGTAGTGCCAGTTGGCTCATGGGGACCAGTCTACCCACTGGATTCCTAGAGCCCCAGGGACAAAGGATTCCGAGTCCCTGTGTAGAGTCCCCAAGGCCATGTTCCCAAAAAATAGCAATGAATTTTTTTAAACTTTTTTTTTTTTTTGAGTCAGCGTCTGTGTAGCCCAGGCTGGCCTCAAACTCACAAGAGTCCTCCTGCCTCAGCCTCCTGAGTGCTAGGATTACAAGTATATGACACCATACCTATATAGTGCTGGGGAATCAAACTCAGGGCCTTACACTTGCACAGCGCTCCAGCCACTGTACTATTTCCTCCAACCCCCTAAAAACAACTTTCCTTAATGAAAGCAGAGGTCACATTGCCATGAATCATCCTCACAAGCCTCTCCTTTATTTACTTCCAGCACTACTCATCTCATTGTTCATACCACTTGCTAGAGCAGTTCCAGAAGTCCTCCTGTGTGGTCTCAACTCACTGTATAACACAGGCTGGCCTTGAACTCACAGCAGTCCTTCCTGAGGGATAGTGGTACTGTCCTGGCTGTCCCAGTGCCGTGAATCAATTCAAAATAATGACTTTCCACGGTCTTTTTGACTTTGGGAAAGAACCACAAGTTCCACAGTACCAGGTTCTATGAAAAAGGTGAATGAGGGCACACCATCCTGTTGTTAGGAGATGCTTTTATGTTAAATGACACTTGGCAATGGCTCTCATTGTATTTTTGGTGCCACCTCATAAAGCCTCTCAGGAAGGAGGACTTCAGAGCCTCCACGGAGCACGGCAGGGATGGGCTAGGAACATACCTCAGCAGCGAAAGTGCCCCAGCACCACATAAGCCAAGCTGAGTGGTGCTCACTTCTCATCCCCACAATGGGGAGACTGAGCAGGAGGATTGTTACCAGTTTGAGGCTAGGCTGGACTACATACTGAGTTCAGGACCAACCTGGACTACCAAGTGAGACCCTGTCTTAAAAAAAAACAAAGACAAAATAAAAGGAACATGGCAGGGATGATGGGCTGAGCACTGAGCTCTGGAAGCTGGGTAAACACATCTGCTCGACTTAAACTCCCATCTCATTCGATTGTGCTGTGTCTGTGATAAGCCTTGTAGAGGGAAAGCTGTCAGCCTCAGCAGCACTGCCATTGCCCTGGCCTGAGGAGGAGGGACAGGGGATGGAGTGGGCACCAGGGCCTCAACATGAGCTGTCCTCCCTGTGCCTGGTCCCAGCGTGCAGCAGGATGGTAGGCCAGACCCATGTGTCCTCCACAGACCCTCCTGGACTCCAGGTCTCTGACGCTGATTGTCAGGATGACACTGCACGACCGTACCACACGTTCCCTGCTGCACCTGCACAAGAAGAAGAAGCCCCCCAGTATCAGTGCCCAGTTCCAGGTAGGCTGCCCCAGGATTTAAGGGCTGTGTACAGATCTTTGTGTTCGCCTCTTGGTGCCTGGAGCACCACTCCTAGTTGTGACAGCCACCGTGGCAACCTGTGATTCAACCTGTCCGTTGATAATGACCTTGAGCTGGTCAGTAGGTCACATTTCCCCTCCTCCCTGCCTACCTACATGTTTTTTGTAAGGTTTTTGTAAACTGCTAACCCTCACTGTTAGCTTTTTTGCTCTTTTCATTTGGAATCTCTATGTTCATCTCAAATGGATTTTTTTTCTTTCAGTTTGTTTTTTTGCAGTAGTGGGGATAAACCCAGGATCTTCATTCTGAGCTACACCCACAGCCAATTTTGTATTTTTTGTTTTGAGGAAGAGTCTCAGTTAATCGACTAGGCTGAGCTTGACAGTTTTCCTCCCTCAGCCTCCCAAAGTGCTGCCATTAGAAGCCTGTACCACCAGGCCTGACTCCCTCTCTTGATAATGACTTCATGTGTAAGCTCCTACAAACCTTTTTTTCTTTCTTTTTTACTACAAGTCTTTCTGTGCGTGTGTATGCGCACAAATAATGTGTGTGCATGTGCATGTGCATATTGGAGGTGGAATCAGGCCTCTTGCAAGGTAAGCACAAACCTTCCCACTGAACTACCCCCCCACCCCCCAGGCCTGTGTAAATTCATTTTGAAAACACCAGGTATGTGGCTGGGAGTGCTGCTGTGAAGTCAGCACTGGCCTGAGTTATATCCCTAACACCACAAAAAAAGAAAGAATCAAAGTAGCGAACAAGAGCCAGAAACCACCACCTCCTAGACCCTTCTGAGTCCGACCCTTATTTTAAATTCTCAGAAGGGATTTCTGGTTCCTGCCCCCGCCTGCCTTCCCCCAGGAGAGAGCAGAGCCCCCCACCCCCAAGGGCTGCCTGCCTGAGGTTGAGATACAGTAGCATCCTATTTCCTGGGACCTAAATCTGCACAAACACGCCCCCAGGCCAGTGAAGCCCTGGGTACCCACTCAGTCCCCTGTCCCCTGCAGACCTCCCTGAACAAGCTTCTGGAGACCCTGGGACGGGCGGAGCCCTTCTTCATCCGATGCATCCGCTCTAATGCCGAGAAGGTGAGCAGCGCCTAGATCGGGGTACAGCAGGGCTCCCGGCCTCACGGGGACATCGAGGGGCCGTGAAGGACCAGAGGAGGGGTGCTGGGAGATGTAATCTGGGTGCCCTGCTGTTGTACCAAACAACAACCATGGAAGAGCCCCAGAGGGCAAGACTGGGGTCCAGGAGCAGTGGGTCACTAGGATGCTGACTAGAGATATTTCTAGAAACCCACGTTGGCAGCTCCTATAGAAGTTTCTAGAATGTGCTGCCAACTGGGGGTTCAGTGTCAGACCCAGCCTTTGGTACCTGACTTCTTCATCCCCTGGGAGGGCAGTTTAGGGGGCTCTATGGAATTACCCCATAGTCTACCTTTTTGGGGGCATCATGGGTAGCTGGCAGGCCCCTCTGGCCTCCCTCTGCAGCCACACATTCCCCTCATCCCCTGGCTCCTGCGACACTTTGGCTGCTGTCCAGGCCTGACTCCCACCATACCACACACGCAGCACAGTTCCGCTCCTTCCTCCCTGCCTGTGGGAGCCTTTGAGGAAGTTTCCCAGCCCTGCGCCCTGCTTGGCAGGACCCCCCCACTTCATCCTTCCAGGAACCCAGAGACAGAGGCTCATAGGGACGGTCCCCACCCTGATGCCTTGTGCCCACCCCGCCTCCTGCAGAAGGAGCTGTGCTTTGATGATGAGCTGGTGCTGCGGCAGCTGCGCTACACAGGCATGCTGGAGACTGTGCGCATCCGGCGCTCCGGCTACAGTGCCAAGTACTCCTTCCAGGTACGCCCACCGTGCCAGCCCGGCCTGGCCCTGTGGGGCCCCCAGGTGTCCTCATCACATGGGCCTGGTCCACAGAGCGTCGGCAGCAGCTACTGACCCAAGGCTCACTCTAGGGAGATACACAGGCCAGCCCTGCCAGGAGTTGCTTACACAGGTCTTCGGCTGTAGCATCAGGAGTCAGTGCTTTTGTTTGGGTGGGTTTTTGAGAGGGCTTCTTTCCTTTTCTTTTGATGGTAGTGTGGATTGAACCCTCACACGGGGCTACATTCCCCAGCTCTTTTTTTCTTTTTATTTTGTGTTGGGGTCTTAACTGCCCAGACTTGACTGGAATTGTAATCCTCGCACCTTAGCCCCCTATAGTGTTGGGACACAAGTGGATACCACCATGCCTGGCTTTTTCTTTCTCTCTCTCTCTCTCTCTGGTGTTGGGGATAGAACTCAGGGCCTTTGTACTGAGCTATATCCCAGCCCATGTTTTGGTTTTGATTTTGAGACAGTCTCACTAAATCACTGAGTTGCCCAGACTGGGCTTTTGAATTTTCAGTCATCCTGCCTCAGCCTCCCATACTGCTGAAAGTGGAGGCCCCTTGGCTTCTTTTGTATTCTGCTTTAGGGGTGCCACAGCTAGCAGCAAGGCCTCACACAGACTGCACAGATGCACCCCACCGAGCCCCACACCTGCCCTGTTGATGCATGTGTACCTTACTTTCTGCTGCCTGTGCAGAACCTGAGGCCAGGCCAGGGTACAGCACAGGGCAGAGTGCACATGCCTAGAATAAGCGTGGGGACCAAAGCCAGTGCCACACCAAAAAAAAAAAAAAAAAAAGGACAAAAGAAGCTCATGCTCAAGTAGATGGCAGCAAGGGAGGGCTTCCAGCTCCCTGGAGCAGGTGTTCCCACAGTGTCCATGCTGGCAGTGCTTGCAGGCAGATCCTCCTGAGCAGAGCCCTGTGTGTTGCAAGTGCTGAACCCCACATAGCAGGTACCACAAGTCCCCTCCCCTGGTGGCAGCCAGGAATGACTCCACACATCCCCGAGGGTCCTCAGTCACTAGCATGCCCTCATTGAGAACCCCTGCCCTGGCTGTGGCTGACATCTGTACATCCCGTGCCGAGGCAGTCCCTAGTCCCCACACTCCCAACAGCAGCTCTGGGTCACCGTGCAGCCAGGCATCCTTCTCTTCCCCCATAGACTAGAAATGGCATCTGGGGCTATGACTGTAGCTCAGTGATTAGAACGCTTGCCTAGCACGTACAAGGTCCTAGGTTCAGTTCCCTAGCACCACATAAAATAAATGAGCTGGTGGGCTGGAGGAATGGCACAGTGGTGAAAGCAGTTGCCTAGCAAGAGCAGGGCCTGAGTTCAGTTCCCCAGGACCATATAAACCAGACTTGGTGGCACACACCTGTAATCCCAGCACTTGGGAGGCTGAGACAGGAGGATTGCTGTGAGTCCAAGGCCAGCCTGGGCTATATAATGAGTTCAGAAGCAGCCTAGGTTATAGAGCAAGACCCTATTTCAAAAAAAATTTGAGCTAGTTGTACTTGCCCAAGCCTAGCTGGAGGGGCTGAGACTGGAGGATTGCGAAGTGGACAACCCAGTATACAGAGCAAGATCCCATTTTAGAAAAAAAAAAAAAAGAGGGAAAGGGAGAGACAGCATCTGCTGACCCCACACAGGGCAGACGTGTGGTTTCAGAGGGGCACCAGTGCTCCCTGGTGCTCACACGTTTGGCTTTCTGTGTCTGTGGGTTCAGTATCATGAGTTTAAAGAACCACAGAATTAAAAAATTAGGAGGAAAAAACAATCACAGCCAGATACAGAGGCACAGACCTGTCATTCCAGCTAGTTTGGAGGCTGAGGTGGGATAATCCCAAGTTCGAGCCCAATAAAGGCAGCTTAGCAAGATCTTATCTCAAAACCAGAAATAAAAAACAGGCTGGGAATGTATATCAGCATTAAGGTCATATGTTCAATTCTCAGTACTACCAAAAAAAAATTACAACCCAGCATTGTGGCACTCACCCGAAATTCCAGCTTCTTTGGAGGCTGAGACAGGAGAATCACAAGTTTGAGGCCAGTGTATGCAAAGTGGAGAGACACCATCTTGAAATAAAAAGGGCTGGGGATGTAGCTCAGTGTGGAATCCTTGCCTGGTTCACCGGAGGCTCTGGGTCTCATCACCAGCGGCCCATGTCCCTGTTAACTGTACGAAGGCTCAGTGATCTCCCTCCTCGGTCCATCCCCTAGGACTTCACGGAGCAGTTCCAGGTGCTACTGCCCAAGGATGCCCAGCCCTGCCGGGAGGTCATCTCAGACTTACTAGAGAAGATGAACATGGACAAGAGGAACTACCAGATCGGGAAGACCAAGGTCGGGCGCCCACACCCCTCCAGGCGGGCTCTGGCCCCGCTTGCTGCCTTGCTGCAGTTGGATGAGCGTGGCCAGGGGCCTGCTTGGGCCTGCTTGGGCCTCGCCCTCTCCCCCACTCCCCACACCGACAGCTGTACTGAGACCAGAGAGGGAAGGGGCTTCAGTGCTGGTCAGGGTGCTTTACAGTGGGTACTCCATTTCCTACTGCTGTAACAAACTACCAGAGGCTGGCTGACTCATGAGGCACACACACTACAGTGTATGTGAACCTTGAAACGCATGTCTGAGAATCGGTAACTCGGAAACTGGATTTCCTTGGGAGGCTGAGGCTGAGGTTTTGAGTTCAAGGCCAGCTAGGGTACGCTGTGAATTTAGTACCAGCCTGGACTATAGAGACTGAGAAAACAAGTATTAACCAGCTAGACATGATGGTGCCATCTGTGCCAGCATTGTGGGAGGCTGAGGCGCGAGAAGCCCAAGCCCAGCCTGGCCAACATAATGATTGAGTGAGACCCTATCTCAAAATCAAAATAAAAATAGTTGGGGATGAAGCTCATTGCAGAGGCCCTCCCAGCTATCCCCCTGGGTGGCTGTGCAGTCCCCCTGGCACAGGTGGACTCTCCCTCCCCCGCCACCCTGCAGGTGTTCCTGAAGGAGTCAGTGCGACAGGCCCTCCAGGACACACTGCACCATGAGGTCATGCGCAAGATCCTGGTGCTGCAAAGCTGGTTCCGCATGGTACTGGAGCGCCGCCACTTCCTCCAGATGAAGCGGGCAGTGGTCACTGTGCAAGCTGCCTGGCGCTCCCACCGTGTGCGCAGGGAACTCCAGCGAACTCGGGCGGCTGTGCGGCTGCAGGCTGCGTGGCGGGGCCACCAGCAGCGCAAGGCCTACTGCCACCACAGGCAGCACGTTGTCCTTCTGCAGAGCCTCTGCCGGGGCTACCTGCAGCGCCGCAGGTGAATGGGCCGTGTGGGGGCAGCACTCAGGATATATGGAGGTGCCTGGCATCCACTTCTCCAAGCCAAGCCTCCCCAGGGCCCCAAGACCCCCACAGAGGTACATCAACAGCTCCTGTTACTGGCAGGTGTCTGTGTCCCTGCAACCGCCTCCTCCTAACCTGAGGGCCTGGGGTACAGGTCCCTTTCCTGGAGAAGGGTCCCAAAGGAATTCTGGGGCCCATCTTCCCAGCTGCCTTAGAGGCCGAGGCAGGAAGATCACAAGTTCAAGGCCTGCCTGGGTAACTTAGCAACTTTTTTTTTTCTTTTGAAAAAGGGCTTCACTCTGTAATCCAGGCTGGTCCTGAACTCACTGCAGCCCAGGTTGGCCTTGAACACACAGCAGTCCTGCTGCCTCAGCCTCCTGAGTACTGGGAAGGACCCAGGCATGATAATGCATGCCTATAGTCCCAGCACTCTGGGAGGCTAATGCAGGAAGATTGCAAATTCCAGCCCAGTGCAGGCAGCTCAACAAGACCCCAGACCCCGTCTTAAAAGATAGAAAGGGCTGGGTTTGCAAACATAACTCAGCAATTAAAGTGCGTGCTTAACAGGTACCAGACCCTTATTCAATTCCCCGGCACCACATAAGCCAGATGTTGTGGCACACACCTGTAATCCCAGCACTCAGGAGGCTAAGGCAGGAAGATTGCCATGAGTCTGAGGCCAGCCTTGGCTCCATAGTGAGTTCAGGACCAGCCTTGACTACAGAGCGAGACCCTGTCTCAAAAGAAAAGGGAGGTGGTGGGAGTTTAGGTCAGTGTGAAGGCCCTGAGTTCAATCCCCAGTTCTACAAAAGTATAAAATTTAAAAGCAAATTTAAAAACAAGATGTAGGGCCAAGGATATAGCTCAGTGCTTGCCTGGCACACGCAAGGCCCTGAGTTAAATCCCCAGTTCAAAACAAAACAAAAGACCAAAAATAAAAAATAAAAGCCAAATATGGTGGCACAGGCCTGCAATACCAGCACACTGGAATCCTTAGGTGGGAGGATAGCAAGTCCAAACCCAGCGTGAGCAGTTAGTACCTTAGTGAGATCCTATTTCACATAATAAAAAGGAGCTAGAATTGTAGTTCAGAGCAAAGGCCCATGGTTCATTCCCTAGTACCAAAAAATAAATAGGGCTTCGCATGCAAATCCGAATGTTTACATGGCATGTGTGAATCCCTGGGTCAATCTCCAGCATAGCCAAAACAAAAATAGGAATTCCTGGGCTTAACAGCACCCTTCAACAGGGCATACAGGTGTTCCTTCTTGCTGGCAGAGGTGCTGCCTTTTCTAAGAGTTTGAGCCCACAGGAGATCCAGGCCACCGTCCTCAGGGACACAGGTGTTGGTCATAGGGTCTCCATGGACATGGGTCTCCAGGTAACTCCTACTCCCTGTCCTTGTCCCAGGTTCAGCCAGATGGTCACCAAGAAGTTGGAGGCAGAAGCACGTCTGCAGGAGGCTCAGCGGGCCACCAGCACAGATACCACAGAGGAGGGGCCCAGCCCTGGGGCCACCAAGGGGCAAGTGACCAAGCGGGACACAGAGCTAGCCAAGGACAGTATTCCCCCAGCCCTGGAGCTTGAGGCATGCCTGGGCAACCTGTCCCTGGCAGATACCTTGCCACCAGAAAAGGGGCCACCCAGCCCAGAGAAAGGACCACTGAGCCCAGAGAAAGAACCACCCAGCCCAGAGAAGGGACCACACAGCTCAGAGAAAGGACCTCCAAGCCCCGAGAAAGGGCCACCCAGCCCAGAGAAGGGTCCTCAGATGCAAAGGAGTGAGCCTGCAGATGGTCACGAGAAGGTCCCTAGCAACCGGGAGAAACGTGAATCACGCCGTCAAAGGGGCCTGGAGCACGTGGAGCTGCAGAACCGGCACGTACAGACATGTCGGGAGGACAGCACTCCCAGAGATGCCCCTGGAAGGGCCACAGAGCCCACAGAGGGCACTGGGAGCCAAGCCCCTCAAGCAGCTGGGACAGAGGTTGTTCAGGGCAACAAGTCCCCTGGGGACCCTGAAGAGCCCCCTGGCAGGAGCCTTCAACCAGGCCCCATGATGCGGCCCAGCAGCCTGCCCCTGGATGTGAGGGACAAGAATTCAAGCAGGGCGGGGAACAGCTCTGACACCCCCAGGGACACAAGCAGGTTTGGGGGAAGCCCACGGGAGCAGGACAGGCCCCCAGGTGCTACGTCTGGTACCCAGATCCAGCGGTACCTTCGCTCTGACACTGAGCGGCTGGCTGACGCCGTGGAGCTGTGGCGGGGCAAGAAGCTGGCGGCTACTGCAGGTCCTGGTGCCATGCTGAGCCAGTCCCTGGACCTCACTGAGAAGCCTTGGGCCTTGAGTGCCACCCTCACACCCACCGAGTAAGCCCCCATCCCCATCCCCAGAGCTGGGGTCACTGGACCCACAGGCCAGCAGCAGGGAACAGAGCTGGGGGACATGTTCACAGACACTGCCCCAAGATGCCCGTGAGTACCGGTTACACCGTGCTCTGTAGAAAGGCTCCGGCCTCGGGGACCCTGGCTCCATCTCTTCATCTGTCTGTGGAGCTTATGACATTATTCTAGGGACTGCCAGCAAGGGACTGGCCCAACCAGATGTATGGCCCGGGTGCCACTTCCCTGCCCCCTTCTGGTGTACATAGGAATGGGAGAGAGGCATGAGACAGACAGAGCTGAGGGCTGGGGCAGAGCTCAGCAGTTAGAGCACTTTCCCTGAAAGCTGAAGGCCCAAGGTTGGATTACCCAGTACCACATAGATGGATATGATAATGCATGCCTGTGGTCCCAGCACTCGGGAGGCTGAGGTAGGAAGATTTCTTTGAGTCCAAGGCCAGCCTGGGCTACCTAGTGAGTTCAAAACCAGCCTGGGCTACAGAGCGAGACCCTGTCTCAAAAAGGCTGATATATGTATAACATGGATAGATTCATGGATACATAAAGGTGATGGGCCTGGGTCAGGTTCACAGATGGACAGATAGACAGGCCTCTCTGACTGAGAGGACTTATTCCCTCTGCACTGTGGGCATCTGGGGCCATGTGGCTCTGTAGCATGGATTCCTCCTGTTGCTGTGTCCTCACCGGGTGCCAGTAGCAGAACAGAAAGATAGAAGGGCGGGTGGCAGTGCATAGAGATGGTACAGGTACAGGTGGGCATAGAAGTAGACTGGGACTGGGTCACAGGCCTGTTGTGCGAGCACTCTGTGTGGCTGAGGCAGGAAAATCACAAGTTTGAGCCTAGTCTGGGCAACTTAGTGACTTAGAGAGACCCTATCTCAAAATGGGTCAGGGACACAGGGACATAGCTCTGTGAAGGCTCTGAGCCCCAGCCTCAGTGTCACAAAAGGAAAAAGAACAAAGTAGAAGGGAAAGATAGTTAAGGGGAGTACACCAGCCCCTTGCGCCTTTGTGCAGGCCATGGTGTGGGCCCTGTTGCTGCATGACCAGGTCCTTTCCCAGTGGTGAGGCACTGAGCAGTGACACCCAGTCCCACCCACCCAGCACCAGAGGAACAGCTACCACCTACCATCCCCAGTCCTGACAACCATAGGTATCCCCAACATCATGCTGTGCTGGAGCCGATGTCACCCCACGTCGGAACCTGGGCACAATATCTGTCATTGTCCCCCCCCCACCTCAGACAGTAAAAGACCCACTCTGTCACCACAGGGAGAAGCGCAGCTCCTTTTCCACAGGTGACATCTCCAGGCTGTCCCCACCCAAGACCCAGGTGAGCTACAGCTTCCACCCTCCTCACTGCAGCTCCACCCAAGGGAGGGACACTTACCCCCGGAGTAGAATAGCCAGCTACTAGAGAGGCTGAGGCAGGAGAAGCATAGGTTCCAGTCCAGCCTGAGCAACTTAGGGAGACCCTGTCTCAAAAGCTAAAGAAAACTGGGCTGGAGTGCAGCTCAGCATGCAGGCCCTGGGCTTGATTCCCTGTGCCACAAGCAATAACTAAAACTACAGGAGGTGGGCCAGGTGTGTGGCTCGGTGGCCAGTGCTTCTGTGGAACGTGTGAGGTTTTGGGTTCCATCTGGGCTTCCCCACAACTGCAAAATATAAAGTAGAATTGGGGAAAGTTGCAGGCCTGTTATCCCAGCTGTCTGGGAGGCTGAGGCAGGAGGGTCACAAGTTTGACCTCAAGCAGGTCATCTTAGCACTTCAGTGAGAACCTGTCTCAAAATCAAAATTAAAAAATGGCCAAGGATGAAGGCCAATGAGAAGGCCTTAGACTCCATCCCTAGTACAAAGAAAGTAGGGAGACATGGGAGCAGAGATGACAGGTGGAGAGTCCTGTGGGACACCGCTGCGCCTCAACTGTCCTCTCCCGCCCATGTGATCCCACATATGTGTGCCTCACATGCCCGTGTATCTCGCAGCCTTCCACAGAGACCGATGGGGAGCCAGGCACCAAGAAGCCGACCATCCAGAAAAAGAAGTCAGGCGACGTGACCTCTGGTGCAGATGCAGCGCTGTCCCCGGGCTCCCAGGCTGACTCTAAGTAATGAGGCTGCGGGCTTAGGCCACCAGGCAATTTGGCTTCTAAACCTGTCCCATTTTTAAAAAGCATATTCAGTGATCCTGGCATTCTGGGAGGCTGAGGCAGGTGCTAGCTCAGCGTAGGCAAATTACTGACTTATCAAGACCCTATCTCAAAATCAAAGCCAAAAATGGTCTCAGGATATAGCTAAAGTTCAGTGTGAAGGCCCTGGGTTCAAGCCCCAGAACCACAAAACTTATCTCAAAAATTATTTCTCAGCGCTGGAGGAATAAATAGCTCAGCAGTTAAAATGCTTGCCTAGCAAACACTATGTAAGCATTAAGTACCCCAGTTTGATTCCCCTACCCCACATAAGCTGGGCATAGTGGCACATGCTTGTAACCCAAGCACTTGGGAGGTTGAGGCAGGCAGATTGTCCTGAGTCCAAGGCCAGCCTGGGCTACGTAGTGAGTTTCGAGCCAGCCTGGACTACAGAGTGACACCCTGTCTCAAAAATATATTTCTATCAGGTGGTTTTTTTTTTTTTTCTTCTTCTGTTCTCATCAGGCAGCTAATGAGTGCTTGCTGTGTGTCTGGTCAGGAGAGACCTAAGCCTCATGTTATTTCACTTCCCAAGGCTTCACAAAGCCACTTACAGAGCTGGGCAAAATGGCACATGCCTGTCACCTCTGCTACTCCGGAGGCCAAAGCTGGAGGGTCTCAGATTTGAGGTCACCCTGGGTGAGACCCTGGCTCACAACAAAATGAAAAGGATAGGGATGTAGCCCAGTGTCCTCTGGGCTCAGTCCCTGACCTGAAAAAGAGCAGAGAAAGCAAGCAGCTCTCTGTCCCACACAGATCCACGTTTAAGAGGCTTTTCCTGCACAAAAGCAAGGACAAGAAGTGCAGCCTGGAGGGTGAAGAGAGGACGGAGAGCGCAGCGGTGGGCCCTGGGGCGGTGGGCACCAGCACTGCACGGGAAACTGGTGAAGGTAGGTCCACAGGGGCTTAGTGAGTGGCAGAGTGAGGGCGGCCATAGGAGCCATGAGCTCCCTGGGAGGGAGCTCCATCTGGGGAGCAAGGCCTGCTGTGGCAGTCTTACTGCTCCCCCGTGTTGAGTGTGTGTCACCCACAGCCCCATCCAGCCACCAGCCCCGCCCCGCAGCCAGTGAAAAGCCTGCCAAGGAAGCTGGTAGCAAAGGGAAAAAGAATCGGAACCTGAAAGTTGGCAAGATCACTGTGTCGGAGAAGTGGCGGGAGTCTGTGTTCCGCAAGATCACCAACGCCAACGAGCTCAAGTACCTAGATGAGTTCCTGCTCAATAAGGTGTGTCCCCAGCCAGGAGCCCGTGCTGCTGTGAGAGGGTGTTCCAAATCTCATGCCCCTGCCCTTGGCAGGTCAGGAATATGGCCCAGGGCTGGGGCCCCACACTGGCCCTGCATGTACAGACCCTGGTTGGGTACCCTCCCAAGCCCTGGAAGAAAGAACCATCCTTGTAGCTATGTTGACATGTACTTTATTGTTAACTGTATTCACTCTTGTGCATTGTGACCACTGAAGGTTTCCTCTGTCTGGCCCAACACTGAGGAGGCTAAGACAGGAGGATTGCCGTGAGTTCTAGGCCAGCCTGAACTACAGAGCAAGACCCTGTCTGGGGAAAAAAAAAAAAAAAGTTATTCTTTTTTTTTAATCATTTTAATGGTTATAATTTATTTTTCCCATTCTTATTATATTCTTCTTATTATTCTTATGTATGTTATACATATGCATTACTAATGTTTACAATGAACTTTAGCATTTTGTGCACATACATCAATATTATGATCTTTCCCCTCCCCATTTTTGGCCCTCCCATACTCTCCTCGTCCTCCTCCCAACTCCCACTATCACACCCATTTGGTTCCATAGAATGCCTGTGTTCTGGGTTTCCCAAATCACAGAAACCCTGCAATACTTAACATATTTAATCCTCTGCGTCTGATTCACTTCACCATTCCAATCACCACTTATTAGCTCAGCTTCCCACCCCTAGACTGGGCTGCTCTGGCCATATCTTGTTGCCTCTTCTCAGGGTCCAGCAGAGCCCTTTATTGGGATGATTTGCCGAAAGTTTCTTTTTTCTGTATCTTACTATATCTTTGTTGAGATTCTTTAACATGGCCTCACCCACCAGTCCACATGAGAAGAGAACTATAACAATGAAATTCATGAGGCAAGAAAATGTGAGAAGGAAAAGGAAGTTACATTTCATATTTCTTAGCTGAGTACTGGAAGGTAAATGCTTGTACATTCAGAAAACATGCTGCATTAGACAAGCTTAAGTCTACATCGAATTGGTACATTAAATGAGCTTAAGTCTATATCACATTAGTATGCTACACTTAAAGCAACAGAGTGGCATGCTTAGATATTTCAGATTTTTTTAACTTTCATAAATTATTTACTCACATTTCACTAGTTACTAACATTTTGTCAGGTTTGGTTTATCATTTTACCTACCTATACATCCCTGACTTCATGCATGCATATTTTTAAAGATTTTATACCTATTCCCTGTGTTTAATATAATTATTATGTTTTGCAAAGTTACATAATATTAAATGTAATTATGGAGGAAGACTCACAAATTTTATGAGAAAGCTGGTACTCTTAGAAGGATACCAATCAAATGATTAAAATATCAGTCTTTTTTCTCTCTCTCTCTTTAGGTCTTTCCATTCCTTCATGTTTTTTGGTGCAGCTTGTCTCTCTGCTTCTCTCAAAGATTCCTTCAAGCATTTTCTGCAATGCTGGGCTAGTGGTCATGAATTTCTTTAAGGATTCTTGGTCATGAAAAATTTTTACTTCTTCAATTTTCAGGGATAATTTTGCCAGATACCCAGGTTGGCACTTGGTGTCTTTTAAAGCTTGAAATTACTCTAGGCTCTCCTAACCTTTAAAGTTTGCATTGAGAAACCTGTAGTAATTCGAATGGGTTTACCTTGGTAGAATGTCTGTTTTTCTCTTGCTGCTTGTAATACCCTCTTTATGTTGTATTTCTAAGATTTTGATTATGGCATGTGGTGAGTCTTATTTCTGGTTATTTGGTCTTCTGTAGTCTTCTTGTACCTGAAAATTAATTTCTTTTCCTAGATTAGGGAAATTTTCTTGCACTATTTTAGTGAATGAATTCTTTACAGCTTTGGTGCTGTCTTCTGCTTTGTCCCACAGCCATAATTTTGAGATTGGTTCTCTTTGAATCATCCATTAGCTGGTGTATCCAGCTATTTTGCTCATTTCTAATTTTTGGAGTTGTGCCTAATGATAGCATTAGTTTCCTCAGCCTTGTCTTCAAGGTCTGAAATTCTGTCCACATAATATGTAAATCGTCTTCCCCTGTTTTCACATACATTTTTTATATCTTGAATATCACCTAGATTTTTTTTTTCAGATTTTCCACTTCCCTATCAAAATGTACCTTCATATTTTTTAGTTCCTTATTTACCTCAGCCAAATTTTTATTTGTGGCTTCAATATGTTCAGTGAGCTTTGTCTCCATTAAGACACTATTTAAGACTACTATTTGATTGGTAGTTCCTCTTTAAGCCTGCTTGCATTTCTTTGAGTATATCTTGTTTGAACTATTTGTTAGACTTGTTTATTTGCTTTTTGACTTCCTTCCCTATGAGCTTTACTATTTCAGAGCTCATGACATTAGTTTCTGGGGTCTCAGGCTCTCTGTGTGTGCCCTGTTGCCTTGTTTTCTTCCTAAGTTTCTGTTGTTGAGGGACTTCACTTCAGGCCTAGCTGAGAGGTTTCTTTGAATGAATTTTAGGGTGTGTCAGGGGAGCCAAAATTCCTCGGAGTTCTGTGCTGGGAATAGGCAGTGAGGTAGGACCTAACAGCTTGATGGCCTCTGAGGTGTCTTGTTCACCTCCAACCTCCTCAGCAAAGCTCTTCTGCCTGACCTGGTTTCCCTCCCCCAGGGCGGGGCTCTTTGGCCTCCAAGATGCTCCCAATACCCTGAGCTTTTCAAGAGGTCAGTGGCCTTTCTCTCTGCTCTGCAGCTGTCTCTTGTGCCAGTTTCTTCCTAGGCACTGTTTAAGAGTTGACCCCAAAAGCCCCCGTGTGCTCTTCTGAGCTTTTTTTTTTTTTACTCTAATCAGTTCAGTCTTGGGCCCTTTTTTTAAAAAAAAAAAAAAAAAAAAAAAAAGGCTCCTGCTTATGTCATTGCCTGTTACGGCTGCCGAGCACGGCTTCTGCTTCTGATCTGGGCTCTAGGAGGCCTTTCCTGGGAGAGCTCACATTGCATTTGTAGTATGCACTTCCTGCAGGTTCTTTTGTTTTTCGGAGGCAGGGGCTACCAGCTGCTGACAACTGCCCCCTCTCCCAGATTCCCACTTACCTCAGTCTCAGGTTCTGGCCTCTGGGCTTTCCTTTGTGAAAAAAAAAAAAAAAAGAAAGAAAGAAAAGAAAAAAAAAAGTTATGTAAGTATAACTTTTCACCAATTGAACAATCTCTTCCTGTTCTCCTTTCTGCTCCTGGGTAATTTTTGCAAGTAGCAATTTGGGGTGCGCTCAGTGGTTAGTGCTTCCCTAGCGTTCTTAAGACCCCAGGTTCAATCCCTAGCATCATTTAAAAAAAAAAAAACCCTTGGAGTTTTGAAAAACAGGTTATATCTCACATAGACACTGATGAAGCACTCACTGAGTGCAGCAGAGGTCAAAGCAGCCCAGCCATGGCGTAGTTGAATGGTCAGCGCCCCAGTTAGGGCTGTCCCACAGCATCCAAGCTGGGTTGGGAGTCTTTGTGGGCATGGTGGGCAGGTGGGGCCATGGGAGGGCCAGGAGTTCTCCTCCAGAGTATTTCAAAATGACTGGGCTCTTGGGGGCAGCACTGTTCTGAGATGAGACTCCTGTCCAGGAACAGTGTGTCTCCCAGGAAACACTGATTTCCTGGCTTCCTTTAGGATGTTCTGCTCGTCACAGCAGGAACAGGGACACTGATAGCATGTGTAGGTGGGACAGAAGCCAAGGATGGCAGCCATCAGAGAATGGTGGGATTCCAGAGATCTGTAGTTCTAACTCCAGGTTGAAGGGACTGGAGGCAGTAGGGTTCTGCCAGGGTCCTCTGAAGGAAGGCAGTAGTGATCCTCAGAGCCATCCCCAGGCTCCAAGCTTCCCAGGAACAGCTTACCTCCCTCTTTCTAGATCAATGACCTTTGCTCCCAGAAGACCCCTGTGGAGACCTTGTTTATTGAAGCCACCGAAAGGTTCCGAAGCAACATCAAGACCATGTACTCTGTCCCAGTATGTTCCCTTGCCCTTCCTCCAGCCTGCTGTCCACTTTGCTGCAGCTGTAGAGGCCTGGAGGGTGACTCTTGCATTCCTGCAGAACGGGAAGGTCCACGTGGGCTACAAGGACCTGATGGAGAACTACCAGATCATTGTTAGCAACTTGGCCATGGAGCGCAGCGATGACACCAACCCTGTCCTCAACCTGTTCCAGTCGCTCCTGGACGAGTTCACAAGGCGTTGCACCAAGAACGACTTTGAGCCTGGAAAGGTGAGCGGCTTCCCTCCCTCCTGCCGACCCGCCCACCTCCCCCGGCCCTACCCACCTCTGCCACTTACTTGCTCAGACACTCCGCTTTGCCAAAACCACTTCCCCCTGGCCACACCTACTTTCTCCCAGACTCCCCTCCTCCCTGCGCTGCCCACCTTTTTCTGCCTAGTCCTCTCAGGCACACCCGTGCTTTTCTAGATACTGCCACGCCCACGCCCTCCCAGCCCTCATGTGCCCATAGGTGCCACACCTGCATCCTCCCAAACACACCTGCATCTTCCTGACCACATCCACACCCTTCTGCCCTTGCCCACCTCTGTCCCTTGCTAGGCTACACCCACCACATCCTCCTTAGCCTCTTAGCACTTGGTGAGACAGGGTCTTGCTGTGTAATCTAGGTTGGTCCTGAACTCACTGGGTAGCCCCGGCTGGCTTCTAAATCACAGCAATCCTCCTGCCTCAGCCTCCCACGTGCTAGCATTATATGCATTTGCTGCCTCACCTGGCTAATGTGTTGCTGGGGAATTGAACCCAGACCCTTGTACTTAAGAGGCAAGTACTTTATCCACTGTGCTATGCCCCCAGCCCCTCCTTAGCACTTCTGCAGGCTTTGTGGGTCCTAAAGTGGGTGAGTAATGAGTGTTAGGGTGCTTAGTGCTACTCCAGGAATGGTGTGGGACAGTCCTGGTGCCTCTGGGGATGAGTTGTAGCCAGGAGAACTAGGCATCCCCACACAAATTTTCTTTTTGTGTCCCTCTCAGCCAAGCAAAGCTCAGAAGAAGAAAAGGAAGCAGGAGCGTGCTGTGAGTAGCCTTCAAGGACACCTGTGAGAATGTCTGCAGTATGTGCGCGGGCCTGCTGAGTGCCTCCACCAAACACAGACCCTGCCCCTGAGCAGGGTTGACAGGCCCACGGATCCCCTCCCCCCTTCTCTGGTCAGAGACCCCACCCATGAGTGGTAACTCAGGGCCTGCTGAGCCGCCACCGTCCCCTTCCTACCCACAGGTCCAGGAACACAATGGGCACGTGTTTGCCAGCTACCAGGTGAGCATCCCGCAATCCTGTGAGCACTGCCTCTCATACATCTGGCTCATGGACAAGGCGCTGCTTTGCAGCGGTAAGTGCCTCCCTCCCCAAGCCCTGCACACTTAGGCGTCCCCAGCCCAGCTACCTCCCACCCGCCCAACCCTCCCGCCTTGTCCTCATCCCAGGACATCTCCTCCGCTGAATAGTCTCCCATTCTGTACACCCATACCTTTTGCCCACACAGGTGGTCAGGGCACCCTGGGCTTCTGTTGCTCCCAGAATCCTTCCCGCTCCTCATCTCCCACATCTTACGTGCAGCATATTGTGGAACAGCTGTGGCCTCCAAGCTGGCCACCCAGCTTGGAGGTGGTCCTGCCAGGACCCAGGCCAGTCAATCCCAGTGGCCCAGCAGGTAGAGCCAGCCTCCCAGCATTGCAGCTGGGCCAGGCACAATGGCACATGCCTGTGATGCCAGCAGCTCAGGAGGCTGAGGCAGGAATCCTTTAAGCTTGAAGCCAACCTGGGCAGCTTGACAAGACTGTGTCAAAATGAAAAGGTCGGGCCTATAGCTCGGTGTTAGGACTTATGTGAGGCCCCAAAGCATCCCCATCACTGCCAAATAATAATGAAATGAATGAAAAGCTTTAGGAGGCCCCTGGCTGATCGGTTAATTGGCCCGGGGAGCCACAGGGCTCCAGACATATGACCCCTACCCTGTACCCTCCTAGTGTGCAAGATGACCTGCCACAAGAAGTGCGTGCACAAGATCCAGAGCTACTGCTCCTACGTGGGCAGGAGGAAGGTGAGTGTGCCCACACCTGGAACTTTCTGGATCATCCTGGAACATGAGTTAGAACCCTGATGCAAGCATTGGGCAGGCACAGGAAAGAGGCAGGAGGAGCACGGCCACTGGTTCTTCAGGTGAAATACATACACAGTCCCAGCGCAGTCCAAGGCCCCACCACAGAGGCTGGGCCTGTGCCCCACCGGGAGTATCCTGCCTTGGCAGAGGGAGGCCTCTCAACTTTACATGAAGAAGGTGGGGTCCTGGGACTGGCAGGGGAAGCAAGAATTGGGACCTAGCTAGGCAGTGTCACATGCCTGTCATCTGGCACTTTTGGAGGCTGAGGCAGGAGGATTGAAAGTTCCAGGTCCACCTGAGCACCTTCCCAACTCAGCAAGAGCCTGTCTCGAAACACAATGTAAGAAAAGGGCTAGAGATACAGTTTAATAAGGAAATCTTGTGTTCAATCCCCAGTACCAGAGCAGGGGAAAGAATGAAGCTGGGCCTGGTGGCACACGCCTGTAATTCCAATACTTGGGAGGTTGAGTCAAAGAGAATTGCTGTGAGTTCAAGGCCAATCAGTGCTACATAATGAGTTCAGGACCAACTCAGACTAGAGAGCAAGACTGTGTCTCAAGGAAAATAAAATTAAGAAGTCTTTTAGGACTCTGGGAATCTGAGGCAAGAGAATTTCAAGTTAGATCCCAGTCCAGCCAATTTAGTAAGACCTTATCTCATAATGAAAAATAAAAATAGGTTGCAGGTCGAGCTCAGAGTGAAGACCGCGCACTCTTATCTACAGTACTACAAGAAAGAAAAATTTGGATTTACTTGTTGGAGGAGACTGGGGCCAGAAATATTTGGCCCAGGAAGGATACCCAGTCCATGGGTGCCCCATGGCAGGACTCCTGCCCAGGACCCCCTCACTGACCGCAGTCCAGTGCTTTCCAGCCACTTGTTGAAGGGGACAGAAGGCAGGAGGGTTGGAGGCCACAGTGGTGGCCCTGTGTGCTCTGAGGTTGCCAGGGAGGATGGCAGTGCAGAGCCTGACTCCTGTGGCAACCACCTGCAGAGTGGCCCCGGCGCAGAGCCAGGTCCCTTCGGCGTGAGCATGGGCAGCCTGAGCAGCGACAAGGCGGGGGTGCCTGCAGTGCTAGAGAAGCTGCTGGAGCACGTGGAGCTGCACGGCCTGTACACCGAGGGCCTCTACCGCAAGTCAGGTGCTGCCCATCGTACACGTGAGCTGCGGCAGGCGCTGCAGACAGGTACAGGCACGGGGTGCAGGTGGGCAAGGGCAGCAGCCCACCTGGCCCCAGCTCACAGCACTCCCCTGCAGACCCCGCGGCCGTGAAGCTGGAGGACTTCCCCATCCACGCCATCACGGGTGTGCTGAAACAGTGGCTGCGCGAGCTGCCCGAGCCCCTCATGACCTTTGCGCAGTATGGAGACTTTCTCCGTGCTGTGGGTGAGCCCTGGGGGTACAGGGGTCAGGATGGGGAAGAGGAGCCCCAGGTTGGGTCGTCCCCGCAGCCCCTCCTTTCGGGTCTGTAACTGTAATGTCTGAAGCAGAAGTCCTCCTTGTCCTGGGGTATGTCGGGCGGGAGTGTAGGCACCTGGAGCTGATCCCTTGGTCCCTCCAGAGCTGCCAGAGAAGCAAGAGCAGCTGGCTGCCATCTACACTGTCCTGGAGCACCTGCCTGAGGCCAACCACAGTGCCCTGGAACGGCTCATCTTCCACTTGGTCAAGCAAGTGTCATTCACTGCCACCTGGACGCCCCCACACACACCCATGCTTTCACACCAAGACCCAACCAGTCCTAGGGAGGCGAATCTGCCCAGCACTCAGGGAGTCTGAGACAGAGGGATCACAAGTTTGAGCCTATGCCAGGTGTGGCGGCACACATCTGTAATCTCAGCACTGGGAGGCTGAGGCAAAAAGATGGCTGTGAGTTTGAGGCCAGCCTGGGCTACATACTGAGTTCAGAATCTGGACTGACAGGCCAGCCTGGACTACACAGCAAGACCCTGTCTCAAATAAATAAATTAAATATAAGTGAATAACAAGTTAAAGCCTAGCCTGGGCCACTTTAAGACCCTGTCTCAAAATCAAAACATGAAAATGGGCCGAGGATGCCGCTCAGTGCAAAAACCCTGAGTTGGACTGTTAGTTGGGCCTGTGGGAGGGGATCCCGCCCGGCACCTGTGCAGCACTTCTCTCCTGCCTGCATGTGGGGTGGTCGCTTAGCTCCCCCAGCCTCCCTGACTCTCAGTGCTGCACAGGGTGGCCCTGCTGGAGGACGTGAACCGAATGTCGCCGGGGGCACTGGCCATCATCTTTGCACCCTGCCTCCTGCGCTGCCCCGACAACTCAGACCCGCTGACCAGCATGAAGGATGTGCTAAAGGTCACCACGTGAGTGCCCAGAAGCCAGCTGACCACACTGACTGCTCTACTGCAGTCTCTCTCTTTTTTTTTTTTCCCATTACTGGGGATGGACCCCAGGACTTTCCCACTGAGCAGCCTCCCCAACACATTTCTATCTTGGAATTTGAGACAGTCTCCCTGAGTTGCCCAGGCTGGGACCCTGGCACCATTGCCTCTCCCATCTTTCTTAGGCCCCAGTCTCTACCAGTACCTCCTAGGACCCTGAGTCCCTGCTCTCTCCCCCCCAACCCTGGGGCTCTGTCCCACAGGTGCGTGGAGATGCTGATCAAAGAGCAGCTGCGGAAGTACAAGGTGAAGATGGAGGACATTAGCCAGCTGGAGGCTGCTGAGAGCATCGCCTGCCGGAGGCTGTCACTGCTGCAGCAGAATGTTGTGAGCACCGGGCAGTGGGGGCCAGGGCACAACCACTGGTGGGCAGGACTTATGAATAGGTAGCCCATGGAGGGCAGGGCTATCGGGAAAGGCCTTGAGTGGGTGGTGCCTTGGTGGAAGGGGGGCTGTGGGTGGGGTCAGTAGGACTTCACCTGCAGGAATGGGCCAGGCAGTGGTGAGGCCTCATTGGTGAGAGGGGCCTTGCATAGGGTGTCCTTGTCTGTAGTGGGTGAAGTCTCATGTCCTGCTCACTCCCAGCCCCATTTGAGCACAGGCACCCAAGCCCAGGCCTGATGATGGCACGGGTAGGTGGGGAATCTGGCTTTGACCCCAGGCCACACTATGCTCAGCCTCCTACCCATTACCCGCTCAGGAGACGAGTAGGTGGTCCTGTTGCCCATGAGCTGATCTGTCAAGTCCCTGGGATAGCTCACTCAGCCCTGTCTGTAGGGAAGTGCCTCTACATAACCACATAACCTTACTCTAGAGGAGCAGGTGGGAAGTGAGTCACAGGCCCAAGAAATCCAGGTGTTCCTGCCCCAGTGACAGATAAGCCTGTGACATGGCCCTGGCCTGAGTGCTCACCTGTGTTTGTCTCTCCCCCAGCCATGGCCTTTCACACTGGGGTTCTCATCTCCTTATGCGGGGGTGCTGGTATGTACGCTGGCGTCCGTGGTGCATGCTGGGGTTTCTGGTGCTGTAGGATAGACAAGCATGTTCTAACCCTCTACACGTGGTGGCCTTTGTGCCAAGCTCTGTCCCTGTGTTGTTCCCATCTGAGTGGTCCCAAGTGTCCACCATGAGAACACACCTCTACTCTGGCCCACCTGGGACACTCAAACCCACTGCTGCTTCCTGTTCCAGAATAAGAGCCCCAAATCAGTGGGAGGCACAGGTGATGGCCTAGAGGAGCTGCCCGAGGAGACAGCCAGCAGTGATGAGGCCCGCGAGACAGAGATCCTCATAGAGCGCATCCAGTCCCTCAAGGAGGAGAAGTGAGTGTCCCTCATGTGCCCCAGCCTGTGCTTCCCAGTCTCCCTACCAGCCCAGGGAGTTAGGAGGTGAGGGGAGTAGGGGGACAGGAGAGAGAACCCTTTCCCCAGGGACACTACTGTCCTGAGTCTCGACTATGACTGCTTGTAGCAGACATGGCTGCAGAACCACATTGCCACAGGGAGAGGCTGGCAGGCGAGCATTGCCCTGACCTTATCTAAAAGTTGGTCTTACCAGAGTGACTCACTTGAGTACTATGCAGGCAAGGTTAAAATGTAAAAGGAAGCACCGTTAAAAATTAATAATGGGGGTTAGAAGAATAGCAGAGTGGTTAAAGCACTTGCCTAGCAAGCATAAGGTCCTGAGTTCAATTCCCCAGCACCACATAAGTTGGGAGTGATGGCACATGCCTCTGATTCCAGCACTCAGGAGGCTTAGACAGGAGGATTGCCATGAGTCTAATGCTAGCTGGGCTACATAGTGAGTTCAGGACCATCCTGGTCTACACAGCAAGAACCTGTCTCAAAAAAAAAATCCAGGCATGGTGGCACATGCCTGCAATTCCAGCATGCGGGAGGCTGAGGCATGAGGATTGCTGTGAGTTCGAAACCAGCCTGGGCTACATAATGAGCTCAGGACCAGCCTGACTACACAGTAAGACCCTTTTTCAAAAAAAAAAAAAAAAATTAATGGTAATCCAGACCTGTCATCTCCGCTGTCTTGGAGGCTGAGGCAGTATGATTGCAAATTCAGACCCAGCTTTGGCAACCTAGGGGCGTAGCAAGACCCTGTCTCAGAATCAAACATTACAAAAGAAGCTGGAGTGTGTCTCAGTGTAAAAGCCTCATGTTCAATCCCTAGTATCCCTACCCCCAAAAAAATGGCAGGGCTAAAGGTATACCTCATAGATGGGACACTTGGCTAGCGTGCCCTGATTTCCATCCACATCGGTGTGAGGAGGGGAAGCACAGGAGCTCTGTGCCTGTGGCTCTTACTATTTAGAGGCTGAGACAGGGGATCACTAGAGCCTAGGACTTTGGGGATAGCCTGCACAACATGGCAAATCCGTATTATTAAAAAAAAAATAAGTTGGGGCTGGAGGAATGGCATAGTCATTAGAGTGCTTGCTTTGCAAGCTCAAGGCCCTCAGTTCTTTTCCCTAGCACCACATAAACCAGACACGGTGATGCCTGCCTGTACAATCCCAGCACTCAAAAGGCTGAGGCAGGAGGATTGCTGTGAGTCCAAGACCAGCCTGGGCTACAGAGCGAGACCCTGTCTCAAAAAAAAAGAAGTTGGTGTTCCAAGAATAGGTGTAGCCAGACGCCTTGGCTACCTTACTCATTTTGTTTTGTCTTTGTTGGTTTGTTTTTTAAGACTGTGTCTCGCTCTGTAGTCCAGGCTGGTCCTGAACTCACTATGTAGCTCTGACTCCCAGCAATCCTCCTGTCCCTCTCCTGAGGGCTGGGATTACAGGCATGCACCACACACCCAGCTTTCAAGTTTATCTTGAGCAATGGAAGAGTGTGCCGTGGACAGAGGGAAGCACATGCAAAGGCCCTTAGGCAGGAGCTCCAAGCTCACTGTGCATTGGGCCAGGTGCCTGGGCTTCCCTCTGTGCTCTGCCCTGCTCAGATCATTGCCCAGGGCCAGGCATGCCGGTCGGGGTAGTGAGTGGCCTAGGGAAGCAGGATAGTGTTCTATCCCCTGTGGACCAGCGTTCTCCATGGTGGATTCTCTGCAAGTGACCTTGGACACTGACCTTTCCCCAAGGGAGGACATTACGTATCGGCTGCCAGAGCTGGACCCACGGGGCTCCGACGAGGAGAACCTGGACTCAGAGACATCAGCCAGCACCGAGAGCCTGTTGGAGGAGCGGGCGGCAAGGGGGATTGCGGAAGGTCAGTATTGAGGCCGTGTGGTTGTCCTTGTCCTCCTCCTGCCACCTGCAGGCCGGGCGCGCCGCAGTAACCCTACTCTGTCTCCCAAAGGGTGCCCTGCACCTGCTCTCCCCCAGCCCAGCGCACCCACCCCGACCCCCCTGCCCGCGGCTGCCCCTCCACCACGGAGGCCCTCGTCCTTTGCCACTGTCCGAGTGAAGACCCCCCGGCGGACCCCCATCATGCCCACAGCCAACATCAAGCTCCCACCTGGCCTTGCCTCCTCCTTGCCTGGCTGTACTTTGGGGACCCCAGAGGCCACTGTCCCTGTGAGACGCCGGGAGCCTCCAGCCCGCCGCCCAGACCAGGTCCACTCAATATATGTCACGCCTGGAAGTGACCTGCCTGCACCACATGCCCTGGCACTGCCAGCCGAGGACAAGCCACCCCCAGGAACCCGGCGGAGGTACTCAGACCCCCCCACGTACTGCTTGCCTACTGCCTCAGGCCAAGCCAATGGCTGAAGCACCAGGGACTGCTGGAGCTGGAGCTGGCCATGAATCACTATATCGGCTCGGAGAAGAATCTAAGATGCACAGTCCAGTGGTGCACAGCCCCGTGGCACAGGCTTGTCATCCCAGCACTCTGGGAGGCTGAGGCAGGAGGATTGATGATGTCAAGTTTGAGCCCAGCCTGGGCAACTTAGTGACTTCGCAGGACCCTCTCTCAAATCACAACTAGGCTAAGGATGGAGCTCAGTGCAAAAGCCCTGGTTTGGATCCTCAGTACTGGAGTGGGTGATGGATTTCAGGAGTCACAGATGAGTGCTGCAGGGCCAGAGGCTGGCTGGAACCTGGCTACCTGTTTACCTACCTTTGCCTACCCCTCTTTTGTACGTTTTTACTATAACTCTCTATATGTGGTTTACATAACTTTAACTGGTAACAGCCTTAACAAAAGACCAAATTGTTTTTTATACATGTATGTCCCAACGCTTCTGTTAATGTTGCCACGTCCCAGGAAGCTGGATGTACCCGGCGTCCTCCACACAGAGGCTGCACTGCCTTATGGCCCCAAGGGTGGGCTCCTACATGAGGATTTTGGACTCTTTGGGGCCCCTGACAACCCCAGCCTGTCTCTGAACAGGGCCTCTGGCATGGCTGGCAGTCATAACCACCTGGCCACTCTAGGGGGTGTTGATGCCTTCCATGAGGCCAGGGCTAGGACATGAGTCGGGAAACTACGCCACCAGGGCAGCACCAACTTGGCTCCCACAGAGGCCTGGACCTGGCCACACACCTCTATCCACTGCACCAGAAGCCAGGGACAGGAAGAAGCCACCCTGAGCACTGTCTGCCTGGGTGACAGGATGGAGCCAGTGACTCAGGGCCATAGTGGGCAGGCAGGCACAGGGCCTGAAGCCCCTCATCCCTACCATCCTATGGCACAACCCCTGGCATTCCACTGCAGACAGCTGGGATAAATGGCTACAGGCATGGGACAGAAGACGTGTCCAGGTGGGAAATGAAGGGAAAAGAGCCTAAGACATGTTCCTGGGGCTCCCACTCACACTGCAGGGCTGGAAACACCCCTGAGCACTCCTTACATTACACTACAGTGGGCATCTCCACACCCGACTGCACATGAGGAGACGCAGCGGAGCCAGGCCCCCTGGGAGGGGTGCTACAGCAGCCTTCCGGGCTGGGGACAGAGCAGGGTGCCCAGGGCCACAGCACAAACTCAGCACACCCAGGGCTGGGCCCACTCCTGCACAAAGGAAGTAAACTACCTGCAGGTAGTGTGTAGGAGTTGAATGTGGAGCCCATACATAAGCTGGTCATGGCAGCCCATGCTTGTCATCCCAGCACTCTGAGAAGCTGAAGCAGGAGAATCACAAGTCTGAGCCCAGCCGGAGCAACTTAGGGACTTAGTGTAACCTTGTTTCAAAGTAATCAAGGGCTGGGAATATCACTCTGTGAAGGTCCTGGGTTCAATCTCCAATATCAAATAATAAAAAAAGAAACATGTAAGTGAATGTTTTTCTTTGAGATAGGGTCTCGCTCTGTAGTCCAGGCTGGTCCTGAACACACTTATGTACATAAATGAAATTTTGTGTTTGGATTGGGTATGATCTCTAAGATAATTCCTTATGTGTGCAGATATTCCAAAATCCAAAACCTAATGTAATTCTGGTGCCAAACATTTCGGATAAGAGATACTAATCTGTGTGCCAAGTGTCAGAACGGCCCCCAACTATGGTTCGGCTGCTTCCAGTTGGGGCCAGAGCAACCAGGAGCGGCCATCCTGCCAGTGGGCAGGTGGAATGCACTGCTGTGGGAACTGGCTGAGTGGGCCCGGGGACCCCTGAAGAATGAGTACCAGCTACAGATGCTGGGAGAGCACCTGGATGCGCAGGGCAGGGTCTAGAGTCCTTGCATCGATCCTGGGTTTGGTCTCCCTGTAGACACCAGTGTGACTGGCACAAACCTCAGGGGTGGGAATGGGTAAAAGCTGCACGCCAGGCTGCGATCCCTGATCCCTGAAAGTGTGGCTCTGCATACGTGGAGACCCTGCTGGGCTGCAACTGGCTTCTGTCCATGGAGGTTGCGCAGTTCGGTTATCTTGGGCCTGTCCCCCACTCCCAAGGCTAGGCTGTGTCCCACTGTCCACTTCCCAGAAAAGTCAGTTCTTTCACAAGGGCCACAGCTGGTGGTGGAGAGGGGCTGGGCCCTAGAGGACCTGTTGGCTTCAGGCATTCCCTCAGGGTTACGACGTTCGCCAGGAAAAGAAAGGGCGCTAGCCCTGAGTAACTAGGGACGCCATCGGCGTCTCTGCTTACAACTAGATCCCTCTTCCGCCCCAACAAACGTGAGCCGAGAAAGTAGAAGGGGCGGAAGCACATCCGCCCGGAAGGAAGCCAGCGGGCAGCACTTCCGCCCTGCCCTAAGATGGCGCCGACGGAAGGAGCAAGGTGTCGCCCGGTGGCAATGGCGGCGTCGAGGCTGGAGCTGAACCTGGTGAGGTTGCTGTGCCGCTGCGAGGCCATGGCGGCAGAGAAGCGGGATCCCGAAGAGTGGCGGCTGGAGAAGGTGAGGAACCCCCGCTGCCGCGCAAAGCCCACCTGCTGCGGGTGGCCCCGAGGCTGCCGCCTCCCGGCCGCAGTCGCCCGCCACGCCCCTTCTGGCTAGACCCCCCACGTCCCCCGCAGCGCGGACCCGCCTCCGCGACTTTCGGTTCCTCTCTTCTACCCCGCGTCCACCTCCGTGGTTCCGCCCCAGCTGGCCGATCGGCAGTGTGGGTGTGCATCCCACTGACGCTCCTCCTTCCCTCCCCAGTACGTGGGGGCGCTGGAGGACATGTTGCAGGCCCTGAAGGCTCAAGCCAGGTGAGCGCAGGGGTGCTGCAGCTCTCTCCCTAGCTGGGGACCTGACCCTCGGCCGCCTTCCCACCCCGTGTCTACTCCTACCTGCAGCAAGCCCACAGCCGAGGTGATGGGCGAATACTCCCGGAAGGTGGAGTTTCTGAAGGGCATGCTGCAGGCAGAGAAGCTGGTGAGTGCGCAGGGTCCTCCACCCAGCCCGCCAGGGGCCCCCACCTGCCCACCCAGTGACACCTCTTCTGCACCGCTGCAGGCCTCCTCCTCAGAAAAGGCCCTGGCCAACCAGTTCCTGAACCCTGGCCGTGTGCCCACCACTGCCAGGGGCCGGGTGCCCACCACCAAGACAGTGCACCTGCAGTCGCGGGCGCGGTACACCAGTGAGATGCGGACTGAGCTACTGGGCAAGGTGGGGCTCCCTGCCTTGTTCCTGGGGGGCTCCTTAGGCAGCAACAGGGCATGACCAGATCAACAGGTCTGTCTCAGGTCCAAGGACCCTAAAAGGCCCCAGAGTCACAGCCCTGAGTGCAGACAAAGCTTACAAAGAGAGGGGTATTGTGGCCAGGGCTTTGCTAGCTGAACAGGAGTTTGGTTCAAGGCAAATTACACCCCCAGAGCAGGATTTAAATCCTGGCTTACCACTCGCCACAAGATGAGTACATTTCTTCATCTGCAAATTAAGGTGGAAATTCCTTTCCTTAGCACTTTGCGTGGATCAACTCATAGTGTGAGCTGCTGTCATCACCAGTTTACAGATGAGGAAGCCGAGGCTCAGAGGTCACAGGATTTGTCCAGTGCTCTTAGGATGTGGAACTTAGGAGAGCAGAAGGGACGGGTCTGGGGATGGGACAAGGCAGGTGACTTGATGCTTCTCCTTTCTTCTCAGGACTCTGCCGGAGGTGAGTCACTGAACCACTCAGGGCTTGAGCCGTGTCTCCAGATGCAGTGTCTTGGGGGTGGGCACACAGCCAGGGGCCAGGAACTCTGAGGATGAGGCCTGTTAACTGGGCCAAGACGCATGTCCCTGCTGTGCCTTGTGCCCAGCCTATTCCAGGGAGTGCTGCCAGGAGTGAGGTCAGGGATGGCCCGAGGCAACAGAGCTGAGCACTCTGGGGCGCCCAGGGCAAAGCTGGGCTAGAGGGAGGGGCCTGGAGACTGGCAAGACGGTGTAGGAGAAGAGGCATCCTGCATTCTGGCCACCATCCTGAGGCATGACCAGGAAGCCCACAGAGCAGCAGCCAGGATGAGGGAGCAGTGTGTGGGTGGCCATGCAGCCGGGACCAAGGCCAGGAGGTTGGAAACAGGAAACCAACCTTCTCTTCCCCACTGGCCCATTTCTGCGTCTAGCGCCTGAGCAGGAGCAGGACGTGAGAAAGCGGACGTGAGTATCCCCAGCCGTCAGACCAGGCCAGGGAGGGAGGGAGCTCACAGACCTGGGGTCAAGACCCTGAGACCTGGGGAACGTGTTGGGCCTCTTTCCCTCCCTGCAATCCCCTCTCATGCCCCTCACGTCCTCCATGTGCCGGGCACCAGGGTGACAGGATCCAAGTCCTCTGACGAGAAGCAGTCGGCAGCTGAGCTGGACCTTGTCCTACAGAGACACCAGGACCTCCAGGAAAAGCTCGCAGAGGAGATGCTAGGCCTGGCTCGGAGCCTCAAAACCAACACGCTGGCCGCCCAGAGTGTCATCAAGAAGGACAACCAGGTGTGGGATGCTGGGAGCATTCCTGCCTCTGCTTTGGGACAGCAGAAAGGCTCCTCAGTAGAGGACAGGGGCTTCGATGGATGGACAGGATTTGGGTAGATGTCCAAAAAAGAGTCTGGAGAAATAGCACAGCAGTTAGAACACTTGCCTAGCAAGCATGATGCCCTGAGTTCAATTCCCTGGCACCATGTCAGCCGGGCATGGTGGCACATGCCTATAATCCCAGCACTCAGGAGGCTGAGCCAGGAGGATGGCCATTAGTCCACAGCTAGTGTGAGCTACACAGTGAGCTCAGGACCAGATAAGAGTACTGAGTGAGACCCGGTCTCAAAAAAAAAAAGAGGCCTTCCCAGCAGCGGGCCCAGTCACATCAAAGGTCACTAAGGAGCGGCCACCATGGCCCCAGTTCCATGGACACTGTTCCTTCCTCATCCCCAGACCCTGTCGCACTCGCTCAAGATGGCGGACCAGAACCTGGAGAAGCTGAAGACGGAGTCCGAGCGGCTGGAGCAGCACACGCAGAAGGCGGTGAACTGGCTGCTGTGGGCCATGCTGGTCATCGTCTGCTTCATTTTCATAAGCATGATCCTGTTCATCCGAATCGTGCCCCGGCTCAAGTAGAGCTGCTGCCACCTCTGTGCGCCCTCCCAGGCCCCGGGGGCACGCTGCCAAGCCGCCGCTCCCCAGGAGGAGCCGGTCTGGCAGCACACTCCTGTCGTCCCGGCGCTGTAGGCCCAGGGCCCGCTGGGGCAGCAGGGCAACAGCTGTCTCAAAGACATAAAAATAAAAGGAAAGAACTAACTGTTTTGACTGTAAAATATGTTGGAGGGTCCCACTTACAATAATAACAAGACTTTTCTTGATAATGAAGAACTAACAAGAAAACAGATTGAAGCCAGGCATGGTGGTGCACACCCATAATCTCAACATTCCTGGACACCGAGACGGGAGGATGACAAGTTCGAGCACAGCCTGGGCAACTCAGCCAGACTCCTCAAAATAAAAAAGAACTGAAGGTGTGGTATTGTACTGATCCAATGCCGCAGCGCCAAAAGCTTCTGCCACAGTTCACACGTCCCCCAGGATCGTTTTCACACGATTTCTCAGTACTGTCTGGAACTAGGGAAATGCCTTTGGTTGTTACGGAATTCTGCCAGGCAGCCTGTGGGAAAAGACAGACCAAGCGCCTGGTCCATAACGTGAGTTTTCGAATACGCCCTGCTGGTTTGCCCGTGGCTTTGTGTTGGCTGCTGGGCCTGGGCACTGAGCTGCGTTCCCCAGCGCTTTTTTATCTTTTAAGACAGTATCTTGTTAAGTTGCCCGGGCTGGGCCTGAGTGAGCAGTCCTCCTACCTCAGCTTCCCAGGACTGCAGGGCGACAGCAGGGCATCACCTAACCCTTTTTTTTGAGACGGGGTCTCGCTCTAGTCCAGGCTGGTCCTGGACTCACCATGGAGCCCAGGCTGGCCTTGGACTCAGGGGCATCCTCCTGCCTCAGCCTCCCGAGTGCTGGGATTACAGGTGTGCGCCGCCACGCCCAGCTTATGTGGTGCTGGGGAATGGAACTCACTTAGCACTTGACTTAGCGCTTGCTAAGCTAGCGCTTTAACCGCTGAGCCATTCCTCCAGCCCCATATACCTGTTTTTTTAAGATAGGATTGCAAACCGGATCTGGTGGCGCAGGCCTATCATCCCAGCACTCTGGGAGGCTGAGGGAGCAGCAGGATCACAAGGATTTGCGTCCTGGTGTCTCTGTAGGAAAAGGTCGTCTGTGCAACTCTGCGACTTCGCGAGACCCAGTCTCAAAAATAAGAAATGAGTTGGAGACATAGCTCAGTGCAGAGACCTGGGGCTCAAACCTCAGTACCATCAAAAAAAAAAAAAAAACTGCTGAGAAAATAAGGTTTAAGTTTGCGAAAATCGCCCTTCAAACAAACGGGAGAGTCCTAGGAGGATCACAGCGGGCCTGAAAGTCCTGGCGCGCCTGCGGAAGGTGCGGAGCCCAGTTCGGGCCCGCCCCGCGCCGTCAGGCCCCGCCCCGCCCCGTGGGCGACCCCGGCGGTCAAGTCTGGCGCGCAGTTAATACACAATCCGGACTTCGGTGTGCTCCTTTCGGGCCGCTGGCGCAGGCAGGGCTCCCCGGACGCTGGGACAGGTGACTGGGCGGGAGCGACCGGCGCGATGGGCACAGGGGCTGTCCCCAAGGAGGTCCACGGGGGACGCGACGCAGGCGCCCTGGGCCTAGCAGGGCGAAGATCCGGCGGTGCTGGGGACCACTTGCTTCTGCCTGAGGAGTGCGCGACGGGGTCGCATATATTTGCATAACGTTCTTCCGGGTTACGCGTGAGGGCGGGGCCTGAGTCGCTGTGGGCCAACCGCGTGCCTCTGTGAAGATAGGGGCGGGGCGGGGAAGGCGCCCTTGGGCCCGCCTCCAGCGCGCACTCCTCTTGGGTCCGCAGTCCACCGGCAGACCACGCCCGCCGCGCGCGGGCCGCTGCGCCCCCGGCGGAGCGCGCCTGCGGGCGCGAGCACCCCGGCGAGCACCCTCACAGAGGCTGATGCCCACCCGGGATCCCCCCCAGGCTCGCGGCTCCCGGGGAAATCCGCAGGCAGGTCCTCCTGGCCCCGGCCCCCCGGTGAGTGACCCGGAGGGGGTCCGCGGCCGTGCCAAGCCCAAGGGTTCCACCCCTCCAAGTTGGAACCCAAGTTTCCTAACACCCCCTGTAACCCCAAACTTTGATTTCTGTGGCATCAGCAGCGAGTAGTGAGCCAAGGCCACAAAGCCAGAGCCCCCTGCCCTCCGCCCCCACTCCAGCCCGCGTCCCGCAAAGCACGGCCCAGGAAGATCGTATTTGAGGATGAGCTGCCCTCCAGGACTCTGCCGGCTGCCCAGAAACCTGTCGGAGCCGTCCCTGGGGGGCATAAGCACCGACCCCTCCCGGTGCCCGACTATGAGCTGTGAGTGTCCCCCTTGCCACGGAAAACGGGAAGGGGCACTCAAGTCTAGGACTTGGGCGAGTTTACCAGACAGAAAAGAGGACATTCTGAGTCCGGAGCGCAGCGTGAACAAAGAAATGTCACAGTGATTATGGGGAAGATTAAGGTTCCACCTACTGACATCCTGACCCCTCCAACCTCGCAGGATGTACCCCCCGCTGAGCAGGGAGCGGGACCGGAGCTGCTATGTTGCAGTGTTCCGAGACCAGTACGGCGAGTTCTTGGAGCTGCAGCGACAGGTGGGGGCCACACAAGCCAAGCTCCGACAGCTGGAGGCCCTGCTGCGCTCACAGCCCCCACCCAGAAATCAGGTCAGGACTGGGCACTACCCTCCGTGCCCCGTAACCACGAAGGTGGCCCCACCTGCGCATCAGGAACCGCTGACTGCTCTCTCTGCAGCACCCAGCCCAGTCCTCCCGGGTGGGTGGAGTCCCGGTGCCCACCAGAGCCTCAGTTTCCCTGTGCTTCCTCGGGTCCGCCTCTCCTTAGCCGCCGCCTCCTCCCTTGCAGCAGGAGGCCCGAGTGGCAGCCCGAGTCTGGAGAGAACTGGACAAGAAGCGGTCGGTGAGTTGGGTTCCCGGGTTCCCTGGCTTAATCTCCAAGGCCCTTCCTTACACGGCCATGGGGCCGAGACACGGGCACCCAGTCCAAGGAGGGAAACTGAGGCCTTTAGAGGAAAGGTGAAGGGCTGGCCAGCTGAGAGAGCTGCAGGCTAGGCGCCACAGGGACTCCCGCTCTGGCTCCCCCAGGACCCGGGCTTCCTGGACAAGCAAGCGCGCTGTCATTACCTGCGGTGCAAGCTGAAGCACATCAAAGCGCAGATCCGGAAGTTTGACAGCCAAGGGGACAGCGAAGGGTCCGTGTACTTCTGAGAGTCTTGGAGACCGGCTGGAGCACACGGGAGGGTAGGGACCCCGCTTCTCTTCTACCTGTGGGCCTCTGCCCTACCCTGTGCACTGAAGGTCAGACCTTCCTATCAAACAGGTTCTGGTCTGCATCCCAGGGAAATACACATGTAATGGGCACCTACTGTGGCAGGGGGAATAAACCTACTGTGGCCAGCTGTTTGAACATTCCTGATATCTCTTGTTATATATAAAAAAAGATTCTTTTATTTTCCAGAGGAAGGAAAAAAAAAAAAGTTCCAAGAAAGGGTCTGGTCCAGGGCATGGGAACTGGGGAAGCAGCTTCGTGCGGGAGGCAGAGCCGGGCAGGAAAGATGCCATCTCCTGGAGGCTTTGAGGCCCTGGACCACGTTATGCCTAAGACCCATGGGCAAGGTTTGAATCCTTCTCTGTGCAGCGCTTCCTGTTCAAGAATTTCCAGGGACTTCTGCCCTGAGGCTGAGGAGCCCGCACTTAGGGTCATCTCCTCGGCCAGGCTGTAGGGCAGCTGAGACCAAGAGTTTTCCTCGGCTCAGTGACAGAAGCCAGGCAGCTGTCTGCACTCAAGCTGAGCCTGGTGGCACAGGCCTGTCATCTCAGCATTCTGGGAGGCTGAGACGAGAAGATCGTGAGTGTGAGCCCAGCCTGGGAAATTCAGCAAATTAGCAAGACCCTGTCTCAAAACCAAAAGTGAAAGAAGGAAGGGTGAGACGGTTGCACATCAGTGTGACCCCCGTGGCCCAGGACTGCCCAAAAACAAGGTCCTTACCAGGGAGAGGCCCGGTGGCTTTCTGCTGAGGAGGCGTCAGGGCAGGGGTTGGTAGGAAAAGTAGTTTAGTGGGTAAGTTGAGACACACATGCGGTTCTCTGATCTGGAGCTGACAGCAGGAGAAACACTATGGTCTCAGTGCTCAAGTGTCCTGGGGGCTGAGAAAGGGGGTTTTGCCGCAGGAGCCCCTGGCCATTCTGTACCTCAGTCTCCATCCAGGATCAGCTCCTGCCCATGAGAACTGGAACAGGCCCATTCCTCACACTCGCTGCTCCTCAGAGGAGGGAGCCTGAGGGTGTCCACGCTGGGGCTACCCCACAGGGGCTGTGCACCACCTGGCTTGCAGTGGGCAGACCTGGGATCCTCCCTGGCTATGTTCAGCAGAGCCAAGTTTCTTTCCAGGCAGGAGTTCCGAGGATTGAGCCTTGGGCCTCATGCTGGACAAAGAAGGGCGAGTGCCCAATCCCACCGCAGAGCTGGGCCACCAGCTCCTAAAACAGGAAAAGGCAGGTCCTCTGTCATGGCACACGAACGCCATTAAGCCCACACTTCAAGCTCTGTCCCTGGCTTCCGGTGTCAGTTTTAGAAACAGGAGTGTTTTCATAACTTGTAAGAAATTAAACTCCAATTGGTAGACTGGAAGAATAGCTCAGTGGTTAATGCGCTTAGGCCTTGAGTTTGATTCCCCAGCACCACATAAGCTGGGCATGGTGGTGCATACCTGTAATCCCTGCATTTGGGAGGCTGAGACAGGAGGATTGACATGAGTTTGAGGCCAGCCTGGGCTACACAGTGAGTTCAGGACCAGCCTGGACTACAGAGCAGGACTCTGTCTCAAAAATATAAAAATAAAAAATTCAAATCAAAACTGGCACAACAGGAGCACCTGCAATTTAAAACACCCAAGGGTTTCAGGTGTAGCTTGATCCAGAGGCTTCCGTGACATCTTGGTAAACTGGTCTCTCTCTTAGCTGCTTTCTTTTCAGCGTATCTTCCAAGTTTCAAATGCTGCTGCCGGATCCACTGGCCAGCTTTGAGTCATGCCTCTGACGGAGCTTATCACTGCAGCTGGGAGAATGCAGTGGTCTGATTGGCTGGGGTGAGATGGCATGGTGTGACCAGCCCAGTACTTCCTAAAGACCTTGGAGCTCAGACATCATTAAGTAAAGACTGATTGAAGAACAATGCTGGAGTTGCTTGGGGACACAGGCCTGTCAGCCCTGCGTTCTGGGAGGCAGAAGCAAGTGGATCAAAAGTCTGAGCCCAGCCTGGGCAACTTCACAGCTTAGTGAGACACCTCAAAATCAAAGTGGTCTGGGAGGTTGCTGAGTGTGACAGCCCTGAGCATACGCCCCACACTGCCACAGAAAACCCCCAGAGTGACACAGCAGTCTGTACAGGTAGGAAAAGCCTTTATTAGTGGCCTGGATTCACTCATTTTGTAGTGTCTGACAAGGATTTGGGGTTTCAAGGATCAACCTGGCACATGCCATCCCTGTCCCTCTGGCCCAGATGCCAGCTGGTGTCCCCAGAGTTCCTGGAGAGGCTGAGGGACAACGCCAGCAGGGCCGGGGCCAGAGGATCAGTCTCTTTTTGGTTTTTGATCATTTAAAAAACAGAAAAGACAAACATTTCAGTCTTTAAAAAAACAGTCTCAGGCAAGAAGCCAGGGTCCATGCGCGCGCGCGGTGCTCACTGGCCTGCGCCGTAGGGCCAGCTGAAGGTGCTGCCGGACAGCAGCATGTCGCGGATCAGAGTCTCGATGGGCGTCTTCCCCACCAGGCGCATGAAGAAGAGCTGCGAGATGAGCGAGGCTGGCACGGCGCGCAGGGCGGGCAGGCGCAGCAGCAGCCGGCCGAAGCGCTGGGGCTGCCCCGGGTACTGCGCGCGCACGTACTCGGTGAGGGCCACCTGCGCCTTCTCCTGCAGGCTCTCCACGTGCGCCGGGTCTGAGAGGCCGCAGGCATCTGAGGGGCGAGGACCAGGTCAGGCTAGAGGCCCAAGGGAGAAGAGGACCAGGATGGGTGCAGCGCGGGGGCCCTAGGGTACAAGTGGGGGACCTAGGAGGGGCTGTTTTGCAGAACTGGGGCCTGGACCCAGGCCTTAGCACTGAGCTACATCTCCAGCCCTTTCGTTCATTTCGAGCCAGGGTCTCACTAAATTGCTCAGTGCCCAGCCTGGGCTTAAGCTTGCAAGCCTCCTGCCTCAGCCTCCCAGAGTGCTGGGTTTACAGGCTTGTGCGAAGTTTCGCTGGTCTCGCTAAGTTGCCCAGGCTGGCCCTGAACTCGCAGTCCTCTTGCCTCAGCTTTCCCACAACAGGACTACAGGTGTATCCCACCACACCTATTTCTGCAAAATACAGAACCGGTTGCGCCGTCCGTCGCAGGATTACGGGAGACGGCTGGTTACTAAACCCTACCGGGAGGGCTCCGCCCGCCACTGTGGGCGGACCCTCAGGCCACGCCCCCAACCCAGGCGGCGCAGCCTAGGTACCAGAGTCCGCCCACCAAGCCCAGGGTCTCAGGTCGCAGAGCCTGGGACCAGGCAGTGAAGATGGCGGGGAGCCTAGACCTGGTGTGGGGGCCACGTTTGCGTCCCTCTCCCCGCGACCAGAGCTCAGGGAACGCATAAGAGCCCTCTGACGGGGCCTTGGGCATCCCCGCGGGCGGCCGCGGGGTCTGCAGGGAGTCCTGAGATTAGGCAAAGTCGCCTGGGGTGGCATTAACCCCCATCAAGACCTCCGGAAGGCAGAAGAGGTTCCCTGGGACCGGGGCTGATAGGCAGGGTGGACTCCCATTGTGGATTCTGGGGACCTCGGGGAGTCGCCGGGTCACACGGTCCCGTGGGGTCCCTGGGAAGTGGCGCAGTAGCGGGCTCCATCGGGCTCCAGGGGCGGTACCTCATGGGGTCCCGGGGATCAGAAGGGGGTCCCCATGGGACTGGGCGACATCTCACCAGGTGTGAAGAGTGCGATGGCTTTAAGGCAGCCGTACTCAGCCGAGTCCACTTGGAGGCGACCCAGCTTGTCCACCTGCTCCTGGAAGGCGCGCACCTGGTCCATAAAGGCCACTGCCCGCTCCGCTGCCATGGGCGCCGCGTGCAGCCCCGCAGCGGCCAGCAGTGGCGCCGTGTGCAGGGGCAGCGCCGCCTGCGCAGCGTTCAGCACGAAGAGCTCGCTCCAGCTGAGCCGCAGCAGCGCCACCTGGTCGGCCACGGGCAGTTCGGGGAAGAAGGGCGCGTGGCGCGCCCACTCCACCGTGCTGAAAAGCAGGCGCGCCGCCAGCTCGCACACGTTGTCGATGCCCAGCACGGCTGCGCCGCCGCCCGCGCCGAAGCGCCCGGCCGCAGCGGGGTAGGGCTCGGCACGCAGCAGCTGCGCGATCAGCTCCGACACGGGCTGGCCAGGAAACAAGTCGCTGCCTGCCGCTGCCAGCGCCGAGCCCGGGGGGCTGCCAGAGGTGGTGGCTGCAGAGCCGGGCAGCGCGTGGGGGATGCGGCCGCGCTGCACAGCTGAGGGAGAAGCGGAGAGAGGGGAGCAGGGATGGTCACTTGGGTGCTCCTCAAGGCCTCCATCCCTCTGCAAGTCCCGCCCTCCCCCTCCCCGCTCTGATGAGCACACCTGTCCATCAGGATACCCCACCTGCCCATCAATCAGGATGGTCTCAGGGATGGGGTCGGGACCAGGGGACCTGGGACTCTGGCCAGGCACGTTCCCACATCAAGTGGTCAGGAGCTGGCCAGTCCCACTGTCTCTGTGGAAACCAACTCCTTCCTGCTCCTGCCACCCTCCCTGTCACAGAACTATCCCCAAGAACGTGCAGGTCTTGTTGGCCTGGATCCCACAGCTGGAGGAGACCAGCCCCTAAGAAACAGTGGCTGTGCCAGGCATGGTGGGATACACCTGTCACCTCAGCCCTGGGAGACCTGAGCAGAAGCATGGCAATTCATCAAGACTCTCAAAACAAAAAATAAAAATAGGCTGGATATGTAGGTCAAAGTTAAGGCCAGGTATTTTGACAGGGTAGTCCAGGCTGATCCTGAACTCATTGGTGTAGCCCAGGCTGGTCTTGGACTCAGGACAACCCACCTGCCTCAGCCTCCCAAGTGCTGGGATTACAGGTGTGCACCACCACACCCAACTTTATATGGTGCTGGAAAATCAACTCAAACACTTTAACCGCTATGCCAGGGGTTCCTAATCCTAACTGTAATCGTTGGATTTTGTTTTGTTTTGTTTTGTTTTAATTCATTCATTCATTTTGAGGTAGTCTTAGCAGGCTGGCCTGGAACTCACGGCCGTCCTGCTCCAACCTCCCCAGTGCTGGAATGACAGGCGTGTGCTGCGGCTTTGTGGTGCTGGGGAATTCAGAGGCTTCTGCTTGCTAGGCAAGCATGTGAACCGCTGACCTATTCCTCCAGCATTTGTTTTTTGATTTGAGACACACAGGTTTTAAACTCACTATGGGGCCCAGGCTGGCCCTGAATTCACAGCAACCCTCCTGCCTCAGTTTCAAATGCTGGGATTAGAGGCATGCACACCATGCTCAGGTATGGTGCTGGGGGATTGAACCCAGGGCTTTGGGCATGCTAGCCAAGTGCTTTAACTATTGAGCTATTTACTCTCCCCACCACCACCCCTGCCACTCCCTAGCCCTATGTTTTTTTTTTTTTTTTTTTTTTTTTTTTTTTGAGAAACAGTCTGGCTTTGTTGTCCAGGTTGGCCTCGAACTCACGACAATCCTGCCTCAGCCTCCTGACTGCCGGTATTATAGGCATGCCCTACCACCATGCTTATGTGATGCTGACGAATTGAACCCAAGGCCTTATGCTTGCAAGCGCTCTAACCGCTGTGCTATTATTCATCCAAGTCCCTGCAACCCTAACTTTAAAAAACAAAAGTATCTCACTCTATAATCCAGGCTGGTCCTGAACTATGTAACCCAGACTGGCCTCAAACTCATGGCAATCCTCCTGCCTCAGCCTCCCTGGGATTACAGGCATGCGACACCACCATACCCAGCTTATGTGGTGCTGGGGAGTCGAACCCAGGGCCTTGCGAACGGCTGTGCAACTCCTCCAGCACCCCACCCTGATCGTCACAGTGACCTCAGGCTCTGTTCATCCCCAGCTCCGCAGAAGCAGCAATGGAGGCCCTGTGTACTCTTGCTAATGGCAAAAGGGACCACTGCCATCCAGGGTCCACACTCCCAGTGAGCAGGGGGGTGAGAGAGGAAAACTGAGGCACATAAAGCGAGGACTGACTGCTCGCCTGCCGGGCCTGTGCCAAGGAGGGCAAGGTGCAGGGTCCTGGGCAGGCACCAGCAGCAGCTAACTGCAGAGCCCTGAGGGCCAGTGACTGGAGCCTCAGCATGCGGGTGAACTTCAGGTCAGCCGAGCAGGTGGCCGGGAAGAAAGGAGGTGCCAGCCGGAGCCAAGGCTACCCAGCTCCTCCAGAGGTGGAGGTGACTCCCAAATCTCAAGCCTGGTGGCAAGGGGTGGCTGCTGGAGAAGCCGGGGTGCTCCCTGGCCCTGGGGGCGGGGCTCATTCCCTCCCGGATTGCTGCTGGGCTGTCAAGGGCACTCTGCTTCCCCCTTTACTCAGCCACATTCCTACCCCAGGGCCTTTGCCCTGACTGTTCCCAGCTCCCCCTCATGCAACCCAGACCACGAGTGCCAGTGCCCACCACAGCTCTGCCACAGCTCTGCTCTCTGATTCGGCTGTGAAATGCAGATGGCCACAATCCCTGAATGAAGTAAAGATCTCTGGCTTAGAATGGCACCTGCTGGGGCTGGAGCAGCACAGCAGTTAAAGCTCTTGCCTGGCAAGAACAAAGCCCTGGTTCTATTGGCCAGCACATAAGCTGGGTGTGCTGGTGCACGCCCGTAATCCCTGTACTAGGGAGGCTGAGGAAGGAGGACTGCTGTATGTTCAGAACCAACAGGAACTACAGAGCAAGAAATGAGAAGGCAGGCCCTGGGTTCAATCCCTAGTACTCAAAAAAGTGCCTGCCACAGGAGAGAGACTAGGTAGATGGTAATGCAAACCAAGAAGTATTTATTGAACACCTACTATGTACCAGGCGGGGCCAGGTTCTGTGGATCTGGCCCTCCGAGAACGATATTCTTCTGGAAAAGTGGATAAATGACAGACCACAGCAGATGGAACAGAACAGTAATAGCTGGTAAAGGGAGGGAAGGACCATGCTGGTATCTGGAGGAAAAACACTTTGGACCTCAGAACAGTCCATGCAAAAGCCCTGAGGTAAGATGTCCTGGGAGTGCAAGACAGTCATGAAAATTTCCACCCCAGAGACTAGAAATCTTGATTCAAGGTATAACAGAATTTTGATCAAATAAAGAGGTAGAGACCACATCCAGGCTGGGGGAAGCTGGCTGGGACAAGATGATAGTCACCCTCAAGCTTAAAGGGACCAAAGAAAGCAGGAAATCAGGGGTGATTTTTTTCCTTTTCCTTTTTTTCTTTTTCTTTCTTTCTTTCTTTTTTTTTTTTTTTTTTTTTTTTTTTTTTTTTTTTTTTTTTTTTTTTTTTTTTTTTTTTTTTTTTTTTTTTTTTTTTTTTTTTTTTTTTTTTTTTTTTTTTGAGACAGAGTCTCCGACTGTAGCCCAGGCTGGTCCTGAACTCACTATGGAGCCCAGGCTGACTTTGGACTCAGGACAATCCTCCTGCCTCAGCCTCCTGAGTGCTGCGATTATAGGTATGCACCACCACACCCGGCTTTATGTGGTGCTGGGGAATCACTCAGGGCCTTGCAAGGCAAGCACTTTAACCACTGTGCCATTCCTCCAGTACCCTCCCCCCTATTTTTGAGACAGGGTCTAAGTTGCCCAGGCTGGACTTGAATGTGTAATTTGCCTGCCTCAGCCTCCCAGAAAGCTGGAATGATAGGCCTGTGCCACCAGCCTGTCCAATCCCACTGAAATTCTAAGCGTGTTAGGCCCTGATGCCCAGCACATATCTGTGCCACCTGGTCCCCTAGGCAGGTCCGGGGCTGGGCCTCCGACAGGAGCCAGGTGGGGAGGGTTTGCCTCCTTTTGCCTCCATCTGGCTGAGTCCCTGCCCTGGGCAAACACAAGAAGCAGGTCAAATAAAAATATATACCCTCATTCAGAAGAGGACAGGAAGTCACCAAGGTGTTAGGGCCTGGGCAGCTGGTCCTGAGGCCAGGGTTGGGGGACACCCTGGGAGGGAGACAGGGACCAAGTCGGGGTTCCTGGTGTCCCCAAGCAGCTTGGGTGGGTCGTAATTAGATTCCTGAAATCTCTAGCCCTAGGGAAGGCTGTAATGAGGTTATCAGGTGCCAACCCCAGGCCCCGCCCCCTGGCGCACAGGCCAAGCACCTGGAGTCCAGGCCGCACCTCTGCCTGGAACTACTCACCCTCCTTCCTCATGCCCACCCGGAAACACTTCTTGAGGCGGCAGTACTGGCACTGATTCCGGTGATGCTGGTCGATCTGGCAGTCCCGATTGGACCTGGGGGCAGCAGAGGCCAGGGGTCCCTGTGACACCCACATCAGCCCCCATACCACCCCTGGGAAACAGCAGCAATGGGGCTCAGCATGGGGGTCTGCAAGAAGAGGAAAGGGAAAGCTAGGGGTTGATAGGTGAACAGCAGTCTGTGGGAAAGTCAATGAGGACATCAGGAAGGGCATTTGGCACTGGACTTTGAAGGATAAATACGAGTTTCCCCAGCGAGAAGTAGAAATGCAATGAAAGGAAAAGATTTGGAAAGCTAGGTGCAGAGGACTGCCTGGTTTCAGGCTTGCACCGCCTCCCCACCTCCACGGAGAGGCCCCACTCCCAAGCAGACCCACGGGCCCTCACAGGAGCTCAGAGACGCAGGGAGCTTCCAACTAGGAAGGCTCACATCTTTATTCTCCAGGTGCCTGGTAATGCCGGGTTGGGGACTCTCAGAGGCCCAGGGGTACCAGCTGGGCACCAACATGCCGGTGGGACAGGAAGAAAGCAAGCCGCGGGGCGGGGGGACGCAGTGGCAGGGGGGCAAGTGGAAGGGGGCGTGGGGGGGGGCCTGGGGCCCAGGGAGAACTCCGGCAGAACGCGGACAAAGCCCCAGCCGGAGCGGGTGGGAGGACCCCGGGCAGCCAGGCAGAAAGATCAGGCCCGGGTGGGCCAGCGGAGGGCCGCTCAGGGTCCAGGGCCTCCTCTACAGCCTCCTGCCTCAACTTCCCCAACTCTGAAATCAGGACAGACGTGTCCTCCCAAAAAGGGAAATGGCACGTGGCCCACACAGCTCCTCCCAACCAGGTCTTCCTTCTTATCTGTTTTGTTTTTTGAGATGGGAGTCCCTCTCTGTTGCCCAGGGCGTCCCCAGATTCCTGGTCTCAGGCAATCCTCACGTTTCAGCCTCCAGAGCAGGAGGGGTCATTACACCTGCCCACGGCACCACTGCACGTGGCTCTCTTCCGAGGCTTCCTAGGCCTCCAGCAGAAAGCTAGAGCCCTGGCTGGGCAGGAAAGGGGCCACTTTCGGCAGCTTCTTTGCCCTCCTCTGCCCACTCACCCCTCGTCCTCTGCGGTCCCACTGGCCAGGGCCAGGATGACGCTGCTGAATTGAAGGCTCGGAGACAGAGACTTCACTAGGTCACACAGCTGAGTTCTGGAGGACCCACCAGCCCCCTCGCTGCTCCTTTACTTTGCCCTCAGTGACCCCCAGCCCTGAAGCTGCCTGAGCCTCCCCCAAAGACCCAGCCGCAGCGCAGCCACGTAGCCCAGTACCGAGAATGAGGCCAAAGTTTGGTGGCCCAGTTAGTGCTGGGGGAGGGGAGGACTGCTGCCCCCACAGGGCCACCTCCCACAGGTCCGAGGCCCCCCACCTGGTGACCTCAGCTAGCACACTTGACCCCCAAATGAGTGACCGTCCTCTTGGCCCCCAGATCCCCTGGGGCCACTAAGCCCAGCTGCTGCACTGGGTTCCAGACTGTGTGGCCCAGGACAGGCAGCCAGGCCTCTCTGGTCCTTAGTACGGTGCATATAGGACAGTCCCTACAGGCTTTGCAGACACCACTCCTGGGATGCAGAGCAGGGACAGGGGGACAGCTGCCTAGGCTGGACCCCAACCCCTTTTCCGAGGACTTTCCGCCTCAGTGCCACACAACGGAGAAGCTATTGGCTACTGATGCCACGCCCTGCGGGGGGTTCCCCAGGGGACACCAGGATATCGCGGAAGCATATTTCTCCCACCTAGTCTCAGAGCCCCCCAGAAAGTTAAGGAGTGGTCTCTAAACCTTAGTATGCCCCAGACCTTGGGTGGGGTGGTGGTCAATTCCGGTGTCCCTGCCAGGCCCCTAAAGGCAGCTTCCGGCCCCCCCAACACTCCTGTGATGGACAGCCGAAGCCCCGTCCTCAGCAGGGCCCCTGGGCACCAAAGCGCCCCGCCGCCCCTCCCCAGCCCGGCCTCCCTGGCAGCTGCAGCCCTGCTGCCGCCGTGGCCAGGGCGACTTTGGAAGTGATATTTGACCCCAAGGGCGCGCCGTATCGATCCGCGCGGCCGCAGACAATGGCCCCTGGACGCTGCGCGCCGCGCGAGCCAAGTTCCACCTCCGGCTCCCGCGAGGCGCCTCGCGCGCAGGCCCCACGGCAGAGGAGGACCCTCGGGCCAGGGTCCCACTCCGGAGAGCACACAGGGGCCCCCTCCCGGCAGGACAAGGTCTCATCCCCGGAGAGAAACGGGAGAGAAACGAGACGGAGGGAGGAACAAGTAACGAGGGGTGGGAAAGGCGCAAGGGACCACCTGCTGGGGGGCGTGCATGCATGCGGCGCCGACTGTATACCCAGCGTCCGCAGGCCGGGAGTGGAGGGGGCGGTGCTCCTGGGGGGGTGGGGAGTGGCGACGCGAGAAGGTCAGCAGCGAGGCCCAAGGTGACCGCGTCCCGGCCGGGGGGCAGGGGCACTCACCGGCAGGTGTAGCTGAGGTTGCGGCGGATGCTGCGCTTGAAGAAGCTCTTGCAGCCCTCGCAGGTGAACACGCCGTAGTGCTTCCCGCTCGACTTGTCCCCGCATACCACGCAGTCCACCTGCAGCCCCGGTCGCTCCTCGTCGCCGGGCTCCGCGTCGCTGGCGGCCCCAGGGGGCGAGGCCGAGTCCTCCTCGGCCGCGCGTGGGTAGCCGCCCGCCTTGTCCACGCCGTTCGTGTCGCCACCGGGCCCGCCCCAGCCGCCGGTCACCATGGCCATAGCCCCCGAGGCGCGGCCGCCCGCGGGCCCCCCTCTCGGCCCGGGGGACCCTACCCGGCGCTCATCCGGCCTCGGCGCGCAGGGGGCCGCCGGCTGCGCCCCCCAGAAAAAGTTTTGCAGCAACTTCCTGCGGCCGGTCCGCGCGCCCGGGCGGAACTGGTCGGGCCGGTTCCAGGCCAACTTTCCCACGCGGGCGCGGGGCCGGGGCTGGAGGGCGAGGGCTAGCGGCGGGGGCCGGGGGCCCCGAAGGGTCGCGCCCCGCCGCCCTGGGCCATGGCCGGCTCAGGCCGCGAGGTGCGGGGGGCGCCCTTGGGCCGCGAGGCGCTCCGGGGGACCCGAGGCGGCTCAGCGGGGGACCATGGGCGCGCGCTGGGCCGGGGGCAAAGTTTGGCCGCAAGTTGGGAGGCGCGGGGGAGGGGCGGGGGCCGCGGGCCCCGGGTGTCGGGGTCGCGCCCCGGGTCCCCGCGGCGGCGGATCGAGGCCTGCAGGGCCGCGCCCGCCCGGCCTGGGCCTCGCCTCGCCGCCCGCGCGCGCCCGCCCGCCGACCCCGCGCCGGCCTCGTTGCGGCCGGTGACACCGCGTTCCATCCGCGGGCCGGGGGCGGGGCGGGGGCGCGCGCCGCGGGCGGGGGGCGGGCGCTCGTTGCCCCGGCGACGGCCGCCCTTATAAGGACATGGGTGGCCGCGCGCGACGCCCGGGCCGGCGGGAGGGGGCGGGGCGCGGGCCTGACCCTCCCCCACTGCCTCCTCCTTCCCGCGGCCGTCGCCCGCCTTCCCCCCTTTAACCCCTGCCGGCCCGACGCTGCCCTCTGCCCTCCCTCCGCCGCGCCGGGGCGTCGCGCTCCCTCCCTCCCTCCGTCCCGCCCTGTCCCCGGCACGCCGAGGCCCGCCCCTGCACCTCCGGCCTTGAAAGCCCGCTGCGCAGCCCCTCCGCCCCACCGGCCGCCCTCGCACCGCCCCCCCGCATTCCTGGCCGCAGCGGTCGCGGGGGGACACGCACCCCGGGGGTCCCGCCCCTGCGCAGCGCGCAGGCGCACGCGCAGCCGGAGGAGGGGGCATGGCTCCGCACAGCTGCCTGATAGATCGTGTTTGCTGCTGATCCCCAAAGTCGCTGCCTTATATTACCCCCGTCCTCTGTCGGGGGACACCTGGTGCCTGGACTCGAGGAGTGGGGTCTTTCTGCGCCGGGGACCCGTCTGTGAAGGCAAGGGTGTCCCAGTCCCAGGCACCCGGCCGCGGCCTCCTGGGAATAATCCCCCACCCCGAGGCCGAACTCCTGAGCACACACCCCGAAGGGGCCGGAGACTGCAGATGTGTCCGCCCATCTGCGACCCGCCACCCCGGCCCGGGGCTTCCCAGGCTCGGGGCCTGTTAACCTTTAACCGGCGGCGGGACAAGTCCTTCGCTGTAGGACCTTTCACCTCTGGATCCCGCCAGTCCGCCCCCGAGCTGAACACCAGGGCACGTGGCCGGCCCTTGTCCCTGTGCACCGCGCTCCACACGAAGGGGCTCTGGGCACAGGCCCGGATCGTTGAGTGTTTCCAGGGAAACTGAGGCTTGGGTGTTGTCCGCTGGAGGCTCCCGAAGGTCTGCAGGAGGAGGGAGGCCGCCAGGGGCAAAGACGCTGCCTTGTGATAGGGGTGAGGACAGGGGCCTGAGTGGGAGCACTGGTATGGGGACTCGGAGAAGGGCTCAAGAAGGGGACTTTGGCTGTGCCCTGTGGCCTGTAATCTGAACACTCTGGGAGGCCAAGGCAGGGGGATGCAAGTTTGAGCCCAGCCTGGGCAACTTAAATTTAGCAAGACCCTGTCTCAAAATTTTAAAAAGATAAAAAATGGGCCAGGAATGTATCTCAGTGTGGAGGCACTGACTTAGAGCCTCAGTACTGCAAAGTAAAAACATTAAAATTAGGGCTAGAGGAGTAGCTCAGTGTAAATGCTTACCTAGCAAAATCAAGGCCTTGGGTTCAATTCCCCAGCATCAGGTAAGCCAGACATGGTGAGGCACACCAATCTCAGCACTCAGGAGTCTGAGGCAGGACAACTGCCATGTGTTCAAGGCCATCCTGTGCTATATATTAAGTTCAGGACCAGTTTGAACTGCAGAGTGAGACCCTGTCTCAAAAAAAAAAGAAGAAAGGGACTAGGGAGGTGACGGGACAAGGGGAGGGGTCCACCGCAAACCACCCAGCCCACCCTCCTGCAGGAGCCCTTCCACCAGGACGCCTGGGGGTGGCCATCAGCCCTGCTCCGCCCCCCTGACCCCTGCCCGTGGCCCTGCGGTGACATTTGACCTTGTGCCTTTCACAGACTGGGGACAAAGGGATTTAGGCCCATCTGCTGTGGGGGCACCCGTGGGAACAGCCAAACACACTGGCTGCCTGGGAACCAGCCCGCTCCCTCCACAGGTGACCTTGACGCCGCCCCCACCAGGGCCACTTGGTGGTACAGGCTGAGATCACTCAAAAGAGTCTTCAGGAGAGTAAGGGAGCAAAACTGAGGGGGGGAACCTCAGACCTCTGCTTACCACCCCCCCCCCCCCCCAGCAAGATGGCCCATCTCAGTTTCCTCCAGTGGGGACAGAGTGTGAGGATGCAGGTCACCACCCCCAACGCTTGCTGGAAAGGATTATATCCCAGCTGCTGACTTGCTGTGACCTCGGGCCAGGTAACCATCTCCAGGGCAGGCACACACCTGCACAGGTGTGGCAAGGAGTGCCCGCTCCCTGGGGAAGTCTAATTCTCCTCTTAGGTTTCAGCCACCACCTAGCAGGGACAGCTACCCACTAATCTCTGGCCTGCAAGGTCCTTTCCAGCCCCCTTTGCTGGGGGAACCAGGGTGGGGCCTATGCAAGGGCCTTCCCCCATACGGTAGCAGGACTTCTTACAGGGGACAGGGTGGGTAAGGCCAGGTTCTCCAGGGGACATGGCAGTCAGGGCTTTGATCTTTTGTTTTGCTTTGATTTTTGTACTGCAGATTGAACCCAAGATCTGAACTACCGCTCGATTTTTTTTTTTCCCCCCTGAGACAGAGTCTTGCTCTGTAGCCCAGGCTGGTCCTAAACTCACTTTGTAGTCCAGGCTGTTTTTGTTTTGAGACAGGGTCACAATCTGCAGTCTAGGCTCGTCCTGAACTTTGTAGCTCAGGCTGGCCTCAAAATCATGTCAGTTGGGCCTCAGCCTACAGGTGCTGGGGTCACAGGCCTGCACCACCACTCGCAGCTCATCAGGTGGTCACAGGGGAATCCAACCCAGGGCCTTGCACATGCCAGGCAAGCTCTTTAACCCCTGGACACCCCACCACAACCCATTTTTTTAATTTGATTTTTGAGTCAGGGTCTTGATAAATTGCCAACATCTCCAAAATGAGATCGAATTTGGGATCCTCCTGCCTCAGCCTTCTAGAGTGCTGGAATTACAGGCCTGTGCCAGCAGACCTAGTGCTTTTTCTCTACGGCCTGTCTCCCACCACTCAGAACCTCCTTCCTTTCTGTGGGTGGCACGGGTGACGGTGCCCTGCGTTTTCCTACTGAGATACAGCCCTAGCCCATTTTTTATTTTATTTTGAGGATACTTTTCCCACCAACAGTCTTTTTTTTTTTTTTAAGACAGGATCGCACTAAAATTTCCAGGCTGCTATTCCTCCTGCCTCAGCCTCCCAGAGCACTGGGGTGACAGGCCTGTGCCACCAAGCCATCATTTACCTCACCTATGTTTTATTCATATTGTGGTACTGGGGACGGAAGCCAGGCCTTTCGCACTGAGCTGTATTCCCAGCCTTCTTTTATTTTTTATTTTGAGACAGGGTCTTGCCAATATGGTAAACTTCCCAGGCTGGTTCGAACTTGCAATGCTCCTGCCTCAGCCTCCCCGAGCGCTGGGAGGACAGGCCTGCCAGGCCTCAGAGTCCTCCTCGGCCTCCCTCCAGGAAGCAAGTGCCGCACCTCAGTCTCGCCTCGGGGGGAACAGCGTTCCCGCAGGACCTGCCAGTCCAAACCCAGCATCTCCCAGGACACCGGTGACCCCTGAGTCGCCCGGCTGGACGTCCCCGTTCCCCTAGACGCGCTGGCTTCTTGCGGGGACCCCCAGTCTGGTTCATTCCCTTGCCCAACCACCCATCCGTGTCCCGGCCCGCCACGCGGCGGAACATCCATGCGGGACGGCTTATGACACATCTAGCTCGAAGACTACAGGGGCGCTCCCGCGCGCCGCGGGGGTGTGGGTGGCGGCCCGGGTTCCCCCACGGCTCGGGCCACCGCTTCCAGCGCCGCGAGCTCCTCCGCCTGTCGGACTTCCATCAGCGCCACCTGCTGCTCCAACTTCCGGCGCTGCTCTTCCTGCTTCCGGTGGGCGCCCTGGAAGTCCTGGATCAGGGAGCTGCGGAGGCGGGGAGCCGCCTGAGCCGGTAGGCCCCCCTCAACGCCACTCGAGGCTGGGGCAGTGGACCCCGATCCCAGGCTTTCACTTATTTTTCTGTTCCTCGAGGTCGGCCCAGGGCCTCCGCACCGAGCTACCTCCCTAGTCCTTTTTTTATTTTTGATTTTGAGACAGAAACTCCCCAAGTCAACCAGTTGCCTGGGCTGGGCTCACTCAGCAGCCATCAGGGAGGCTTGGGAGGGACTGAATTCGCTGCCTATCCTACAGGGGGTAACTGAGGCCAAGGAGAACCAGGGACGCTGCCGAGGCCATCAGCGTAGGGACAGGGTGCGGAGGGCCCACCTGTGAGCCTTGCAGAGGTCGCTGCTCAGCTGGGTGCTGTGCAGCCTCCTGGCTCGGCCTTCCAGGGCCACGCGTTCCAGCTGCTCCCGCAGAGACCGCAGCTGCTCCTGCAGGTCCCTGGCGCTACAGCCGACAGCAAGACTGGGCTCAGGACCGCACCAGGCTCAGCTCAGTGCGCCACCTCCCACCCACTGTGGCCTCCAGTGCCCGCTTCCCTGCGTGGACCCTCCCATGCCCCACCCCCAGGCAGGCCCCAGGAGCCCACCGGGTGACCGACGCTGCCAGCTCCTGGGCTAGCTTCTCTGAGTCCCACGTGCTGTACACCTGTCCTCTGCTGATGCCACTGGTGCCACCAAGGATAGCAGGGGAGTCCTCAGGAAGGCAGGAGGGAGGGAGGGACATGAGCCTAGGCCCGTGCACTCTCGGGGGAGAGGGGGTGGTACTAGGGACCAAGCCAGGGCATGCACACTGAGCCACGTCCCCAGCCCATTTTTTTATTTTACAATTTGAGCCACCACACCCAGCTTATGTGGTGCTGCAGAGTCAAACTCAGGGCCTTGAACTTGCTAGGCAGGCGCTTGAACCTCTGTTATTCCCCCAGCCCTATTTCAGACTCTGAGACAGGGTCTTGCTAAGTCACTAAGTTACCCAGATGAGGCTGGAACTTGGGATCCTCCTGCCTCAGCCTCCCAGGGTGCTGAGACTACTGACTCACTGACTCGGGCCACTGGGTACAGCTTTGTTTTCGTTTTTCGGAAGGGAAACTGGGCTTCGTTCACGGTTCATTTTTGTTTTTGAGATAGGCTTCCTTTTAGTCTAGGTGAGGCCTGAGCTCATTGTGTAGCCCAGGCTGGCCTCAAACTTACAGCAATCCTCCTGCCTGAGCCTCCTAGTGCTGGGATTACAGGTGTGTGCCCCAACACCGTGCCTGGCTAATTTTTATGTGGTGCTGGGGAATCAAACCTGGAGCCTTGCTCAAGGGAGGCCAGCGCTTTAACCACTGAGCTAAGCCCTCAACTTGCTTCTTTGTGCGGAAACAGAAACGGAAGCTCAGAGGGGCTGTGATTGCAGAGGGCCTGAGAGTTGGCAGTGCACTGCTGTCCCTCCCACGTCCCCAACAGGCCGGCTCACCTGTGACCCGTCCTCCTCCTGGATGCTGCTCCCACCTCCGCTGCTGTCCCCGCTGCTGCTGTGTGTGCCCCCAGCGCCGCACTGCGCCCACTCCCACCGCAGCTGCTCCAACAGCAGCGTGTGGGCCGGGCCCAGGGCGCGGAGGGCAGCCTCTTGCAGCTCCAGGCCCCGCTTCTCACGCCGCACCAGCTGCAGCCGCAGCACGAGGTCAGCCAGAGTCTCCTGAGGAGTAGAAGTGGGCAGGGGAGCTGTTCCCTGCAGCCCCTGCTGGGGAGACCGAGGCCCCCGAAGCATCCAGGCAGGGCTGCCCAGGCAGAAACTCTGACCATCAGCAGGACATCAAAGAGGAGAAATGCTTCCGCCCTTAAGAACTACAACTGTGGAAACAGCTTTTCCCAGAGGGCAAGTGTCTTACACAAGGACCGGGGGCAGCTCCATGGAAACTTCTGGAATTTCCCTAAGTCCAGAACGTAAGTTTTGTTGTGTTTTGTGGCTTTTTTTTTTTAATTTTCGAGGAGGATTTATTTACTTATTATGTTGGGGATCAAGCCTGGGCCTTTGCACTGAGCTCCATTCCAGCGCATTTCATTGGTTCTGGTTTTGAGACACAGTCTTGCTAAGTTGCCCAGTCTGGGCTCAAACTTGCAGTCTTCCTGTCTAAGCCTCTCAGAGTGCTGGGATGACAGGACCGCACCTGCAAGCCTGGCTGTGCATTTAAATATTTTTTTTAATCAGTTCTGGGATGGAACCTGGGGTATCATGCATTCTAGGCAAACACTGTATTACCAAATTCTGTCCCCAACTCCAGAGTCTCAAATCTTTCATAGGCTATAAAACCCAGATTTATCCCCTGCCCGTATTTCTTTCCATTAGAAAAGCAAAAAAGAAAGAAAAAGAGAAAGAAAGAAAGATACTTTAGAAAGCAAGATTCAGAGTCTACTGAGAAACTGAATCCCAAGATATGACCTCCTATTCATCCTTCAAAACCTGAACTCCAATTCTTCCTTCAGGAACCTATCCTCAGTCCAAGAGAACTCTCTTTTCCCGGCCCCCCAGCCACATCCCTCTAAGAGCCAGCAAAGTGTTGTGCCCCTCCAAGAAAGACTGACTGTACCCGTGTGGCCACCAGGTCCTGTTGGATCTGTATCTTCTCCAGCTGGGGCAGGGCTGGGCCAGGCTGGGTCTCCAAAATGGATTGCACCATGGCTTCTGCATGAGGCACTATGGGCCGGGGAACCAGGGGGGGTCCAGGCTCTGGGGGAACCTTCACCAGAGCACGGTGTTCCCGTAGATCCTGGATGTGGGCTCGAAGCTGGGCTGCCACTTCTTGTGGTGTGGATGTGTTCACACTGCTGCCCAGGGGACTGAAAGGAAGAGGAGGAGCCGCCCTTGTATGGGTGAGCAGGTGGCCCCACCTTCACCACAGCTTGAGGTTCTGTCCCGTCCTCCCCATCCACAGTGGGTTCTGTGCCACACTAACAAGGCCAGTGACAGAATGTAGGGAAACATCTTCCATGAAGACAACATGGAGGCTATCACCAGGCCAGTTCAGGGGTATTACAGCTTATGCCATCAAGGATACCATGACACCAACCCAATGGACACCACTGCTCACATCAGTGTGGCAGCACCATCATGCCAATCCAGGGGGCACTAGTCTTCATGCCAACATGGTGGATTTATCATGTCAACACAGAAATGGTGGCCAGGCTCAATGTGGAGTCAGACATGTATAATCCCAGGACTCTGGGAGGCTGAGGCAGAAGGATCTCAAATTCAGTTCTGATCTTGGCAACTTAGCAAATTATCAAGACCCTGTCTCAAAATAATAAAATGGGCTGGGAATATAATTCAGTGCAAAGGCCCTGGATTCAATCCTCAACACTAGGGAAAAAAATGGAAAAAAACAAGGCAAGGTGGCACACACTTCCTGCCTGTCGTCCAGCACCAGAGGAGGCTAAGGCATGAGGATCACACATTTGATCCCAGCCTGGTGACTTAGCAGATCCTGCCTCAAAATAAACCATAACCTAAACCAGGCATGGTGGTGCACACCTGTAATCCCAGTACTCAAGAGGCTGAGACAGAAGGATTGCCATGAGTCCAAGGCCAGCCTGGACTCCAAAGTGAGTTCAGGACCAGCCTGGGCTACAAAGCAAGACCCTATCTCAAAACAAAGTTAAGTTGTTCAGGCTGGGTGAGAACTTGTAATCCTCCAGCCTTAGCTTCCCAGAACACTAGGGTGGCAGGCCTGTGCCCCTAGCCTGGCTCCTCTTGTGCCAGTTCTATTCAGTGGGCACCATCTTCATGCCAACCCCAGTGGGTCAACACCATCCTTGTGCAGCAACAGGTTGACTCCAGCGTCACCTCAGGACAATCCCCTCCATGAGTTCAGTCTGGGCCTCCTCTGGCCCACAGTGGCCAAGCCCTACCCAGATGATGATCCCATTCCCACCCTGCCCTGCTCTGCCCTGGCCCAGGCACCTGTAAGGGGGTGGCCCTCCATCCGTGTCCTTTAGTGCCAGAAGTCTCCGTGCCAACTCCTCAGCTGCCTGCAGGCCACTGGAGGTGCCTTTGTTCCTGACTCCCACGTCGGTCGCCTGCAGGGCCAGCAGGGCACCATACGCCTCCTCACAGTCCTCACTGTGGGACATGTGATCTGAGGGCTTGGGACACGCCCACCTCACCCCACCCTTGTGGGGAAGGAATGTCTCCCCCGCCTTTGTGTCCTATCCTCTAGTGCTCCCAGGTACCTGAGCACCCAGGACAGCACTAGCCCTTGTTAGGGTGCACATGGGGTCAGACTCTCCTGCCAGCCTGGCCTCCCATGGGGTTGCTGAGGCCCAGGCAGGGGCTGACCTATATTGCAGCGCCAGGCGCAGGGCAGTGGCCTCAGCCTCGCGCTGGCCCAGCTGCATACTGAGCACCTCGCAGCGGCCCTTGTGGCCCTGTAGGACGGCCAGCAGCAGGCGGTTGAAACACTTTAGCTTCTCCATGCTCCTGCTCCAGGGAGGTAGAGAGGGGCACCAGGCCACCACAGTGAGCACTGACACCTGTGCTCCCATCCCCCCAAAGAGACCTCAGCTCAGCCCCAGCCTAGCTGTGCCCTTAAGAGCTCAGCATCCTTGGCTCTTACCCCCGGAGCTGTTCCACCTGCCCTTCCAGGATGTGCACTGCTGTCTGTGAGGAAAGGGACCCCAGCATGTGGATGCTGGAGTCACTCTGGAGGCGCCTGAGTAGGAGGTGACCTAGAGAGGGGTCCTACCGGAAAGACATGACTTGATTTACCGGAATCACCAGGAAGAGTCCAGGCTCCTAAGAGGATTTGCTGGCTTTCTTTTTTTTCTTTTTTATGACACTGGAAATGGAGCCAAGGGCCTTCACATGAAGTTACATCTAGAACTTGCGATACTCTTACTTCAGCCTCATGTAGTGCTAGAATTATAGGCCTGTGCCACTGGGCCTGGCAGTTAGGGCTATGTATACCTATGCATGTGTGTGGTACTGGGGACTGAACCCACACCCTTTGCACTGAGCTATATCCCAGTTCTTTCTTTCTGTATTTGTTTGTTTATTTTTGAGACAGGGGCTTGCTCTGTAGTTCAGGCTCATCCTGAACTCACTACGTAGCTCAGGCTGGCCTCAATTTACAGCAATACTCCTGCCTCAGCCTCCCAGGATTGGGATTCCAGTCATGTGCCATCATGCATGACTGAGCTTGGGCTTTCTCCAGCCCCAGAAGGTGTTAAATCTCATAAACAGAAACTGTCTCCTCTTCCTAAATGCTAAGGACATCAGAGCCTGGAGATTAAATGTGTCACACCCACCTGAGTCCCACGTGACTCCCCTTCAGCCCCAGAGATGCCAGAATCACTGTCCAGCCCCAGCGCTGGGCTTCGGGGGGGAGACAGGGAGAGCTCTGCCCTCCTCAGGGAATCCTGCAGGTCCTGGAACTGGTGGGGGACACCAGGGGCTGTCACACTAAAGGCTCACTGTGTAGCCCAGGATGACCTCAAATTCAGCAGTCCTCCTGCCTCAACCTTCTGAGTGCTGGGATTCCAGGCCTGTGACAGACACTATGCCCAGTCTATGTGGTCCTGGGGAATTGTACCTGGGGCCTTGCACTTGCTCGACAAGCACTCTAACTTCTGAGCTACGCCCCAAGTCCTGATTTCTATTTTTCTGAGACTGGGTTTTGCTATCTTGCCCAAACTGTCCTCAAAGTCCTAAACTCAAGTGATCCTCTTGCCTCACCCTCTCTTCAGAGTAGGTAGGATCAAAGGTATCCACCACCAAGCCTTGTAACAGAGCTTTCTTTTCTTTGTTTTGTTTTGTTTTGTTTTTAAGACAGGGTCTCGCTCTGCAATCCAGGCTGCTCCTGAACTCACTACGGAGCCCAGGCTGGTCTCAGGCTCAGGGCAATCCTCCTGCCTCAGCCTCCTGAGTGCTGGGATTACAGGCATAGGCCACCACGCCCAGCTCATGTGGTGCTGGGGGACTGAGCTCAGGGCCCTGTGCTTGCTAGGCCAGTGCTCTAACCGCTGTGCCGTTCCTCCAGCCCCTTCTTTCTCTCCTTCTTTAATCTCTTTTAGGGGTAGATTCTGATGATAGAAGCCAGACCCTTGTACTACACATGCACTCTTTTTCCCCCCTTTTTGTATGCTGTGATGGGAACCACGCCCAGGCCTTCACACTGAGCCATATTCTCAACCGTTTCTATTTTTTTATTTTGAGAGAGGGTCTCACCAAGATGCTAAATTGCCCAAGCTGGGATCAAACTCATAATCTGCCTACCTCAGCCTCCCAGAGTGCCTCTCCCCTGGATCTTCAAATGTCCCTACCTCTCAGATGTGTGCTCTTGATGCACTAAAATGTCCTGGTCACTTTCTCCAAGATTACAGAGGAGTATGTGTGGCTCAGTCACTGGGCTCAGCCCTACATGTTCAGTACAGGTTTGTTGACCGACTGAACGAGCAAGTGTCCCACGGCTCACCTGCCTCCTCCCTCTAACAGGAAGCCCCAGAGGTAGGGCTCTCCGGGCACTCACTTCTCTCTGCAGCACGTCCTTCTCGGCCTGAATGACCCTCAGCGAGGCCTGCACGTGGGCCAGTTCGTCTTCCCGGGTGCCTAGGGCCAGCCGCAGCCAGGCGTTCCTCTCAGTCAGGCGTGCAGCCTCCTGCGGGAAGCCCCCAGGCCCCTCTTGCCCCCTGCTCAGCCCGAGCGCACCCTCTGCTGTGTCCCTTGTCGCCGTGGGGCATGGGGCGCTAGAGGTGCAGGGGCGCCAGGAGGCCACAGTGGCCTCCAGGGAGCTCAGTGCATGCTGAAGCGTCTGGAACACATCGGGAGCTCCGGGCCCAGGGAGGACAGCATCCTTGTCCCACGGGGCCGCCTCCAGGGTTGGGGACAGCTCCCCTTCACAGTCCTGGTAGGTCCTGTGAAAGCCACCCAGAAACTGAGCCGTTGGATGTAAGCAGGAGCTCCTGGGGACTTTACATCAGGGCTCCAGTGTGCCAGGGCCACATGAGCTGGGCCGGGGTCCCTGGGTAATGCTGGGAGGGGAACACGTAGGGAGGAGGCAGACTGGGGCCCACAGAAGCACAGCAAAGAGTAAATTGAGAGCTGGGGGTGTAGCTCAGGGGTTAAGGCGCTCCCTCAGCAAGCGCAAGGCCCGGGGTTTGATTCCCAGGCACCATACAAGACAGGTGTGGAGGCACTCGGGAGGCTGAAGCAGGAAGATTGCCACTACAGCCTGGGCTACATAGCTTGGGCTACATGATGAGTTCAGGACCAGGCTGGACTACAGAGACCCTGTCTCAAAAAAAAAAAAAAAAAGTGTGGGACAGCAGAGCCCAGGCACTAGAGAATATTCTGGAAGTGGGACCAACTAGGGCGGCCAGCACACTGGGTCCATGCATCAAAGCCTTGGGGCCAACTGGAAGCCTCTTCAGAGTCAGGCCAAAAAAAAAAGCAGCAGGGAGCCACAGTAGGTGTTAGAGCAGGAAAGGCTCACAGGTAGGTGTGAGGGTGGCACCAGGGGAGAGGCTTGCACCAGAGGGTCTTACCTGCTGCCTGGGCCCTGGCCACTGGGCTCTGCGATGGGTACTGATGGCTGGGACCTGGAGCACTGCTGAGGTAGCCCAGGGCTGGGCCTGGAACTGCAGCTGCCTGCCTCAGCCTCCTCCAGACTCTCAGCCACAGGGTCTAGCTCGCCCTGCAGGTGATCCCAGGCTCAGCGCTGAGCCAAGCACAGTGGCCAGTGGAGTCCCAGGGTCTGGTCGGGGGAATGGGGACACTTACAGGCTGAGTGTGCCTCCCTCGCCGGCTTCTCGGCCGGGTGGCCCGTGTGCTCATTGCAGTCCTGAAATCAGTGCCTTCTGATGCCCCTAGAAACAGTCTACTCTCAGCCTTGTTCCCTCTCACCGGAGGCCAAGCATTAATTCAACCTCTGAATTACAAGTGTCCATCTGGTACGTCTGAATGGCTCACTGCCTATCAAGCCTGCCCGACTCTCCCTCTACCCTCTGGCTCATTATCTGTTCCTCCTTCCCTGCTTCCCCTGTGCCCCATCTCAGTATCAGATGAGGCCCCCAGGAAGTACCCCCATGCTCCAGGGGTCTTCTGACGCAGAAGGGCCTATGCTGGGCTCGGTGCTGTCAACCCAATCTACCCCTCTGTTCCCTTGTGAGTGGCACCTGAGTCACAAGCCTGGTACCCTGGGCATGCCTGGGGTCACTCTAGCCAAGGCCCACTCAGGCCTGGGCTGGCCAGGGCTGGCCTGGGAGGGGCCAGGAAACAGGAAGGCCCCCCCCCCGGGGGCCACGTGACCTGTCATTGTGCTGTTTCCTCCTCCTGGATTGTGATTTCCTCCAGCCCTTAGGGGGATGGATGCACATCCACCCCAGCAGCCAGCCCTCCTGTCCCGCTTCCAGGTCCTTGGCGCCTCCACTCTAGCCTTGTATTGGATCTCTCTCACTCTTTCCCTCTCTCTCGCACTCTCTTTCTCTCTCTCTTTCTGTCTCAGTCTCCCCACAGCTGGGATTACAGGCATGTGCTACCTTGCCTGGTTTATCTGCTGCTACGGAATCAACTCAAAGCCTCACACTTGCTAGTCAGATGCTTTAGCCCCTGAGCTATGCCCCTAGCCCTGGTCCCAGATTTTCCACCTTCCTGCCCCAGCCTCCAAGGGTACTGGGATGACAGGCCTGCGGACCAGGCCAGGCTCAGAGTTCATACGCTTAGCAAACCGTGACCTTGCCTTCCTTATTTCTAAAGTAGGGGTGAGTGCAGCATGAGCTTCACAGGGCAGGGTAGCTTGTGTTCCTCTTTCCGCAGGGCTGTCCCCGCTCCCTGTCCTGCGCACACGTCCCCCATGGCTCCCATTGCTCTTGGCAGCATGTCTCAGACCTCAGCCTGGCATTCAAGGCTCTGGCTGCCTAGTCCACACACAGCCCGTAGCTAGCCCAGGGTCCCCTGTGGAGAGGAGGCTCCCGCTTTTACCTTGAGGCCTCTGGCTTTTGCCTGAAATTCACTTTCCTTCCTGCTCTGCTTGATTTCGAGGCTGGGGGCAGAGTTCAGTGACTTGAGTGCTTGCCTAGGAAGCCCAAGACCCTGGATTCAATCCCCCAGCTGGGAGTGGTGGCACGCGCCTATAATCCCAGCACTTGGGAGGCTGAGGCAGGAGGATTGCTTGAGTTCTAGGCCAGCCTGGGCTCTATAATGGGTTCAGGGCCATCCTGGACTACAGAGTGAGACCCTGTCTCAAAAGCAAACAAAAATAAATAGACAAAACCGCGAAGCCTCAAGTCATATTTCTTCTGCCTCGAAAAGCCGAAAGTGGTGGGGAGGCCTGGTGTGGTGATGTGGACCCGGCATTCCAACACCCTAGGAGGCTCAGGCAGGAGGGTACCAAGTTCAGGTCCAGTCTGGACCACTTACTGAGTCCAAAATAGAAGCAGACTTGGTATGGAGAGAAGCTGTGTCTCAGGCTCCAGGACCCAGGGACGAGGGACTAAGTAGCCCCCGCAGCCACTCTGAAATGTCGCCAAGCCAGTCAGTCCTTAACCTGGAACATCTTTCTGCCTTTTATTTTGAAGGCAAAGTCTTTATCCTTCAAGGCTCATGGATGTTGGCAGCCTTAATGAAGCCTTTCTTTCTTTCCCTCTTTCTTTCTTTCCTTCTTTCTTTCTTTCTGGCTGGTCTTGAGCTCGCTATGTGGCCAGACTGGTCTTGAACACAACAATCCTCCTGCCTCAGCCTCCAGAGTGCTGGTGTTATAGAAGGGCACCACCATGCGAAGTTTAAATTTATGTGGTTCTGGGGAGTCAAACTCTGGCCTCTGCACTTGCCAGGCAACTTCTCTAATCACCAAGCTCTTCCTCCAGCCTCTAGTGGAGCCTTATCATTGATAAACTTATGTTGCAGAATTCATTATTTTTCTTTTCTTTCTTTTTCTTTTCTTTCTTTCTTTTTCTTTCTTTCTTTCTTTCTTTCTTTCTTTCTTTCTTTCTTTCTTTCTTTCTTTCTTTCTTTCTGAGACAGGGTTTCTCACTCTGTAGTCCAGGCTAGCCTTGAACTCAATATTTAGCCCAAGCTGGCCCCAAACTTGCAACAATCCTCATGCTGGGGTTATATGAGTACACCACTACGCCAGGCTTATGTGGTGCTGAGGAATTGAACCCACCATCTGTGCTTGCTAGACAAGGGCTCTAAACACTGAGCAGAGCCTGCCCCTGTTCTTTCCTTCCTTTTCTATGCTGGAGATGAAACTCAGAGCCTCACCATGCTGGGCCAGTGCTCTACCCCTAAGCTGCAACCCAGCTCAGGGTTAATTCTGTTGTTATTATTGTTTTTCCTTTCTGAAAAACAGGGTCTGGCTCTGCAGTTCTGCCAGGTCCTAAACACAACATGTAGCCCAGGCTGGCCTTCAACAGCAATTCTCCTGCCTCAGCCTCCGGAGTGCTGGGATCACAGGCGTGTATGCATGCCCGATTTATGTTGTACTGGGGAATCGAATTCAGAGCTTTGTGCTGCAAGCATTCTAACTGCTGTGCTATTCCTCCAGCCCAGGGACAGTATTTTTTTGATGAATGCATGTAAGATATATTGGAAGGAGCCGCGGATGCCCATCTCCCCCAGAAACCCGCCACACCCGGAGGCTTAGTCCGGCTAACTAGGTCTCACAACGCTTATTAGATTGTAAGCTAGACCTTGTCCAGGCCCGTAACAAAAAAGAGAAAAAAGAAAAAAAAAGCACTGACCACTGACCACTCTAGTATTATTGGTTCAAAACCATGAAAGTTCCGTCCTACCTTGCTATGTTAGCCAATCATATTCCACACATCTACCACCACTACAATCTGTCACATCAGTTCCCACTCCCGTGTCTCACATGGTAAATCTCCTCTCCACAATCCCAGCCTATCAGGTTCCAAGTCTTTTCCAGACTCCTTCGGTTCTCCTCGCGTCCGAAAGTCGGCTGAACTACATTTCCCACGAGGCGTCGCGGCCACGCCCATAACTTCCGGCTGGAAAGATGGCGGCCTCCTAGCGAATCGGAGATTTTCCTCTGAGCTGGAAGGTTCCGGCTGAGGTGAGTAACTCTGGCTGGTGAACGCAACCCGGGCAGCTCCTAGCGAGGCGCGGCTCCCCCGCCTGTAGAGGCCCCTGGCCTTCCCTGACTTTTGCCTTGGTTTCTCGTGCGGCTTAGCGCTGCGTCTCGTGCTGCACCTGAAGCTTCGTTTTCCGTAGCAGTTGGGGGGAGGTTCTGGAGGGTTGTGGGCGCAGGAGACCCGCTTCCCTGCACGGACCCCGCGTCGCACCCTGTTCTCCCCGTGGGTATCCGCAGTGCTCACATCCGCGCCCCGTCTTCGTGCACACACCGCTAGGCAGCCCAGCGCCCACGTGGAAGAACCCTAAAAATTGTAGCTCTTATTCATCAAGACATTCCCAGCGTCAGGCAACAGAAAGTGCAGCTTGAGCCTGCGAAGGAAGAGAGTGGCATATACCCCGTGTCCAGGCACGGCTGGAGCCGGTGCTTCAGGTCCACCTGCCATTTCCCGGGTGGGCATCACCTCAGGACTTCGGGTGGGCTTTCTTTCCCTCTTGACGGAAAAAAAAGGACTCTTAGCAGCTCAAAGTTTCTATCCTCCCAGCCTTACGACCCTGAGGAGAGTCTCTTCCAGGGCTGGGGACATAGCTCAGTGGTTAAAGTGCTTGCTTAGCAAGTGAAAGGCTCAGGGTTCGATCCCATAGCACCATATAAACCAGGTAGGTGGTGCTCGTTTGTAATCCCTGCTCTCAGGAGGCTGAGGCAGGGGGATTACCATGAGTTTGAGCCCAGCCTGGGCTATATAGTGAGTTCAAGACCAGGGGGACCCTGTCCCAAAAGAAAAGACAGTCTCTTACCTGCTGTCTCTGCTGGAAGTCCCAGCCCATCTCCAAGCCACTCATAGTGGCCAGAAACCTGGAATGGGCTTAGTGGCGAAGTGACACAGAGAGATAGGCTTGGCACTACAGAAAACTAACTATTGCATCCCATGGGATGTTTGGCTAATAAGCCGCCAATGTTGTGGTTTTGTAGGGGTTTTTTTGTTAGTTTTGTTTCTGTGCTGGGGATCACCAGGCTAGGTCCTTAGTACTAAGCTACATCTCCAGTTTGTGTTTTTATTGTTTACTTTGAGACAGGGTCTTGCTAAGTAACTAACTTGCGCAGGCTGGGCTTAGGCTTGCAGTCCTCCTTCCTCAACCTCCTGGAGTTCTGGAATGATGTGCCTGGGCCACTGAGTCCGGCTGAGCTGATAGGTATAAAAAGGATCCATTCTGCAGTGGACGAAAGAAACTCAGTACCTGGGGGAGAGACTCCTAACGGCCATGTGGCTCATGGACGGTGTTTCTTCTTGGTAACCAAATGTTTTCAAAACTTCTAAGGGAGGATCCTGGCTTTCTCTGTCCCTGCTCCAACCAGCCACACGCGTGCCATGGAAGTGGCTGAGCCCGGCAGCCCCCCTGAGGAGGAGGAAGAGGAGGAGGAGGAAGAAGAAGAGGAGGAGGAGCCATCTGTGGAGCCTCGGCCCCGAACCCGCTCCAACCCTGAGGGGGCTGAGGACCGGGCACTGGGGGCACAGGCCAGCGTGGGCAGCCGCAGTGAGGGGGAGGGAGAGGCAGCCAGTGTGGATGACGGGACTCCCAACCTGCCTGGAGCCAGCCCCAAGTCCTGGCAGGTGCCCCCACCAGCCCCTGAGATCCAGATTCGGACACCAAGGGTCAACTGTCCAGAAAAAGTGGTAAGTGGGGTCTTGGCTCAGGGCTCTGAGGTGTGGGCCCAGGGAGTCACACCCCTACTCTTGGGGTTTTTCTGCTTGCTTTAGTTGGAGTTTTCTGGTATTGGAGCTAGAACCCAAGTCCTTTATACTGAACTGTATCCTCAGCCCGTGGTTGGCTGGTTGGTTGGTTGGTTTATTGAGACAGGGTCTCCCTCTGTGGTCCAAGTGGGTCCTGAACTCACTGTGGAACTCAGGCTCGCCATGGACTCATAGCAGTCCTCCCGAGTGCTTGTATTGCAAGCGTGTGCCACCACACCCAGCTTATGGGGTGCTGGGGAATCAGGCCCAGCGCCTTTAACCCATGAGCTACGCCCTTTTATTTTTATTCTGAGATAGGATCTCACTATGTTGTACTTGAACTTGAAATCCTCCTGCCTCAGCCTCCCAAAGTATTAGGATAACAGGCCTGTGCCACCACGTCCAAACGAAGGATTAACTTTTGGTAGTCACTCTGCATCACTCTGCCAACATCTCCAGCTTCTGGCGGCTCCAGGTGTCCTTTGTCTCGTGATCGTGTCATTTAGTCTCTGCTAGCACCCCAGTATGCCCTTCCCATGTGTGTATCTGTGCGCCCTCTCTCTGTCTCCCTTTCTCTGTCTTTCTCTTCCCTCTTTCTTCTGGTACTGAAGATTGAACTGAGGGCCAGGGTCTACTGAGCTGCATCCCCAGCTCTTTGCGCACGCGCACGCGTGTGTGTTTTGAGGCAGCATCTTGTTTTGGAGTCCAGGCTGTTCATAAGCTCACTATGGAGCCCAGGCTGGCCTCAAACACATGGCAACCCTCCTGCCTCAGCCTCCTGACTCCGAGGATTACAGGCATGTGCCACCATGTCCTGCTTACGTAGTGCTGGGGAATTGAACCCAGAGCCTTGATCTTGCTAGGCAAGTGCTTTAGTACTTTAACTGCTGAGCTGTTCCTCCAGCCCTAGTGTGTCTGTCTTCCTTCCTTCCTTTCTTCCTTTTTCTTTCTTTTCTTTTCTTTCTTTCTTTGAGATAGGGACTCCCTCACTGTGTAGTCCAAGCTGGCCTTGAACTCCCACCAATCTTCCTGTTTCAGCCTCTTGAGTGATGGGATCATAGGCATGCACTATCATGCCCAGCTAATTTGTATGTGGTGCTTGGGAATCGAACCCAGGACCTTGCATCTGCTAGGCAAGTATTCTAATCACTGAGCAGTGCCCCCAGCTCCCCTACCCTTAGCCCTTTACTTATTTATTTATTTTTATTAATTACTTTTGAGACAAGGCCTTGCTCTGTAGCCCAGGCTTCTCCTGAACTGACTGGTAGAGCCCAGGCTGGCCTTGGACTCAGGACAGTCTGCTTGCCTCAGCTTCCTGGTGGGATTATAGGCAGGCGCCAGCCCGCCCAGATTTATGTGGTGCTGGGGAAACAAACCCAGGGTCCTGCGCTTCCAAGGCAAGTGCTGTAACCGCTGTGCCATTCCTCCAGCCCCAGGCTAACCTGGAATTGAGGGAAGTCCTCCTGCCTCAGTCTCCCTCCAGAGTGGTACGAGTACAGGCCTGTACTACCAATCCTGGCTTATTTGGTGCTGTGGGATCAAACCCAGGACCCTGTAACCAATGAGCTACATGTCCAGCCCCCAGCCATTTTTTTTTAATGTATTTTAATTGAGAGATAGAATCTTGCTAAGTTGCCATGTTTCACAGGCTGGGCTTGAGCTTGTGATCGCCTACCTCAGCCTCCCAGTGCTGGGCACAGGCTGTCCCTGCACCCAGCCCAGAGCCTGTCCTTTGCGGTCCCTCCCAGCCCTCTGCGTCCCGTCACTGCTTCTGTGCCGAGGGATGCTGGCCCATTACCCCCTCTTTTCCCATGCTGCTGCCCTCTTGCCTGGCTGGCCTGACAGGGAGTTGGCGTCCCCACAGCCCCTGTGCCCGGGCTGCAGGTGGGCACCGTCCCTAGCACCGCCTTCCTTGCAGATCATCTGCCTGGACCTGTCCGAGGAGATGTCCCTACCGAAGCTGGAGTCTTTCAACGGGTAAGGAAACGCCTCAGGGTGTGGGCACGTGGCCTTGGCCCCATGTCACAGTCCAGTGCAGCTGCCACCACTGGTCCTGGTGCTGCCCCTACTCCCAGGGGTGAGCTGCCACACATCTCATGTCACAGAGTGACGTCCATACATAGGGCTGTGGCCACCAGTGCTGTGGCTGCATGGGATCGGGTGGCAGGGCTTGGACAGGGCCGGAGGGGCTCCTGGGAGGTGCTGAGGACAAGGACCCTAGGAACCAGGTGCAGTGGCACAGGCCTGGAGTTCTGGTTTCTTGGGAGGGACAGGAGGGCCACTTGAGCTGTGAGTTTGGGACCTGCCTGGGCGACACCTAAGACATGGGATGAAAAGCTTCCCCTCTCCTGGGTCCTGAGCCACCACGGAAGAGTGAAGTCATGGCAGGGCCCCCTTGGGACCAGGCGGTACCTGTATGCACAGGACGTGAACTGCGAGCCATGGGGAGTCTGAGCCTGGCGTGGGGACTTTCACTCCCCGTCATCACCACCTCCCTTTCCCCAGCTCCAAAACCAATGCCCTCAATGTGTCCCAGAAGATGATCGAGATGTTCGTGAGGACAAAACACAAGATTGACAAAAGCCACGAGTTCGCGCTGGTCGTGGTGAATGATGACACGGCCTGGGTAAGGGGCAGAGCCTGGGGAGCACAGGGGCCCCGGCGACTGCAGGGCAGGGGACCCAGAGGCTGTGTCTCCCCAGCTGTCCGGCCTGACCTCCGACCCCCGCGAGCTCTGCAGCTGTCTCTATGATCTAGACACGGCCTCCTGTTCTACCTTCAGTATCCTTCTGGGAGAGGGAACCCAGCCAGCCACCTGGAGGGCCAGCTCATGGGGAGAGTAACATTCAGACCCTAGCCCTTCAGGGATGGGATGGGCAAGCTGCCCCTCAGAGCCTCTGTTCCCCCGTGTTAACACAGGTGCAGGAAAGTCTGCTTGCACAGTGGGGTTCCTGGGAGGTAATGTAAGCTGAGCAGGGTCCCATGGCACAGGCCTGTCATTCCAGCACTCTGGGAGGCCGAGGTTCTGAGAGGGCCAATAGCTCAAGCCCAGCCTGGACAACATAGCAACTTAGGCAGACTGTCGCAAAATCAAAATAAAAACAGGCAGCTCAGTGTGTAGGTGCCCGGGGTGGCCCACATGATCCCTGTGACTTATAAAAAAAATAGTGGTGAGTTTGGGGGGGGCACATAGACTCCCTGGCTCTTATGCTGTAAGGGAGTGGAGACCAGCACTCCTGGTAGAACAGAGCCCACGGGTCACCATGGTCCCACATTAGTGCCTGGCTTGGGGTCAGTGCTGGTAGGGCCAGCACAGCTGTGCCTGGAGACCTTGGCTCCCAGCCACCCCACCTGCCTGTCCTGGTGCGTTGCCTTCTCCTTAGCACCCTGCAGATCTGGAAGGTCTCTTCAGCCTCATGTAAGTGAAGCTCCTTCCTGGGCATGGGCTGGGGTGGCCCCATTGTGAGCATGTGCCCAGTGCACAGAGGTCCTGGGTTCCATCCCCAGTACCACATTCAAAGAAAAACACCAAGCAGCATGGAAAGATGCCCTAAATTCTCCCGCAGAGCAGCCCTAGGCCAGTGGCACTTTTATCAGTCTGGGGATGTTTTCTGCAGAAGCCACGCCATGTCTCCCTTTCTGTTAGTCTTATGACGCCCCACATCCCTACTTTTTTGGGGGTAAATGGGTACCGGGAATCAGGTCCAGGGCTTCCACACTGAGTGGCATCCCCAGTCCTTCTTTAGTTCTGATTTTTTTTTTTTTTTGAGATAGGATCTCACTGTAGTCCAGGATGGTTCTGAACTCACCATGTGGTCCAGGCTGCCCTTGAACACACAGCAATCCTCCTGCCTCAGCCTCCTGTGTGCTAGGAGTAGAGGCTCATATCACCATGCCCAGTGTTTGTGGTACTGGGAAATCAAACTCGGAGCCTTACACTTGCTAGGCAAGCACTCCGACCACGTTGCTATTCCTCTAGCCCCATTTAATCCTGATTTTAAGACATGAACTTTTAAAGTCCCTCAGGCTGTGCTCAACCTAGCAGTTCCTTCCCCCAGACTGCTAGAATGCTGGGGTGACCATTCTGTGCTGCTGGGCCTGGCTTTTACCCCTACTGTTGCAACCTGAAATCAGCATAGTTTTGTTCTAGAAAGAGTGAAGTATTATTACTATTTTTTTTTTTTTTTGAGGCAAGGTCTTTCTCTGTAGTCTGCTGGTGAACTCACTTTGTAGCCCAGGCTGTCTTTGAACTGACAGCAATCCTCTTGCCTTAGCCTCCTGAGTGCTGGAATTGCAGGCATGTGCCACTGCACCCTGCACATGTGGTGCTAGGGAATGGAACCGGGTCGTGTGCTTGCTTGGCAAGCGCTCACACTGCTGAGCTGTACTCACAGCCCAAGAGTGAGTTACTCAGTACTTTGATCTTTGCTGTACCTGATGGTGCAGACCTGTTGTCCCAGCACTTTGAGAGGCTGAAGCAGGAGATTCCCAAGTTTGAGCCCAACCTGGGCAAATTAGTGAGAATATATCTCAAGAATAAAAAATGGGCTGGAGATCTAGTTTGATGCAGAGGCTCTGGGGTCAATCCCAGAATCACAGAAGAGAGAAAAAAAGAAAGGCTGGAGGAATGGCACAACAGTGAAAGTGCTTGCCTTTAAGCACAAGATCCTGAGTTTGATTCCTCAGCACCACATAGAGCTGGGCGTGGTGGCACATGCCTATAATCTTAGCACCAGGGAGGCTGAGGCAGGAGGATTTCCTTCAGTCCAAGGCTAGCCTGGGCCCCATACCTACCGAGTTCAGAAGCCTGGACTACAGAACAAGACCCTGTCTCAAAAAAGAAAAGAAAGCTAGACCTGGTACTTGAATAAGGAGCACCAGGCTTAGTCTGGGACAGAGTGCCACCAGGAAGGCCCCTATGGGCTGGCAATGGCTCTGGGTCGACAGCAGGGTGTCCAGGCCCTGAACCCTGCCCCTCACTGCGCAGCCAGCAGAAGATGGAGCTGCCTGTGACCGAGAATGTGCAGACCATCCCGCCGCCCTATGTGGTCCGGACCATCCTGCTGTATAGCCGCCCACCCTGCCAGCCCCGTTTCTCTCTCACTGAGCCCATGAAGGTGCGGGGGGGTGGGGGGCAGGGAGAAGGGGACTGGGTGTCGGGAGGGGGGTAGGCAGTTACCCCAAGTGCCCAGCTGGCATCTCTGTTCCTGTAGAAGATGCTGCAGTGCCCATATTTCTTCTTCGATGTTGTTCACATCCACAATGGCACAGAGGAGAAGGAGCACGAGGTGGGCTGGAAGGTGAGCGGCCTGGAGGGGTTGGGGGGCTGGAAGGTGGTGGCTTAGTCCCAAGTGTCAGGGCGGCCAGCCCTGAGCTAGGTCTCCATTCCCACATGTCTGCTGGGAGTTAGGAGCAGTTGAATGCCCTGAGAGGTGCAGGGACAGTGGCCCAGGGAGTGTCAGGGCCTGCTTCCTGCTCTCCAGCATCTCCTTGTACCCTCTGCCGGGAGCATCTCCACCCCCAGTCTCTGGTGGCCTTACATATCCCAGCCTTGAATTAGGTGGAGAACCGGTGGGCCTCTTACTTCCCTCAGCCTCAGTTTACCTGACTCTGAACCAGCGCAGCTGAGATGAGCTCATACTCCTATTTCAATATCTAAATCAAAATCCCTCCTCTGGAAAAAGCCTTCCCTGCTCCTCAAAAAAGATCAGTATGGAGACTGGGGATGCGTCTGGGTGTCTCAGGTCTCAGCAGGTCCCTAGCACTGGGTGTGAAGGAGTGATTGCGCAATGCATAACTATTTCCTGCCTGGCAAACTACTTTTCAGCCTTCAGAACCGCCCTCCATATCCCTTTGGGAAGCCCCCCACGGACAGGACAGGGATGCTTGCCCTGGTAACCTGGTACCTGAACAGCCCCTCACCTCACCCCCAGGATATGTTCGCCTTCATGGGCAGCCTGGACACCAAGGGCACCAGTTACAAGTACGAGGTGGCGCTGGCCGGGCCGGCCCTGGAGCTGCACAACTGTATGGCGAAACTGCTGGCCCACCCGCTGCAGCGGCCCTGCCAGAGCCACGCCTCCTACAGCCTGCTGGAGGAGGACGAGGAGCCCACCGAGGTAGAGGCCACTGTGTGACCGCACCCGAGGACCTGACCTCCCCGTGACAGCCCCGGGTCCCGGGTCTCCGCTTGAGCTATGGGAACCCATAAGGGTATGGGGGGCGGCGAGGGCGCCCGCAGGGTCGCGGCGGAAACTTAGGGTTGGAGGGTCCCGAACCTGGGTCCCTGCCCCACCCCCACCCTACTTTACCGAGCCCCTGCTTCCTCCTAGTTTGTCAGCTGTCATGTTTTTGCCCCCGTGTGAGTTTTGTCATCAAAATAAAAATCTGTTGACTGGCGTCTTCTGGGCCACAAGTATCGGAAGACCCGCCCACTGAGCCCGGAAGGGGGAGATGGCTTCCCTCCTGTGGCAGACGCCGAGCGGGCAGCTGCAGGTGCCCAGACAGCGTCGCCGGGGGAAGGGCACTTCTGCCCAGTTGGGCGCGCGTTCTGCGTCCCGGCCATCGCTGTCACTCCAGGGACTGGGGCCACGGCTCTGGCCACTTCCTGGACCCGCTAGGTGGGGCTCTCGGCCCTGCGATGTGACTGGGTGGGGGCATCACGTGGTCTTCGGTTCAGCCAATCGTTGCTCAGAGTGTGGCTGTGCGGGTTGGCCTGCCGGCCAGGAGAATCACTTCCGCTTCCGGAGATCCCTGTGGCGCCCCAGGAGCAGAAGGCGGAGCCGGCGGCGTCCCTAACTAGGAGCTGTGTGAATTTCCCGCAGCTAGGTTTCTCAGTTCACACAAAACGAACATAGTTGTATTGAGAATATGCCTTTTCTCCCTGCGAGTGTTTATTGGGCGCCTACCGTGTGTCAGCCTCCCGTGCGAGAACTCCGGTCCTCTCACGGTTAGAAGTATTCTCCCAAGCCGGGCGTGGTGGCAGAGGAGGGAAGCCGGCACAGAAGTGCCATGAGTTCGGGACCAGCCTCAGCTACATAGTCGAGTTCAGGACCAGTCTGGACCACAAAGCGAGACCCTGTTTCGAGAATTTTTTTTTTAAAAAGGAAAAATAATTATTCTCCCGCTTTACAGTTGGGGCAACAAAGGCGCTTAAAGTCACTGCGCTCAAAGTAAAAGACCCCCGGCCCTGTGGGCAGGAGAAAGCCATAAGGCCTGGAGGGGCAAGCACAGCGGGGACAGCGCTTGTCTCCGAGCACAAGGCTCTGATCCGATTCCCCAGCACCGCGTGAACTGGTCGTAGTGGCGCACGCCTGTGATCCCAGCATCTGGGAGGCTGAGGCAGGAGGATTGCCGTGAATACAGGCTAGCCTGGGCTGTACAGCGAGTTCAGTACCAACCCGAACTACCGAACAAGAAAAAAAGAAAGGGGGGGGGGGATAGGGAGGGAGGGAGAGAGAGAAAAGCACGCAGGAAGAAGTGGGAGCTGGAGTCAGGCGTGGTGGTGTAGGCCGGTAATGCCAACGCTTCGGCGGTCAAGGAAGATCTCAAACTTGAGCCCCACCTGCTCGAGTCAGTAACACACAGAATCAAAAGAAAGGGCTGGGGAGAAAGGTCAGTGCTGACGCACTGGCTTCCCTTCCCCGAACCCCCAAAATACAAAAATTTTAAAAAGACCCGTAATCTAGAAACGGAAGCCTCCCATAATGTAAGGCTGAGCGTTTAGGGAGGCCACCCGAGCTGAGGTCCGGGGCCTGGCGTCCTCGACACGACTCCCGCGATGGTGGCTCCTCCCGCCCCGCCCCCGCCCCGCGCTGCGGCGTCGCCCAGCCAGACAGCGATAATAGTCCTTGCCCCTGTCCCGCGCCCCGGGGCTTATCGGCCGCCGCAGCCCCGTCCCGCAGCCTTCAGTGGCGTCGGGGAGCGGAGGGACCCAGAGCCCGAAGCCGCGATGTGGACGCGGGCGCGGCGCGGGTACCCCCGGCTGGGGGCCGAAACCGGTGGCCCCGGCCCGCGGGGTGGGACTGCGCGTGCGCAGGAGGCTGCCGCGGGAAATTGGAAGCAGGGCCTAGTGGCCGCGCGGGGACCCGACGGGAACATGGGCCCCGCGGACGGCCTGGAGGAGCGGCTGCGGGCGGCTGTGCAGGCGCAGAGGCCCCGGTGGGTGGCCAGCCAGGGGGTGGCGGGGCCTCCTCTCACTGTCGCCTACATGATCGTCCCCTGCCCGTCCCTCTGCAGGGCCGTGGAGCAACTGCTGAGCCGCGGCGCCGACCCCAACCTGCTGCTGGACGACGGCGCGGCGGCCGTGCACCTGGCAGCCGGGACCCGCCGCCCACGCGGCCTCTGCTGCCTCGGGGCGCTGCTGCGCCGGGGCGGAGACCCCAATGCCCGGTGAGCCGGCCAGGGGGACGAGTTGGGGACCGCGGGGGGTGACCGGTTCCTGTGGGGACAGAGACCGCGAGGCGGCGACGCAGGGTCTTCCCTGGGGGCGGCACTCGGGGTCCGGCAGCCCCGGTCCTCGCCCCGGGAGGACTCTGCGGTGACGCCCCGTGGTTTTCGGGGCGCAGGTCGGCGGAGGCGCTCACGCCGCTGCACGTGGCAGCCGCCTGGGGCTGTCGCCGCGGCCTGGAGCTCTTGCTGAGACAAGGAGCGGACCCGACGCTGCGCGACCAGGTGCCGGGACCTGCTAGCGGGAGGGTCGCACCTCCGAGGGCGGGGACAGAGGGATCCGTTGGCCGGAGGGACAGAAGCCCAGGGCAGGGACGGAAGGGGCCACGCGCGCCCCCTGCTGATCATGTGCCCGCAGGACGGGCTTCGGGCCCTGGACCTCGCCGAGCAACACGGGCACCGCGAATGCGTGCGCATCCTGCGGGGACTCGACACGCCGTCCCTGGAGCGCCACCCCTCCTCCAGTGAGTGGCAGCGCAGCCTCCATGTCCCCAGCTGTTCGGGCGGTCTTTGCCACCACTGTCACTCGCTGATCCTGCCTGTCCCCTGTCACCTTTCTGTGTGTGCTGGGATTCTCCCTTCCCAGGGTTGTCCCTGCAGTCCAGTCTCTGCTCCTTCCGCCTCCTCACCTTCTGACCTCCCACATCTCCAGGTGGCCTCTCCAGGTCCTCCGCTGTCACTCGGGTGTCCTCCACAACCTGCATTCCACCAGGCAGACTTGACTGCAGGGACATGGGCCTGGAGGCTGGCCTGGGACCCCCCAGAACCCCTGCTCACCTGGAGACTGTACAGGAGCCCAGGGACTCAGCATCTCCAGTCAGGGGCGAGGACTGCAGCACTGACGCCACCTTTGTCACCGCAGTTGAAGCTTCTGGTGGGGAGGACACCGCATCTGACAGAAACTGGCAGCCCGGTGCACAGCCCATGCCAGTGACGCCAGAGTCTGTACTGGGAGAGGTGGGGCTCAGTGCCCTGCTGCAGACTATGACACTGGGCCCGTCTCCATCTGAACCCCACGACTTCTCCCCTCTCCCTGACACCTCTCCAGTGTCCCCCAATTCTCACTGCCCTGCAGATGGACCTACATCCCTTGTCAGCGATATGGCTGCCCTCTGGCTGACAGAGGATGAGGCCGGCTTCATGAGAGACAGGAACCCTATCCCCTCCTGCCTGTCCCCACTGATCCCCCCCAAATCTGGCCCGGCTCCATTTCTCATGGTCCCAGAGCTGGGTGGGAGTTGCTGCAGGGTGACACATCCCATCGTGTCCCGGAGCTGCCTCCATGAACCAGAAGAGGTACAGGCCACACCTGGTGAGTCACTGGAGCCCTGGCTCTCAGCCCCTCACCTCAGTTTCACCTCGGTCCTCCCTTTCACCAGCCTGAGTTACCCCATTCTCTGTCTCCCCTACCTGATTTCATCTCCCAATCCCAGACTTTTCAAAGCACAGCCCAGAATTGGCCAAGGCCCTCCGTACAGGCTGTATCCCAGACTCCCAGGCAGATGAGGATGCACTGGCCCAGGAGTTTGAGCATCTAGATCCCAAGAAGAAGTGGCGGGAGGGGATTGTGAAGGCCAGCTTCACGTACCTGCTGCTGGACCCCAGGTACCCCCAGAAGAAAGACTCTAAAGTGGGAGGTAGAAATTTGAGGATGGTATGTGTTTGCTGTGTGTCCTTGGGAAAGAATATTCCCCTCTCTGATTATCAGCTTCTTCATAAAAGGTGTCTAGGGGCTGGAGGAATAGCTCAGCAGTGAAAGCACTTGCCTAGCACTTGCCTAGTTAGATTCCCAACACCATATAAGCTGGGCATGGTGGCACATGCCTGAAATCCCAGCACTAAGGAGGCTGAGGCAGGAGGATTGCTGTGAATTCAAGACCAGCCTGAGTGAGTTGAGGACCAGCCTAGACTGCAGAGCGAGACCCTGTCTCAAAAACAAAACAAAATGGGGCAACCCACATTTCCAGGCCCCACTTGTGACTAGCAGAAGCTTTGCCCTCATTCTCTTCCATTCCAACCCTCTTCTTTTTCCTTCTATGTTTTTCGCAATAAAATGTTCTCTTTACCACCTCCAAAAATAAACAAAAACAAAAATTTAAATTAAAAAAAACAGCAAACAAAAAGTTATCTAGGGAGCTGGAGGGATAGGTCAGCAGTTAAGGCGCAAGGTTCCATTCCCCAGCACCATATAAGCTAGGTGTGGTGGCTCATGCCTACAATCTCAGCACCTGGGAGACCGAGGCAGGAGGACTGCTGTGAGTTTGAGGCCAGCCTGGGCTACATAGGAAGTTCAGGACCAGCCTGGACTACAGCGTAAGATCCTGTCTCAAAAAAAATAAAATAAAATAAAATAAAAAGTAACTGGGTCCAATTCAAAGCTGCTCAGTACCCTGGAGGAGCCATCCTACCCTAGTCCTAAACATCTGAGGGACACTGGACGTGGACTTCAGTCATTCTGTGGTATGGGGACTGTCTCTGGGACTAGTAACAGTGTTTCCTCTCTGAGTCACCTCCTGCATGCAGGCAGACTCAGGACCTACCAGCCCGAGCCTCCTCCCTGACCCTGACCACCTGCCTTCAGACTTTTGCTCATGCCATCTTCTACGTGGGCAAGGGCACACGCTCCAGGCCACATGCCCACCTCTGGGAGGCGCTCAGCTACTACAGGCGGCCAAGGAAACAGGTGCGAAGACAGGGATCGGGGTCTGCCGGGGCAGCCAGTTGTGGGATTTAGGGGTCTAACCTCTGACCCCACCCTGCCTTCCTCAGGCCCGTCCCAAGGTGCGCCAGATCTTGGACATCTGGGACAGCGGTCGGGGTGTGATCTCACTGCACTGCTTCCAGCACATGGTGGCGGTGGAGGCTTACACTCGAGAGGCGTGTCTTGTGGATGCCTTAGGTGGGTGCCAGACTTGCGGGGTTTGGGTCACATGAAAGGTGTTTGGTTTTCCTATTTTCTCACTCTTCCTTCTGAGAACTACTGGTTCAATCACTCACTCACTGGATGAGATAAGCAGTTACTGAGCACCAAATCTGTACATGCATATGCATATATTTTGTTCTTTTTTATGGTACTGGGGACTGAACTCAGGGTGCTTTCACACTGAGCTATATCCCCAGGCACTCCTGTCTTTTTATTTATTTATTAAGACAGAGTCTTGCTCTGCAGTCCAGGTTGGTCCTGAATTCATTATGTAACTCAGGTTGTTCTTGAACTCGCAGCAATCCTCCTGCTTCAGCCTCCTAACAGCTGGGATCACAGTCAAGTGCCTGTATGCCTGGCTAATTTTTATATGGTGCTGGGAATTGAACCCAGTACATGCTAGGCAAGCATTTTGATCACTGAACTATGCCCCCAGCACCCAGTCCCCCTTTTTAATGTTTTCTGCTAAGACAGGGCTTCACTAACTCACCAAGTTGCCCAGGCTGGGCTGCCTTGTATTCTGGAGTGCTTGGGTGACAGGCCTGCACCACGGGGCTCAACTTTTTGCTGTATTTGCTTATCTGCACCGGAGGGTCCAAGCTTCTGCTGGTGAAGAAGGGCTCCAAGACTGGCCTGTGACCCCACTGCCCATCTCTCCAGGAATCCAGACACTGACCAACCAGAAACAAGGACACTACTATGGAGCTGCTGCAGGCTGGTCCCCTGCCCGGCGGCGGCGCCTGGGAGTGCACCTGCTGCGCCGTGCCCTGCTTATCTTCCTGGCAGAGGGTGCTCGGGAGCTGCGGCCTGAGGACATCCAGGCCACCTGAGGCTGAGGGCCAGGCAGCTGGCTGTTCAGCCAGTCCGGCCAAATGGAGATCAACGTGTTCGAATGTCCTGGAAGCCTGTGCCGAACAGCGTCCTCACTCCTGGTTACAGAAGGCAGGATGTGTGCATATGAGCCTGTGAGTGTCTGTGCATGTGTGTGAGCGCCTCTCTCTGTGTGTGTAGGGAGCGCCAGGGCAGATCCCCCTCTCCAACTTTGGGAAAACTCTGTGACAGATGGTACCCTGGAGAAGTAGTGAGGTCCCCATCACACAAGGAGGACAAATGGAAACTAGAGGTGCTTTGGGACACTCAGCTGCTGAGGCAGTTTGGTCTTGCCTTTGTGATCCAGCCCTTTTTTTCTTTTTGTTTGTTCTGGGGCTTGAACCCAAGGCCTTCACACTGAGCTACATCCTCAGCCCTTAATTATTATTATTATTTTATTTTTTAAATTTTGAGACACAGTCTCCCTAAATCTCTATGTTGCTCAGGCTGGGCTTGAACTTGCCTCGACCTCGGAGAGTGCTGGGATTACAGGCATGGGCCGCCAGGCCTGGGAAGCCCATTTTTATGTCCCAATCCACACATTGTGGGCGTGCTGGGTGTCAGCTGCACTACGTCCGCCTGATGACACCCCGGGCCTGGCAACGTAGCTGCCCGAGCCTCGGATCTCCTCGGGGGTACAGGAGAGCAGGTTGTCCAGGGGCAGCAATGCGCCCTCGCGGTCAAGCAGCAGTCCTGGCGAGACGCTGCTGTGACGTCATGTCTGTGTCTGCCATCATGTGTGCGCATGCCCAGGTGGAGGGCGGTTAAGGTCCTCAGGCCGCGTCTCCTAAGAGCTTTCCTGGGTTTAGGGACTTACGGAGATCGTCTGCCTTATTGGCTGCAGGACCTGCCGGTCATCGCGACGCAGCGAACCAACTCCCACGGGGGGTGGGGCAAGCTGTGCCGTCTCCTCCCGCCGTGGTTGGAAGGGTGGAAAAGGCCGTCCTCTCTCTAGGCGCCGGGGTCTGGAGGCCTGGACTCCGCCGCTAACACATGAGCTGCAGAAACTTTATTTTTCTTTTGAGATTCTAGGGATGGAACCCAGGGCCTTGCACATGCTAGAACACTCTACCATGAGCTACACCCCCAACGCGTTTTAACCTCAGACGAGGTCTCACTAAACCGCCTAGGTAGGCCTTCAGTTTGCCATTGTCCTGCCTCAGCCTCCGAAGTATCTGGATACACAGGGCCATGCCATCGCATCCGCCTCTGAGTTTCCATACCCTGTGTTAAAACAGAGAAGCCTCCCAGGTGCCATTTAAATCTGACAAGGTCACCGTGGTGTTCAGCAGCCTGCCATCACCTCTGAGTACACAAGCCGGCTGCTGGAAAGGAATGTGAACATCCCAGAGATAGGATTTGTCTTAACAGGGTTTCCCACCTCATCACGGATGCTGTCTGGGGCCTACTAATCCCCTTCCCATACTGGGACCAAGCCCAGGGCCTTCACGCTGAGCTAACTTCTGAAGTTGCCTGTGCTAGGCTCAAACTTAGGATCCTCCTGCTTCAGCCTACCAGAGTGCTGGGATGAAGAGCAGGTGCTACCATGTTCTGGCTAGGTCATCTTTGAGATGACTCTTTTGCCCTGGTGATGATCCTTGTGCATTTTGGAGTGGCAAACAGCAGCCCTGGCCTGGAGCCTGTGAATGCCTGAAGCTCCATTCCCACTCAGAGTAACAGGCAACAGAAAGGTGTCCAGATTTAGACAAGGACATAGTTTCCCACAGTGAGAACACAGGCTAAAGGCGGGCTCAGAAGCCGGAGCGGGGAGAACAGGAAGTTTGGAATCACAGTGGCCGTTCCTTCCTCCTGAAAATAACACATAACTCTAGGCAAGTGCTAGAGTCAAACTGAGAGACTCAGCTATGCTACCCCAGGCAGACAGACCCTTTGGCCTGATAGAAAAAAGCAGCGACTGGAGGGACAGAGAGCAGAACTCAGTGGTTACAGCCTTAGAGCGCTTGCCTAGCAAGTGCAAGGCCCAGAGTTCCATTCCCTAGCACCAGAACCACATAAGCTGGGTGTAGTGGCGCATTCCTGTAATCCCAGCACTTGGGAGGCTGAGACAGGAGGATTGCCGTGAGTCCAAGGCCACCCTGGGCTCACAGTAAGTGCAGGATGAACCTGGGCTACATAGTGAGACAATGTCTCAAAAAATAATAATAATAATAATGAACTCAGATGTAGCCCAGTGTAAAGGCCCTGGGTTCCATTCTTAGCACTGGGGGGGGGGGGGGGGGGCGGGGCGGGAAAAAAGCAAAGACTGGGGCCAGTCTGACCACTCCTCAGATTGCGCCCGACACTGGCTCAAGCTGGGGTCTCTTCCTGCCCAATCTTTCTTGCTTTGTTAGGCTGTCCTGACCTTTCTCGGCTCCGCCCTAACATCCTTGGCTATTTTCTCCTTCCAATTAAAGCATTTTTCTGTAAAATAAATAAAAAGATAAAGAATCTTGGTGATTTCAAAATAAAAAGTATTCATGAGGCACGTGACCCTACATCCCATTGAAAGATAAAATGGGGGTGCGTGGCCCAGCGGTTAAAGCACTTGCCTAGTAAGCACAAGGCCCTGAGTTCGATTCTGCAGCAGCACATAAGCCAGCTGTGGTGGCACATGACTGTAATCCCAGCACTTAGGAGGCGGAGGCAGGAGGATTGCTGTGCATTTGAGGCCAGTCTAGACTAGAGTGAGACCCTGTCAAAAAAAAAATAAAGATAAGAGGGGCTAGTAATATGTGCTAACTGCCTGGGTAGAGTGGGGTGAGGAAGATCGAACTGGCAGAGTGGTGCCAGGTGCTCAATACCCGCCCCGGTATACAGGGGATGCTGAATTAAAGCTTCAATCTCAGGCGAGGTGCATTGGTCTTCACCTCGACCTCTGACCTTCCAATTCCCGGGCAGGGAGGCAAAGTGTTCCGGACGCCCTGACACCTGCGGGCAGACGAGGGGAGCTCAGGAAGCAAGTGTGCTTCCTGTTGCCCAAGTTAGCCGCTAGGGGCGGCACCAGCATCCGTGCAGTCAGCGCAGAGGGAACTGAGGCTGGGGAGAGAGGGAGGAGGTGGCGAAGCCCTCGTCTGCGGTCACCCAGAACACAGGTTTGAAGACTCGATTGTCACTTATTTTTATTAAGTTACAAGTTGAGATGTGCAGGTTGGGTGGCGCCACCCCCCCATCCTTCCCCCGTGGGGAACGGCAGCTCCCCGCGCCGCGGAATTGGAGGATGGGGTGGGGTCTCGGGCAATGGGACAGGACCCCCGCCCTAGGGTCCCCAAGGGACTCGCGGCCTCAGGATGAAGCAGGGATGACGCAGAAGACAGACACGGGGTGGAGGTCCTGCCCTGGGCGCAGCGTGGCGTGGGGAGGGGCATCTGTACAAGGTCACCCTCCGCGGCGTCCTGGCTGCGGTCCCCAAAGCAGAGGACAGGGGGTACAGTCCGGCTTCCTGCATGCCGCACCCCGCCTCCGACCTAAGGGGCGTGTGTCCCGACTGACCCGCCCACTGGCCCACCGAGGCCCCGCCCACCGTCTCGAGCGGCCCCGCCTGCGAGCAGGGCGCTGCAGACCTGTGGCTCCCTTGAGGCCTCGCGCCCCTGCGGCTCAGCTCGCCAAGCCATGGCCTCGCGGCTACTTCTCCTTGGTGGGCGCGGGTGGGGGCTCCGGCAGAGCCTGGGGCGGGGGCTCGGGCTCCCAGAGGAGGAACTCGTGCAGCAGCGTGTTGACGGTTTCGGGGCACTCCAGCATAACCATGTGGCTGCCTTCGTCGATGAGTTTCAGGAAGGCCAGCAGCAGGATCTGCGGGGAGGGCGGCTCAGCGGCGGGCCCCCGCCTCGGAGTCTCTCCCTTCCGCCCTGCTGAGGCCCCGCCCGGCGTTCATACTTTCGGCACGTATTAAGTGCCAGCAGTATGCCCGGAGACTTCAGCGGCCCGGCTTTTGGGGGCAGCACTTCTGGGGGGTGAGGGCCAGGCCATGGGGTGTGGATGCCACTGGCCATAGCCAACCCACACACATGCAGTATGCCGTCTGAGGAATTGCCAGATAAACGGAGTGACTGCCCGTCTCCGAGGCCCCACCAAGCTGGGAGGCCCCTTTGGAGAACAAACCCGCAGGGAAGCCACGCCCACCCAGGCCACGCCCCGCGGACGAGCCACGCCCACCTCGCCTGCCCTGCCCCGTGGCGGCGCAGGGGATTTGCAGGTCTGGCTGCTCCCGCTCCGCTTCCAGCTCCTACCTCGGCCATGCGCTGGTCTTCCTCCACGGGCACAAACTTGTCGTGCATGCCATGGACCAGCAGTACGGGCACGGTGAGCTCAGCGTGGTACACTTCGTCGCCCTCCGGCCAGTACTGGCCGCTCATCATGGCGCGCAGCACGAAGGACGACACGTTGAACGCGTTGCCCTCTTTCAGGAGCTGCTTCTCCTTGGCCCCTTGGCGGGCAAAGCCGGCCCTGGAGGGGGAGACGACACCCGAACGTTCGTGCCAGTCCGGGAGCGCGGCTCCCCACGCCACGCCCCCGCGAGGTCCCGGGTCAGGGGGAAGCGCTCACTTGAGGAAGCTCCAGGCCAGGCACGGCGACAGGCAGCGTAGCACGCACGTGGGCATGTTGAAGATGGAGCAGATGCTGGGCTCCAGCGCCGTGGGGCCGCCGCCGTTGATCATGATCACCTTGTGCACCAGGTCTGGGTACTCGTGGGCCAGGAAGGTGCAGAAGGACACGCTGCGGGTGGGAGGGGGAGCTGTCGGGCCTGGGGCCTGGCCAGGGCGCGGGACCCCATGGAGGCTCCCAGGGCTTTGGGCGGAGGCCCTCTTAATGCCTCAGAATTGTAAAACTGTGTTGAGTGTGGGTTTATTTTACTTCCATACAGAGGAACCAGCGAAGGGCCTTGCGCTGAGCTAAAGTCCCAGCCCTTTATAAATTTAATTATTTGCTTTTGCGGCACTGGGGTTGGAACCTGAGGCCTTCACACAGAGAACTACAGCCCCAGTGCATTTTTATTTTTTGGTCTTTGAGACAAGGTCTCACCACTTCACTAAGTTTGCCCAGCGTGGGCTCAAACTCACAATCATCTGACCTCTGCCTCCTGGGGGACGACAGTGACCGGTGTGGGCCACGACACGTGGCTCCCTCTTTACTTGTTATTTTAAGGCAGAGTCTCATAAAGTTGCATAGATGGGACTTGCACATGTGATCCTCTGGCCTGAACCTTGTTCTGTGCTGGAATGCCACATAAATGTCACAGCGCCCAGCCTCAGGCCCAGATTCTTACTCACCATGACCCCCACAGAGATAAGAATTACTTATTACCACAGTCAGGAAAGCAGTCTGACTAAGCGGACACCTCTCGGGCTGCTTGGAGGGTGTCACTGTTTCCCGTGCGTCTGTCCTGCAGAGGCTTTCAGCCACCTCTGAGCACAGCACACCTGCCGGCCTACAACCTTCAGATCCTCCAAGTCCAGCCCCTCACTGCTTTTACAGCAAGGTTAGTCAGTGAAACATGGCATGTGAGCCACAGTTCTTTTGGCTTGTTTTCTTGTGATACTGGGTATGGAACCCAGGGCCTCATACGTGCTTGACAAGCACTTACCACTCTGCTACAACTCCGGCCTTTTGATTTTCAGCTTGGGAACAGAGTCTCGCTAAGTTGCCCAGGCTGGCCTCAAACTTGTAATTCTCCTGCCTCAGCTTCCCAAGTAGCTGGGATTACAGGCATGTGCTAGCACACTGGGCTTGGCTGCTTGTTTTTGTAAATAAAGTTTATGATTTGGAAGATTTTTAAACAAACAAACAAAAAATATATATATTTTGAGACAAGGTCTCACTCTGTAGCAGAGGCTGGTCCTGAACTCACTAAGTAGTCCAGGCTGGCCTTGTACTCATGGCAGTCCTCCTGCCTCAGCCTCCCAATTGCTGGGATGACAGGCATGTGCCACCCTGTCTTTATGCGGTGCTCGGGTATCGAACTCAGGGCCTTGTGCTTGCAAAGCAAGCACTGCCATTCCTGCAGCCCCTGTAAAATATTTAGAAAATCAAGTTTTACCAGGATACAGCCTTGCTTGGTGCAGCGTACCAGTGGAGATTGTATGGTCTGTGAACAGAAAATATTTAGCAGTTCCTGTGGCTGTGTGTGTATCTTAGTAGTAGAGTGGTTGCCCAGTGTGAATGAGGCCCTAGGTTCTATCTTAGAATCAAAAAAGAAGAGCCAGACCTGGTAGCACAGGCCTGTTATCCCAGCATTCTGGGAGGCTGAAGCAGGAGGACTGTCCCAAGTTCGAGTGCAGCTGGACTACATAGTAAGTTTAGGACCAGCCTGGACTACAGAAGGAAGAGAAAGAGAAGGAAAACAAGGATAAGGAGGAAAAAGGTGAGGAAGAGAGAAAAGGAACCTGAGGAGTAGCTCTAAAGAATGGGAAAGACAGGAGTCAAGCTGGCCTGGCTGTGGCATGAGTCACCGTGTGTGCCCTTGGGCAGGCTGCTTAACCTCTCTGAGCTTCAGTCTTCACATCCATGTAGCAGAAGAGGCAGTGCTGACTTCACGGCATTGTAACGAGGCCCCAGGGGCTATCACAGATGGGCGCTCACTCGATTAGAGAAACCAGTTTATCGTACACATCTACTTCAGGAGACAGTATCTTATAAACACAGAAGAGCTATACCTTTCCTTTCTGTTTCTTCTTTGCAGGGGGTGCAGAGATACCAAGCACTTGGGTTCCCTAGAGCTACCACCCCTAGTCCCAAGACCATGCTACTTCTTGGCCTGGACTCATTTCTTTTGGCTACTTATATGCTTTATTCTTTTTCTTATTTAATTGCATGGGCTGCAGTCACTCAACAGTGGTTCTCAACCTGGCTGCCTGACCAATGAGATTTTTCTTTGAGTGGGAATGTGGCCCCTGCAAGCAGCTCAGGCCTGGGCTGCCTTCCTCGGAGTGGGCTTCTGGAAATGCCAGATAGCAGGGAGGCAGAGTTGCAGCAGGCTGGGCCTAGTAGACAGAATTTACAGGATTCCAATATGCCCTTTCGTCCATGCCAAGTGCCCAGAAGCCATGGAATTTTGAAATCCGCCTCTAACAATGGCTCTCAGCAGAGGTGCCTACTTAAGGAACTCCTGGTTCCATGCCAAAACAGGTTCACTCTTTCTTTCTTTCTTTCTTTCTTTCTTTCTTTCTTTCTTTCTTTCTTTTCTTTTCTTTCTTGTGGTTCTGGGGTGGAATCCAGAGCCTTGGCACTGAGCTACATCCCTAGCCCATTATTTAGTTTTGATTTTGAGGTCAAGGTCTCTGCAAGTGTGTTTGCCACAATCTATGGCCCCAGCCATCACACACATGCACATACACAAATACAGGTGACTGAACTCCAGGCTGTTTTTTGTTTGTTTGTTTTAAGACATGACCTTGCTAGGTGGCCAAGTTGTCTAGGCTGGGCTAGAGCTTGTGATCCTCCTGCCTCCGCCTCCTGAGTGCTGGAATAATAGGCGAGTGTCACCAGGTCCTTTCTCAGGGAGCCTGGTCTTGCACACCCACACCCTCCGACCCTGACCCTGACCCCCAGCCAGATCCCTTACCCGTAGGAATGTCCTATGAGCACGTTCCGCTTCTTGGCATAGCGTTTGAAGATTGTGCGCATGTCCTCGGCCAGAGCATAGAAGGTGTAGGCTGCTGCGACCTGGGGCGCCGAGCTGGCTCCGTGGCCGGCAAGGTCTGGCGCCACCACCTCGTAGCCCAGGCGCACGAAGAAGTCCAGCTGCTCCCGCCAGATGGCCAGGGAGCCGCCCACACCGTGGATGAAGAAGAGGACCACGTCGGCCTGCGCGCCCTTGCAGCTGGTGATGCGCTTCTCGCAGTCAATGTGGATGGTCCTCTTGGGCCGCCGCGTGCGCCGCCGCCGCCCACTGGGCCCGCCCGGGGTTGCCCGGCCCTCGGCGCCCGGGGGCTCCGCCAGCTCCACCTCGAGCGCGGCCGGCGGGTCCCCTACACCGCTCGGCCCCTGCAGCAGGTCGGCCCTGGGCGCTCGGCCCAGGTTCTCCACCAGCAGCCGCCCGCTGCGGTACACGGTGATGCGGCGCTGGCAGCGCACCAGACCGGCCTTGTCCCCCGGAGAGGATTCGGGGGGCGGCGGGCTCGGGTCGGCGGCGGGGCCCGCGTGCTTCACCCGCAGCACGCGGCCTGGCTTCACCTCCACGAAGGTATAGCCATCGCTGGACTCGACGCTCTCCAGGGGCCCAACGGCGTTTGCGGGTGTCCCCAGCAGACAACAGAAGAAGCCCTCGGTCACGCCGGTCAGCATGGCGCGTCCTGGCGGGCAGGTGGGCGGGAAGGCAGCTCAGAGGCCGTCCACCTCACCGTGCTCTCCCGAGGCCACCCACCCCTAAGCCAAATTAACACCAGAGCAGCATAGCACGTCCAGGAAGGGGCGTGGGAAGCCAGGCCAGGCCTCGGGGTGCCCACTCCCTGCAAAGACCTTCAGGCTGCATTGGTACCTAGATCAGCAGAATAGGCTGGGGAGCAGGAGGCAGCTCAGGGGTCACCTACACCGCAGTCCTCACCCCCCAGCGCCCACAGGTAAGCCAGACTGGTACCTGGGTCAGTATGACAGGAGCTCAGGCCTACGCACTGCAGGCGTGGCCGGGGGGCCCACCCTCCCTACACCGGGTCGGGCAAATTGGATTACCTAGAAGGGCACTCCGTTCACAGGCCATCTATTCCGTGGCCCTCGCCCAGGGTCACCCTCTCCGTGCACAGGTTTGGGCGAGCCTGGCCACTGTGGGAAGGGTAACAGCAGGGACAGGGATAGGATCTGGCTGTGGCCTGGCTGTGGCTTATCGCTCTGTGCATCTGCAGGGAGAGCCAGGGGGCTCCCTGAAGGAGGGGATGTGGTGGTCCCTGTGGCACAGTCCCACGGACACCCCTATCCTCAGCAGCCCGGGTCTACACCAGCCAGGTTCCTCTGAAGCCAGGCACCATCCCGTGTCATATCACTTCTATAATCAATCCTAGGAGGAGGGCATTGCAAAGGGCGCCCATCTACCCTCCCTAGCTGGGCCTGGCTCAGAGTCCTACAGGGGTGGGCACGGAGCACCAGAGACCAGCATCTGGAAATCGGAACCAGGCCAAAGGCCTCAGCTCCCTAAGGAGTGGGGCCCAGAGCCCCCCCCTCCCCCGGGAAGCAGGGGCTTCCCGAATGCCATGCTGCCAACCTAGGAGCTGGGGTCGGCCACATGAGTCCCCACCAGGGGCCCCGGATCCCCCCTACCCTGCTGCCGGGGGCAGCTCCCCCCCACCGTGTCCATGACAACCACCTCGGGTTACATAACTCAGGGGACACCCGCGCCACGCACCCCATTGTGCAGGGCTGAGCGTTGGGACTCTGGGTGACGCGGGGTGCTGCTCGCTGGGATGCGACCGGCTATGGTTCCAGTGTACAGGAGGGGGGTGGGCCGCACCCCCGCCTCGAGGAGTCCTCACCCCGTTACCGCGCCATCCCTAACCCACAGCCCTGCTCCCCAATAAGCCCGTTATCCTCGCGGTGAAATCCAGCCCGCTGGGGCTCTGTGGCTGCTCAGGGGCCCGATCGCGGGCTTTGTGGACCCCTTGCTCCGAAGTGGAGGCCGTGGGGGCTTCCAGGTCCCTCGTTCGGGGCTGCCCCCCTCTCACCTCATCGAGGGCCCTGGGGCCCGAGGCTGGGCGGAGGGGTCCGGGGCGGAGAGGGCAGCGTCCGCCTGCAGGCGACGTTTACATGGTGGCGCGGGGTGAGCTCGGACGGGTCTACACTGGCGAGAGCGGGCCCTGGGCGGTCAGCGCAGAGGCATCCCGCAGTCGGCGACGGAGCTGGCCCTTTAAGTCCCTCCCCGAGAGGACGGGACTACGAGTTGACGGGCAGACCTCTGGGTCTATCTTAGCGAAGAGCTGACCTGGCCTAGTTAGGCGTCCAATCAGAGCCGGCGCTTCCCTAGTGGAGGCGGGCTCTGGGAGCAAAGACACCGCCCCCTTTGGAGGGCTCTCTGAGGAGGGAGGAAGGGATGGAGCCTGGCTCAGGGCCGAGAAGGGGTCGCAGGTTGGGGTTTGCAGGTCTCCTGGGAGAGGTCAGCTGGGGCCTTTTCGTTAAGAACGAGGGCCCCAGCCAGCCCCTGCCTATGAACCACCCTGGTCTCTCCAAATGGAACCTCCGGACTCTGCCTTTTCATTCTGCAGCCAGAGACGGGTAGATCTTTGCAATTAATTTCATGTGAGGAAATCCAGGCTCACAAAAAGCACAAATCAAGTATGAGGTAAGACTGAGATCTGAACCCACAGCGGGATGGTTTCAAGTCCTGGAAATTGCTATTTATTTACTTATTTATTTTGAGACAGGGTCTTGCTCTGTAGCCCAGGCTGGTCCTGAACTCACTGTGGAGCCCAGGCTGGCCTTGGACTTAGGCAATCCTCCTGCCTCAGCCTCCCAAATGCTGGGATTACGGGTATGTGTCATCACGCCCAGCTTTATGTGGTGCAGAGGATTTGAACCCAGGATGTTGTGCTTATTAGACAGTTGCTTTAACCTCTGTGCCATACCTCCAGCCCAAATTGCTATTTAAACTGAAGTCTTGGCCAGGCATGGTGGTACAGGCCTGTCATCCCAGCAACCTAGGAGGCTGAGGCAGGAAGATCACAAGTTTGAGTCCAGCTTGGTCAGTTAGCAACTTAGTCAGGTCCTGTCTCAAAACAACAACAACAACAACAATAAAATGCTAAGTGGGTGGAAGGCTGGGGATGTAGCCCTGGGTTCAATCTTCAGTACTGCAAAAACAAACAAAATTCAGAAGTCTTGGAGTTGTGGGAAATTAGGGAATTGGAATTCCACACGTAGCCAACTGAACCGCTGATTGTAGATGGCGCCTAGGAGGGGCTGGTGCAGGACCCCCAGGTCTGTGGTCCCGCAGAACCATGGTGGGTGCCAGGGAGAGCTCAGGGCCCTAGGGCCGGGTCCACATCCACCTTCACCCTTTGCAGATGCACAACCTTCCTGAGCGGCTTCCCCAGAGCCCTTTGTCCTTGGGAGTTTTTGCTGCAGGTAAACCACACCGCCATGCCTCCCCCATACACGCTGCAAGTGCTCCATCGGTTGCTGGCTTAGTATGGGAGTGGGGTGGTTTATTGAGGGTCCCTTGGGGGATGGGAGGTGAGCCACTCCTTGCTGCTTGTCACCTCTGAAATTTGCAGCCAGGGCTGCATTAGCTCCAGCCACCCACTCCTGCCCATTCTGGGCCCTCCTAGAAGACTGTTCACTCAGCAGAAGTTCCCAGGATGCCTTCTGGGTCTGTGCCAGGCTGGCATATCCTGGTGCATGTACAGGGACTCAGCCCCAGGCTTGGCTCTGGAGGAGCTCTGGGGAGACCCACAGGCCAGGATTATGCCAGAGGGAGGGACAGGGCTGGAATGAGGGGATATTAACATTTTATTTCATTATGGGCCTTTACACTAAGTTATATCCCCAGCTCTTTTGATGTTTTATTTTGAGACAGTCTCTTGCTAAACCACGAAATTGCTCAGTCTGGGCCTCGACTTGTAATCCTCCTGCCTTAGCCTCCCAGAGGAGTGGGATAACAACTGTGTGCCCAGGAGGGGATTTTAGTTACTTATTTATTTATTTATTTATTTATTTAGAGACAGGGTCTCTGCAGCCCATGCTGGTCCTGAAGGCACCTGAACTCACCATTCTAGGATGTCGTCAAACTTACAGTAATCATTCTTCTTTTTCTCCACCATTTTTATTAATATATATGTGACACATAATGTTTACAATGCAATTGAGTATTTTGTGCACATATATATCACATCAAACACAGTAATCATTCTGCCTAAGCTTCATTAATGCTGAGATTACAGGCGTGTGCCAACCCACCGGCCTAGGAGGGGATTTCTTTCTTTCTTTCCTTTTGAGATAGGGTTTCACTCTGTAGTCCAGGCTGGTTTTGAACTCAAAGCAACCCTCCTGTCTCAGCCTCAAGAGTGCTGGGATTACAGTTGGGCACAATCACGCTCCGCTGATGTGTTGCTAGAAAATGAAACTCAGGCTTGGCTTGTGTGGCAACCATTCTAGCCGCTGGGTTATTCCACCCTAAGGGGTGGATTTTAAAGGGTGGACAGGCACCAGGTAGAGAAGATGCCTGTGAAACAGTCTGTGCCAGCCTGCCTGCCAAAGAAGCTGGGCATTTCCCCTGGGGCAATAGGGAGCCAAGGAACATGTTGGAGCAGAAGTGTTCAGATATGAGAATCCAAAATAAACAAATCTCTTCAAGGCTCGATTTGGGGTGAAGATCCCCCAGGACAATCTTGAGAAGCTGAAGCCTGGAGGGGAGCAGGGACTATCTCAAGGTCACCCAGTTCAAGCTCAGCATTCCTGGGCTCCCGGCCGAGGGGCGGAGACTTGGCTGCCGCTAGAGAAATGCTGCCAGCCAGCTGTGTGCCATCTGCCCGGTTTCTGCTGCGGGTGAAAAAAAACAAGCAGCCGTTTCCCGTGGTTGCCACCAGCTGCGCCGCTGCCAGCCCTTCTGGGGCGCCCTCTGCTGGGGGGCAGAAGAAGAAACAACTCTCAGCCGACTTGAGAATCATGTCTTGTACTCACGCACAAGTCGAAGAGGTGTCATTCGTCTGCCACCTGCTGGTCGACAAGGAGACCTTGGTCTTTATATACCCTGGAGCCCTGGTGGGCAGGCGTGGAACTGCACCTTCGGGAGCACCTCTCGGGGTTGGGTGGATGGAAATGAGCGGTAGAAGAAACTACATTTCCCAGAAGTCTGTTTCGGTAGGCGGCGCCTGCGCACTCTGGAATCCTTGGCCCCGTGAACAGCCACAGAACATGGCTTCCCTGGCCGGATATCTGGGACGAGGTGGTAGATCAGTCGCGCTGCTGGGTGGCGGGTGAGTTCTGGAGGACGCTTTTCCAAATCTAGGACCAGCTCTTTATCACTCACGAGATATGACAACTCTTGCGCACTTTTTTTTCCTCCGGTACTGGGTATTGTTTTTGAAATACAGTCTTACTCTGCAGCTCGGGCTGGTCTCGAACTCACTGTAGAGCCCAGGCTGGCCTTGGACTTGCGGCAGTCCTCCTGCCTCAGCCTCTCAAGTGCTGGGATTACAGGCATACGCGACCACTCTCGGTTTACGTGGTGTTGGGGTAATCGAATTCAAGCGCTTTAATCGCTGAGCCATTCCTCTAGCCCCCGGATATATATATATATAATTTTTTTTGACAGGGTCTCAATCTAGCCTAGGCTGGCCTCTAACTCACGGTGGTTCTCCTACCCCAGCCTTTTTAGTGGTGGGATTGTAGGCGTGCGCCACCACAACCGGTTTATGTGCTGCTGGGGAATCAAACTCAGAGCCTTTCTTCTATGTAAGCGCTCCAACCGCTGTGATGATTTTTGGGGTTCTGGAAAATGAATCCTGGGCTTTCACATACAGCTACATCCCTGGCCCGTTTAGTATTCTTATTTTGAAAGATGTTCTGTTGTAGTTACTAAATTGCCCTGGCTGGTCTTGAAATGGCGATCTTGCTACCTCAGCCTTCCAGAGTTCTGGGATTGATTACAAGTCTGAGCCCACAGGTCCGGTTTATTTTTCTAATTTTAGTTTATTAAGCTGAGTTACTTAATTTATTGCCATGTCAGTGAACAAGTCCAGGATCTTCAAACTGAGCTACATCCCACCCCATTTTTATTTTTTTGATTTAGAGACAGGATCTCACTATGTTGCTAAATTACTAGGCTTGATTTTGTGATCCTCTTACCGCAGTCTCTCAGAGTGCTAGGATTTCAAGGCTGCTTCTTGAGGCCCGACTTCTTCTTGTTGTTGTTTGAGACAGGCTCTTGCTCTGTAGTCCAGGCTGGTCCTAAACTCCCTGTGTAGTCCTGGCTGGCCTGAAACTCATGGCCATCCTCCTGCCTAAGCCTCCCAAGTACAGGGATTACAGGTGTGCACCACTGTGCCTAGTTTATGTGGTGCTGGGGAGTTGAACCCAGGGCCTGTGCTTCTTAGGCAAGCATTTAAACCTCTGTGTTATACTCCAACCCCTGGCTTATGTTTTTACTTTAAGACAGGGTCTCAGTAAGTTGCCCAGGGTGAGCTAGATGTGGAAGCCGAGGCTCAGAAAGGCTGGACACCTCGGCCAGGTCATGCAGTGCTCCCTTCCCCTCTGATCTTTGCCATCTCTCTGCCCCCATAGATGGCTCCAGCCCCGGGCCTGCCGAAGCCTCCTAGATGCCTGTGGCCTCCCTGTTCCACAGCAGGCTCGTGGCAAGGCACGTGGGAATGAGTACCAGCCGAGCAACATCAAGCGCAAACACAAACATGGGTGGATCCGGCGACTAAGCACGCCAGCTGGTGTCCAGGTCATTCTCCGCAGAATGCTGAAAGGACGAAAGTCACTGAGCCACTGACAAGTGCGATTCCTCTATCCCACCCTAGGAAAGTTTTTCCTTCACCTGGGACCTTGATTTTGTCTGGACCTCGACCTTGAACCTTGGACCTCCGACCTGGGCTGGTGTCCCCTGTGCCAGGAGCTGGGGATCAGGAGGACTGGCATAGGAGTGCTCCTAGATCGAGGGGCTAGCCTGGGGGAGATGAGGGTCCTGGATGCCAGGGAGTGGTTATGAAGACCCTGAACCATGTGCTTTCCACCAGCTCTACCCCCCCCCACCCCTCGTTATTTCTAAATATCATTAAATAGCTAATAAAAGTCCATCCACACGTCCACTTCTTTTGTTTTTGTGATATTGGGGGTTCAACTCAGGGTTTTTGCAGACTTATATCCCCAGCCCTTTTTTGTATTTTTTACTGAGTTTGGGTCTCTGCTCAGTCACTAAATTGCCCAGGTTGGAGTTCAACTTAAGATCCTTTTGCTTCAGCCTCTCAGAGTGCTGTATGACATGCCTGTGCCCACAGGTCCACCCCCCCACCCCCTTGTTTATTTATGTAGAGACAGGGTATTGCTCTGTAGCCCAGGCTGGCCTTGGACTCACAGCAATCCTCCTGGTCTCAGCCTCCCAAGTGCTGGGGTTACAGGCATGTGTCATCATGCTCAGCTCACGTGGTGCTGGGGAATTGAACTCAGGCACCTAGCCCTTGTCTTAGCACCTGCTAGGCAAGCACTTGAACTCCTGAGCCATCCCTTGTTTGAGATAGGGTTGTACTGTGTGTCTGTGTAGCCCAGGCTGGCTTGGGACTTAGAGCAGTCCTCATGTCTCAGCTTACACAGCGATGTACCATCACAACTGGCTAACCTTTATGTGGTGCTGGAGAACTCAGAGCCTTGAGCTTGCCAGGCAAGCACTTTAACCACCGGGTTGTGCTCCCAGGTCCTCTACTTGTTCTGGATGTGATGGAGTTTCCAGGTCTAACAAAGCTGGCTGGAACATGAGGTAGTGGGTGACTCAAATCTTCGAGGGATTCTGCTGGAATAATAATACCCAGCTGTGTCCACCTAGCAGCTTGCAGAGCATTTGCTATGTTTTGGGTGCTGTTGCTTGTCCTGAAGGGGCCTCCGGGGAGGTAGATTGGTAGACAGACTAGACACAGCAGGATAGGTGCTAGGAGATGGTCTGGAGGACCTTAGGAGTCCAGAGGAGGCTCCTGAATGGGCGGAAGTGACGTTCTGGAGGAGAAATTGGGTAGGGCTCTTGACACAGACAATGAGGGAAGCTGGAGGAGCCTAAACTTCGTGGCCCGAGGGGTTGGGACTGGATTCCTGGGGGAGCTAGGGAGCCACAGGACGCATTTGAACTAGAGTTGAAGTCATTTCGAAGAAATTAAATCGGCTAGTTCAGAAGCTGTCTCAATACACTTAAATCCAAGGTTGAGACCTTGAGGATGAGGCTGCGCATGGCTTGGTCCTGCGTTCTGTGACTGCTTTGAGAACCCATGGGACACGGCGCGAAAGAGCAGTAAATCCTAAGGAGCGATCCAAGGAACCTCCGGGAGCTTTAAACTACAACTCCCAGCAGGCTACGTGGGCGCGGGCCCCCACTTCCGGATGTCTCTTCCTTCGTTTCCGAGTCCCGGGCGGGGTTTTGCATTCGCAACCTAACCAACTATGAAGGGAGGAGGCGTGGCGGCCAATGGGCTTGTGAGACAGCAGAGCCTGGCCAATGGAAATGCGCAAAAGCCCTCCATTGTGAGGGTGGGGCAAGGACGCAGGCCAACGACTGGAGGGGTGCCGCCATCAGGTTCAGCTGTACCGTGGCTGGAAGTTACTGTGCGGCTGCTGGTAAGAAAGCGGCTGTGGTGGCGGCGGCGGCGAAGAAGGCGGGGGCTGGGGCAGCGACGGAGGAGCCAGAAAATGGTGAGGGCGGCCGCCAGGCCCGTACTCTCCGTTCGCTAGATTGATCGGGGCCGCGGGATCATTCACCTCGGTGTCCCCCGTGGCACCTTGCTGCCCGACCCCCTCAGCCCCGCCCCCTCTCTGACCTGTGGCCTTCGACCCCCGCAGATCCTACCTGGACTTTCCTTGCGATCCCGCTCCTGTCCCTTCCCCGACCTCTGATCTCCGGGAGGGTTTCCAGACCCTGACACCCCATTCATTTCCGGGTCGTGATTCCCCCCCAGAAACGGCCTGGGTTGGGGTGGGGTCCGCGAGCCCCCAGCCGGACCTCACCCTCGCCCCTGCGGGCCTGGGTCGTGCCATTTCCGGGGGCTTTGGAGGGCTGGTCAGAGAGGGGGAGGGGGCTTGACACGGCGACGCTCGGGGCTTTGTCACCAGAGGAAGTGCGACATTGCCGATGCTCTCCGGGGCCCCGAGCATTCCCCACCGTCCCGAGCCTTCATCTGTGCCCACGCGGGGACAGCCATCCCCAGGTCCTCTCCCTGTGAAAGGAAGGTATCGGTGGTTTGGACCTCAGGGTTGTGACACTTTAGGGAGCTGGCGCCTGCAAGTGCTTGGGAGGGTGGACGGCCACCTCCTCTACCAGCTGCCGCCTCGTCTAGAAGTGGCAGTAATTCCAGAAGTGTCTTGGGAGGTTGAAATTCCCAGGGGCCGCCGAGTCACCGTGGGCTTGGGGTCTGGGGTTACTTGGGGTTTGGCCCTCCCGTTTGTAGGGTCGGGGGGGTGACCACAGCCTCAGTGTCGTGGAAACGTCTGTCCGCAGCCTCCGCTAGGTAGCCTCTACTGCCGGTGCGTGGCGGCAGGTTTGGTCAAGATGAGTACAGGTCCCAAACCCAGAATCCCCTGCCCCCCAGTCCACAGTTGCTAGGGTGTGGTAAAGAAAGGAAACAGATGGTGGGTCACACCTAGTGCTGGCCCGGCCTTGGGTGCAGCACTGCAGACTCCTTCTGGACCCCCAGCTTCCTCCCTGGTCTCCACCCATTTCCCACCCCTTGGCAGCCCCTAATGTACCTGGAACCAGGAGTTCATAAAGCAGCAAATTAGATTGTATCATTGTCTCATTTATAACCCCACTTCGCTTCTTCTGATAACTCTGTAACCAAGCTCCTGCCCTTGACCTCAAGGCCCCTGCCCACCTGTGTCACCTCATCTCCTCCCAGGTGCAGCCCTCCCTCTGGGAGCCCCAACCCCACTGGCCTTAGCAGTTCTTCCTGCTTCAAGTCCCTGCTGCCCCAGGCCCTTTACACCTGCTGCCTGTCCATCTGCCTGTTGAGGTCTCAGCATTGGGTCCTGACCTTAGTTAGGAGGCTCTGTTTCTTCTCATCTTGGTAGCTTGTGTCCCTGCTGGGATGCTTTCATGGGGTGGGGACACAGGTGTCCTGTGAGTGTCGGTGGAGGCTGCGGATGGCTTGGTAGCCAGCCTGAGGGAAGTGAGGATGTTGGCTGGTGCCGTGGCCTCCTGTTGCGGTTTGGCTCCCAGGAAGGTGGGCTGCACTCCGTCCTTGTGCGTTTGCCCAGCACAAACAGGGCAGTGCCAGCCCAGACTCCAGTGCTGGCCCTGACCCTCCCTGGCTATGTGACCTAGGCCGGGGGACCCACGGAAGCTGGGAAGGAGCTGCAGTGTGACCCCTACCTGGTACCCTTAGGGAGCTGCCAGTCCGGTGACAGGCAGACAGTTTCCAACCTCCCTGGGTTGGGGAGGAGAATCAGAGAGAGGGCCTGGGGGCAGATGCAAGCAATATCTGGTGGCAGTGGCTTGCTCTGTGGGCATGCTGGCAGGTGCCACTCTTGGGGGCAGAAAGTTCTACGGGGGAGCTGGACAGGGCCAGCGCTGGCTGTAGTGGAGCTTGAATGCAGCAGGGCAGGGTCTCCGGCATTCTGCCATCCCGGCCCTCCACCTGAGCCTCAGGCCTGGCCCTCTAGCCACCCTAACCTCATACCCACCTGCCAGTCTCTGTTGTCTCTCTCTCTTGAACCCAAGACCTTCTCACTGAGCTACATCCCAGGCTCTATTCTGGTTTCTATTTTGAGAAAGGATCTCTCCGTCACCAAGTTGTCCAGGCTGGGCTTCAAGCCTCAGTCTCGCAGAATGCCAGGTAACAGGCCCACCGTCTCTGTCCCCTGTGTGTTTATTTGATCCACAGGAGCATAATGGGGATTCATCCCATGCCGCTAACCCTGGCCTTGAGGACACCCCACTGAACGCAGGAAGCAGGCCCCACGGTGGTCTGGTCTAGGACTGGTCTAGGACTGGTCTAGGACGCACAGGCCAGGGCCAAGTTGGCCCTGGGCAGTAGGTTACCCAGATAAGAGGGCCACCTGCTGAGACCCTCTGGGTCACATCCCAGCGTCCTGGGCTGAAGATGGATGCTGCTTTCCCCCATCCCCCCGAGGGCACCAGAGGTTGCTCCCAGCCCACATCATCAATGAAAGGAGCTTGGCGTCCAAGGATGAGCGTCCCTGGGACCAGGTGGCCTGTGTGCCTCAGTCTCCTCATCTGCCTGACTGATCTTGAAAACACACAAAGGGGTTGTGGTCCTTGGAGCCCCCGGCCTGGGCCCCGTGCTGTGGACCCCTCCTGCCCGCCAGGGACCACAGTAGGGAGGGGTGGCATGCAGGCTCAGCCTAGAGCAGCCTCCAGCCCAGTCAGGCCACGTGGGGTTCTGGAACCCTGAAGAGAGGCTGTGTCCTGTGTAGGGGGAGCACTGCCCAGTCGTGCGCTGCCCAGGCCCTCCCCAGCAGCAGAAAGACACAGGTAGCACGTTCCAGCTCTGAGTTCTGGGATTAGTTGGTTGGTTTTTCCTTTTTCTTTTCGTCATCTTTGGGATTTGAACCCAGGATCTTCTTAACTTAGCTACGCTTGCAGCCCTCCTTCTGTCTTTTTCAAATCGTGAGGCAGGGTTTCAGTAAGTTGCCATGTTGCCCAGGCTGACCAACAGCTTGACCTTCTTGAGATCCTCCTGTGTCAGCCTCCCAGAGCACTGAGATGACAGTCCCAGGTCACCCACTTGGCTTTTGGAAGCCTGGTAACCCCGGGCTCCTGGTATGTGTGGCCACAACCCCTGTGGACCAGGTCTGGGCTCCCCCACCCTGATTGCCATCACGTGATCCACGAGACCCCCTGGGATTCACAGGCTTTCTTTCATGTGAGATCTATTAAAGATGGGTCTGTGGGTCCGCGGCCTGGAGGCCTGGCATCAGATAGCCCCGCCCTCTGTCGGGCTGTCTGGGCCTGGCCTGACCTACTCCATGCTTGGTACAGTAGCACTGTGGATTGGTCCCAGGGCCTTTGCCCTGAGCTCCATCTCTAATCCTTATATTCTTTATTTTGAGATGGGGTCTTGCTGAGTCACTGAGGTGCCCAAGTTGGATCTGAACTTCCAGTCTTCTTGCCTCAGCCTCTCAGGCTGCTGGGGTGACAGGCATGTGCCACTGGGCCTAGTGATTTTTCAAGACAGCATCTTGCTGTGTAATGCGCAATGCTGTGTAATGGCCTTGAACTTAGCATCTTCCTGCCTCAGCCTCCCAAGTACTGGGCTTCCAAGCGTGCGCCACCACGCGAGGCTGCAGTGTCATTTGAGACAAGTGGCCTTTTCTCTCAATCTCATTTTCCCCAGCACTTGCTGGTGTGGGGTTGTCATGGGACCCCAGGAGAGCAGGCTTGTCTCTTCTGTCGTTAGGACAGTGCACTCAGCAGGTGCACTTCTGGGTCCATTCTGGAGGACTCACGCTGTGGAGAGAAGTGGGGAAAGGGACCTGGACACTGCCCACAGCAGCTTCACACACATACCCCCCACCCTCCTTCCAGGCGGATTTCTTGAAAGGACTGCCTGTGTACAACAAGAGCAATTTTAGCCGGTTTCATGCTGACTCCGTGTGCAAAGCTTCGGTGAGTGTGTGTCCAGGGGTGGCTGAGGGCAGGGCACAATTTTAGCTCACCCTGATCCATTGCGGGGGGGTGGGGCACGCTGTTGGAGGTGGGGATCCCATGTCTGTGCCCCTGACACCTTTCCCCCCACAGAACCGACGTCCCTCCGTCTACCTGCCTACTCGGGAGTACCCTTCAGAACAGAGTGAGTAGCGTCCATCTGTTCTGCAGTGGGCCAGGCTGGGGGTCGAGAACATGGAGGAGGTGGTCCGTGGGGCACTGGGCTAGGGGCAACAGTTGGTGCCCTACCTCTCCTACGTGTGTGTGTGTGTGTGTGTCGGGTCCATTCTAATGTCTCTAGGTCACAGATGTGGCAAGAACTCAGGCTCCAGAACAAGCCTTGTCAGGCAGGGAGGCAGCCAGGAGTGATGAGGCCCACAGGAGCCTTGGGCTGGCAGCGGGTATGTTGGGCAAGAGTCCTGGCAGAGGGTTCCGTAGATTAGGAGTACAGGGCCACGGCGTTCATTTTGCCTGCTCACAAAGAATACTTGCTGTTTGCATTGTGGCATGTACCTGTAAACCCAGTGACTCAGATGGCTGAGGCAGGAGGATCACAAGTTTGAAGCCAACCTGGCAAGTTAACAAAGAAAGGGCGGGGCTTGAGGGTAAAGCCGAGTGGTAGATCACGTGGGCAGCCTTTGCAGTACCCTGGGTTCCGTATCAGAAAAACAGAAACAGGAAGGCAAGCTGGCCATGGTGGCACACACCTGTAAACCCAGCACTTAGGAGGCTGAAGCAAAGGATTGCCGTGTGTTCAAGGCCAGCCTGGGCTGTGCAGTGAGTCCAGGATCAGCCTGGACTGCAGACTAAGATTCTATCTCAAAAAAAAGAGGAAGGAAGGAAAGAGAACCCATCCATCTGGACCTTACACGTAGTGGGGGGTGGGCTTCAAGGTCAGTGACATCTGTGTAGGTTTGAGGTCCATGAAGCCCATGTATAGGGGCCCGTCCCCCCAGCATAGAACAGAATCCCCCACCCCCCAGGAAGCTGGGCCCTCCAAGCTGCAGCCGCAGCGGCTAGTGACTGCTCGGCAGTGGTGGCGTATGGCAGGGCTGTGTGAAGCTGCTCCTGCCCCGCAGAGACCACTCAGGGCCCAGACGGACCCGCCTCTGCCACTTCCTGTCTTTCCTCCATAGTCATTGTGACAGAGAAGACAAACATCCTCCTCCGCTACCTACATCAGCAGTGGGACAAGAAGGTAAGGCGTGTGGACTCGTGCTGGAAGTGGGGCTCCGAGCAGGGGCTCTGAGAGCAAGGACGGTGACTAGGAGATGGATTTTTTTGTTTATTTTGAGACAGGGTCTTGCTCTATAGTTCAGGCTGGTCCTGAACTCGCTATGGAGATCAGGCTGACCTTTTACCTCATGGCAATCCTCCTGTCTCAGTCTCTGGAGTGCTGGGATTACAGGCATGCACCACCTTACCCAGTTAGGTAGTGCTGGGGCTTTGGGTTTGCCAGGCCAGCACTTTAACTCCTGAGTTATTCCTTTAGCCCTGAGATGGGATATTTTGAGTGCGGTTTTGAGGGCTGAGTAGGGGTTACCAGCCACTCCAGGAGAGGGGAAGAGTATTTCATTGAATGGAACTACTGTACAATGGCCACAGCTTCTGGTGCTTAGGAGGCTGGGGCTTGTGCTGGGACCAAGGCTGCCCGCTTTCTTCTGTGGTTACACAGAGCATCCTCAGGTGGCCCACAGTCTCCTGCCTTGGGCCAGGTGGGGCCTCAGTGGTACCATAGGGGCCCAGGGCAGCATTAGACTCAGGGAGCTGCCCTTGGGGCTCCTGGCCCTGTCCCCCCGTCCCCCCCCCCACGCCTGGGGCTCATGACTCTGTCCCCTGCACGTTCCCAGAACGCGGCCAAGAAGAGAGACCAGGAGCAGGTGGAGCTGGAGGGTGAGGGCTCGGCGCCGCCCCGCAAGGTGGCCCGGACCGACAGCCCCGACATGCACGAGGACACTTAGGACTCACCCACAGGCTCTGTTGTCACCCGGTCTCCCACGCCTCGTGTAAGCGCCCTGCCCTGCCCGTGCCCTACCTCCCGTCCCTGGGGGCCCACTTCATAGGATCGCTGTATTTATTTTCCTGAGTTTTTATTTATGCTGTACCCTGTGTCAAGCGTTGGTTAAAGGGGATGTCGGACCCGGTAGTGTGATGTTGGTAGATGCTGTTAACCCCCCACATTGTCCTCCACTGTCCCTACCTGGGTCCCTATCCCCAGGGCCATCGTGCGTCACCGAGGGTCTCAAGCTGGGAGGCCCACTGCAGCTGGGTGGCAGGTGGGCCCCGCAGGGTGCCTGGTTCCCTGTGCAGCTCGCTCGGCCTCAGGAACCTGGGGACTCTGCCCGAGCTCCAGTTCCACTGCCACCTACTCCGCTCAGGCCTTAGGCTGCGCGGTGGGCAGGGGATGAGCCGGACCCTCGGACTTCTCTCTGGAGTCGTTGATCATGGACTAGCGCGTGTCCTGTGTCCACCCAATAAAGGATCTGTCCTACTCGCCCTCGCGTCTTTGCTCCACACGTCTCATGGGGCGCAGAGGACGACAGAGCTGATGTCACCGAGAGCAGCGAGGAGGGCCCCTTGTACTGGGCCCCCGGGACCACGCCTGGATTTTGTCCTGAGCCTGCAGTGGTCACGCTTCAGGCCACACCTGCCCCAGCCACCTGACCTGCCTCACCTGTTGCAGTGTTACCGGGACCAGCTCATCCCCAAAAGTCTGGGGCCCAGGATGTTTTGGGATCTGCCCATACCCAGGACGTGGCCCAGCCAGAAGCATGCCCCTGCTGCCCCCTGGCCTGCTGGGGGCCTCGGAGATGTGCCCTTGGCAGTGGCAGCTTCTCCTGATCCTGTGTCGGAGTTCACTGTCTGTCTATGCCAGTGCATCCTGGCCCTCACCTGCCTGCCTGGGGGTGTTGTGGGTGGTGGCCCCTGTGAGTGGAGCTGGTGCTTATCACCCCGTCCAATGGCATTGTGGCTTTGGTAGATGGCGATGGGGCTGGGCAGCGAGGGGATGGCCTGCAGGTCTAAGGAGGGGCTGGGTCGCAAGGGCAGCTCATGCTCCGCCTGGTGGAAGTGGGTCACAGGGTCCTGTGTGTCATGAGGTGGGCTGACCTTGGCCTTGCTGGAATTGAGATACTCAGTGGGCTCAGCTGCCGAACAAGCACCTGGTCCTGGGGTCCAGCTGGCTCCAGGTAGACTCCTGGTGTCCCCTGGCAAACAAGCAGGTAGGGGCAGGGCGGAGCAGCTGTGCAGCACCCTGCCTTAGCTGCCCAGACCTGGCTGCTCCACACCCTAACCATTCCAGCTTCCAGCCCTCCTACCTGCCCCTCCTGCCTCACTCCCTTGGGTGGGGGTTCTGTGGCAGTCCCCTGGGACTCCTGCCCTGTGTACACCCCTCACCCTGCTGTCTTTCAGGGTTCACACAGCCCCTATCTCTCTGCCCTGGCCAAGCCACCCGCCTGCCTCCCACACCCCTTCCTCTGAGTGGTGTCTCAGCCTTGGGTGCAGCCCCTGCTGCTCGTCTTGTCTTGTGCTCCTCCACAGTAATATGAGGGTCCCCTGGCCGCAGGCCTGTTCCCAGGTCCTGTCTCCTGTCTGACAACAGCCCTGCTAGGGGCATACCGGCTGCTCTCCCAAGCCCCCTCCCCAGTGCAGCAGCCTCCGCATGTCACAGCTCTGGGACCACAGGGGGCCCAGTGCCTTCGAGGTAATGTCCCATCTTCCACTGTCCCTGGCTCCCCCGTGGCAGCCCCAGAGGTGGGTGTGCCGCTTCTCCCGGGCCACCCCCTTACACAGCTGAGAGGAACCACACTTGTCCCGTCCAGGCTGAGGCTGCTGAGTGCTTTCACTACTTCTGAGAGTTCTTCCTGGGCCTCCATGGTGTCTGCTAAGACTGCAGGATAGGGGAGACCCAAGTCTGGGCCGCCTCCGCCTGGACGTGCTCTAGGTGGCCCCAAGACCCAGTTCTCTGGAGAAGGCCCTATGGTCCCAGCGGCCAGCGCAGGACCTGGCCATGGGGCCCCAGCGCTCTCCAGTGCCCTGACCTCGGCCACTGTTGAAATATACTTTTTATTGCATTTCTGCCGTTTTACAAAAATATGACAAAATAAATTAAAAACAAATAAATAATCACCTATTCTGTGAGTGTGTCTTCTATTGGTTTTTGAGTTTCCTTTCGCCTCTCCCACCCTAGTCGAAAGGAAAACGGCAGAAGGGGACCGAGCTGCCGGTTGCCCCTGTTGACAACTGATATTGCATATGGCAGAGGAGAAGGAAGGTAGGGTCAGCTAATGCCAGCCGCTGGGCCAGCACACGGCCTGGGGACTGGGGCTGGGGCTGGGGCTGGGGCCGGGACCGGGGCCGGGGCCGGGCGGGAGTCCCTGGGGCGTCGGGGTCCCTGGGGGCGCAGGCAGGCTGTAGAAGCTGGCGGCCCCAGGCAGGGGCTGTGGCGTGGTGGGCGGGGGCCCGGCGGTGGCGCAGGGTGGGCACGCAGCGGCCGTGGCGGCGGGCGGGGCGCTGGGGGCGGTGACTTCGCCCCCGCAGCCCCACGACGCGTCCCACTGCCAGCAGCCTACGGGCGGCGTGGGGGGCGGCGGCGGTGGCGCGGGGCTCCGGCTGCGGCGCGCGCGGAGGCCCGGCGCGGTCCCTGCGGAGGCGACAGGGGCGGTTCCGGGGTGCCTACCCCCTTCCCCACCGACCCCTGGGACCCTTCCCCGGCGGCCAGGCACGGGAACGGCCTTATTGCTTAGGATTCGAGGCGCGGGCACGGGAGGGGACTCGGGGGCCCTCCCTGTGGCTTGTGTCCCTTGTCCAGCAGGACCTGGAGGTGTGGCTGCTGCATCCCGGGCCGGGGCCCTGGGACGCCTCCCTGAACTGCCGTGTACCCCGAGGTTGGGGTTTGCATAGAGGCCTGGGGGTGCGGGGGCCCCCAGCGCAGACGGGCGGGGAGCAGGGAGGGCCAGGGGCCGGGGCTGAGGCGTCCCTCCCCGGGACAGGGAGGGAGGGTCAGGCACGGGGCCCCGCGCCCCTGAGGAGGCCCAGGGGCCCGAGGCAGGCGGACTGAGGCACTGCGTCCCCGGGGTCGCCCTGCCCCGTCCCCGGCCTGGCCGCCCGCCCCTAGCCGCAGTCCCCACCCCCGAGTTAAAGCCTGTGACCTGGACCGTCCTCCTCGGGCCGCGGCGCCTCCCGCTCCTCGGCCGGGGCCTCGTCCGCTGGGCCGCTCCTGGACACCCGGCCACCGCCACCGCCACCGCCGGGCGCGGCGTCTTGGCGCGCCGGGCCGCCCGCGCCGAAGGGGAAGAGCTTGGCCGCGTGGAAGGCCTTGGGCGGCGAGTGGCTGCGCTCGGGGTCCCGCCGCGCCTCGGGCGACTTGAGGAACTTGAAAGTGAGGAAGGCGGGCAGGCGGGTGTCGCCGCCGGCGCCGGTGGGCGAGTGGGCGGCGGGCGGCCGCGCCGCGGGGCCGGGGCCGGGGCCGGCGGGCGCCGGCGGGGCGGCGGCGGACAGGAACTTGCCCTGCAGCGGGATGATCTGCTTCAGCTTGAGCACGTTGTTGGGCGCCAGCAGCGACCCCGGCCGCCGCGGCCGCTCCGACCCCGCGCCCGGCGCCGCGCCGCCCTTGGCCTTGGCCGCCGCCCGCTCGCCGGCCGCGCCCGGCTCCGGCGCGGGGCCCTCGCCCCGGGCCTCCTCGCGGCCCGCCGCTCGCTCCCGGCGCGCGTGCTGCTCCGCGTGGCGCTGCCGCTCCTCCTCCTCGCGCCGTCGCCGCTGCTGCTGCTGGTAGCGGTGCTGGGCCTGGCGCTCGTGTCTCTGCGGGGAGGCGGAGGGAGCGCCGGGGCGGGGCTGAGAGCCGCCGGCTCTGCCCACCGGCCCGCCCGCCTCCCAGTTCCTCGCCCGAGGAAGCCGGCGATGGGCAAGGCACCCGCTGAATCCCGCCACTGGTGCCAGGGCTGTTTGCAGAAGTAGGGCCAGGTCAGCCCGGCTGGGTGGGTCAGCCTGTAATCCTAGCATTAGGGGCGGCTGAGGCAGGAAGCTTTTAAGTTGGAGCCCAGCATGGGTCGCTAGGTGAGATCCTGTCTCAAATATACAATAGAAATGGGCTAGGGATGTAGCTGAGTGTGCAGGCCTCAGGTTCTATCCTGAGCACCGCAAAAAAGCAAACAAAAACAAAAAACAGGGCTGGAGGAATGGCACAGCAGTTGAAGCACTTGGCTAGCAAACAAACATAAGGACTAGAGTTCAATTCCCCAGCACCACATAAACTGGGCAGGGTGGTGTATGCCTGTAATCCCAGCGCTTGGGAGGCTGAGGCAGGATTACTTCCATGAATTCAAGGGCAGCCTGTGCTAGATAGTGGGTTCAGGACCAGCCTGAATTACAGTGAGACTTATGCTCCTTAGGCACCACCTGAAGCCCTGAGTGAACTGAGACTGTGTGGGTGGGGGGAAGCCCACTGCATATACCAGGTGCCACCTGTACCCTGGTTCCACTGGGGGATGGAGAAGAGATCCAGACACTAACAGGACACTGGCTGAATGCCTGGACTTGTGCCACTGACTTCTGGGAATTGAGGAGGACCTGAGAACTGGGCCAGGAGGCTGGCTCCGTTTTGGGAAGATCAACTCCAGCTTGGTACCTGGAGAGCTGCTGGGACAGCAGGGAGCCTGGGCAAGGTTTCTTTAAGGTGCCCAGGCTGGGCTGAACTCTCATCCTCCTGCCTCGGATTCCCAGAGTGCTAGGATGACAGCAGGGCCATGGGGCCCAGCTCTTTTGAAGGCCTACCGTCCCCAGGTGGTTGTGTGCGTGGATGTGCGTGGACGTGGTGCTCTCCGTATTGTCCTGTCCACATTGTGTTAGGATCTGTGTCACCTGTGCATTGCCCCTTGTGCCATGCCGAGAATTTGGCCACCAGCAATGACCGCCTACCCCAGAGTGACTGAGCTGACCCAACCCTGGCCCCGTACCTTAAAGGCCTCCCGTCGCTGGTACTCGAGTTTGGCCATCTCCTCAGCCACCCAGCCCGGGATGTCAGGGATGGCCACATGGATGACGTACTTGAGGAGCAGCGCGAAGTGCTATGGGGACGCAGAGAAACTGTCAGACCCTCAGACTTGTCCTGCCTCTGCCTGGCTCCCCCACCCGCCAGCCACCAGTGCCCACCTCGAGCACCACCACGGATACGATGGCAGCCTCTGGGCTCAGCCACGGGAAGAGCCGCTGCAGCTGCCCGCACTGCCCGATGAGGTAGCAGTTCACCACGATGGCCAGCACGCCCATGGCCTCCATGACCTTCTGCAGGGGCCAGGGCTCAGGGGGCTGTGTGGGCCCCAGGCCGCCCTGGTCCCGGCCTCCCACCTCCCTCCCCACGGCCCACCTGCCACTGGCCGATGCTCTCGACACGTTGGCCGAAGGGCCGCTGCAGGCCAGTGCACAGCTTGAAGGCGTCGCTGCGGATCTCGATGAGGTTGTTGACCAGGGCGCAGAGTGCAGCGAGGGGGAAGGCGGATGAGAACAGCACGACGTAGCCAAACTGCACGAACATCTCCTGGTAGTCCTGGAAGGTGTCCTGCCGGCCAGGGGCCATCAGGCCTGGCAGGCCTTCGCCCTCAGACACCCTCCCCTGGAGTTTTTAAAAAATTTTTTGCTTTTCAGGCAGTACTTGGGACCGAACTCAGGGCCTCCACACTGGGCTACACCTCTAGTTCTTTAATTAGTTAATTGTGGTGCTAGGAACTGAGCCAGGGCCTTCATACTAAGCTCCACCCCCACACCTTTTAAAAAACATATATATTCTATATTTATTTGTGTGGTACTGGAGATCAAGCCTTGGACCTTCACACTGAGCTCCATCCCCAGCCCATTTTGGTTTTTGATTTTGAAAGGGGGTCTTGCCAAGTCACTAAGTTGCCCCGGACGGGCTCAACCTTCGGGTGCCCTTGCCTCAGCCTCCCTGCGTGCCTGGCAGTCACCTCGTACTTCTTCATGCAGCTCTCCAGCTCGGCCTGGGTGAGCTGGGGTGAGTGGCCCTCCTCGGGCGGGTCAATCCACGAGGACCGGTTCTGCCGCTTCTGCTTCCCAGAGGGGTCGCCTGCGCCAGGCTCTGGGTCCAGACCTCCGTCAGGCCCCTGGTCACGGCCCTCACCCCCAGGCCGGCGAAGCAGGATTGTGGGGGCCTCACACTCCAGGCTTCCAGAGGGGCCCTCCACTTCATCATCATCCTCGGCCAGGGTGAAGACCCCAGGTTCCAGGCCCTTCTCTACCATGGTGGGGCTCCCCTCCTCCAGGAGGGCCTCAGGGCTGGGCCCAGGCCGGCGCTGCCCAGTCCCCCGCTCAGCAAAGCTGACCTTCTTCAGCCGAAGCCCACAGTCCAGGAGGCCCCCGTCCTCACCCTCCTCTTCCTCATCCTCTTCCTCCTCCTCATCTTCGTCCTCCTCCTCCTCTTCCTGTTCCTCCTCGATGGATCCCCCCGGACCATCCTGGACCTCCCCACCTTCCCCTGCTGGCCTCCGCTCCACAGCTTCCTCATCCTCCTCAGGGGCCCCGCAGCCCCCACCCAGGCACCTGCGGACCCCTGGACCGCCCTCCTCGGCCTGGGGCTCCAGATGGCGGGAAGAAGGGCGCTGGGGGCTGAGCAGGCCCAGCAGCATACGCGCCAGCTCTGCGAGGGTACGCAGGCCCAGCTCGCCCCGGCCCAGGCGGCGGTAGAGGTGCGGTTGCAGGACCTCACGCACATTCTGTAGGAGCTGCCTCGTGATGAGAAGTGTGGCCAGCATCTGAGGGTGGAGAAAGGCCATGTTGGAGGCAGTGCGGCTCTGGGGACCAAGCCAGAGAGCCCGCCCAGCAGGGGACCCTCAGGCACATCATTCCCAATACACTTTGTCCATAGATGTGGCCCTGGACGCTGGAGTCCAGGGCACAACCACCACACACAGCTCAGATTCCCTAGTGGGAGTATGGCCACCAGGCCAGGGTGTCAGGAAGTTGTGCTACGTCCTTGTCACCCAGATACTCCGATCCCTACGCCCACCCAGCACAGCCATGCTGCCCACCCCAGTGGGCGAGGGCCCCTTGGGCTCTGCCACCAGCCACCTGCCCGTACTTTGGCCCGGGCTGAGAACAGGAGGCCCCGGAGGGAGAGGAGGAGTAGGCGGAACCGCAGGGCCACGAGCGGGACCAGCACTGCCCGCAGCTGCCGCTCGAGGCTCTGGGACAGGGACAGGACGAGCAGGAGCTGTGGAGGGACCGACGGACAGACAGACAGATGGTGACAGGCAGAGAGAGAGGACACAGGGATGAATGGATGGAGGACAGAGAGGAGAGAGGATGGAGGAGGGGGAGGGACCCAGGGCCAGGTCCGCCCCCGCCGGCGGCCCAAGGATCCGGGGGTGGGGGGCCTGCTCTTACCTCCTTCAGCCGCTCCATGTCCTTGAGGTAGAAGCCAATGTAGAAGAGGCTCAGGTAGGAGTTGACAAACTGAAACTGCAGGAAGGAGCGGCACTGTCATCCCCAGGCCAGGCGCCCACCGCCCCCCAGCTGCGCCACCACTCACCAGCACGACCTTGATAACCAAGTGCTTCTCATAGGCACTCTCCAGCCGGTAGTTCTCTAGGGCCAACAAGGTGAGTGAGGGGCCGCCCTGGGCAGGGCGCTTGGGGCCTGCTCGCCCTGCCCCACCCCACGTCACGTACCCATGTCATTCAGCCAAATGGCCAGCTTCTTGTAGCCTTCTGCACTCACGCTGACCAGCAGGGCCAGCATCACCTTGGGCAGGAAGCGGGCAAGGCGTGGCAGGCCCTTCACGCTTAGCACCAGCTCCTGTTGGCAGGGGATCACAGCTCAGGGCGGGGGGGGGGCTTTGAAGGGGGCCAGGCAGCTGGGCTTGGGTGGGGACTGGCTCTGTCACCTGCAGCTGGAAGCAGCCCAGCATGAGCACGAAGACACAGGCAAGTGAGGCCAGGCACAGTGGGAGGCTCACTAGCAGCTGGAAGAGCAGCCGCTTCCAGGGTGGGTAGTAGAACTCCTCTGCGCGGGTCACAGGGCTGATGCGGCGCACACCCTGCCAAGAGGGTGGGGCCGGCATGAGGCCAGGGCCACCTCTGACCCAGGCGTCCTTCCTGATCCTCCAGACTCAACCTCCAGATGCCTTTGCTTCTGCCACACACCCTTCAAGCCCAATCATCAATCTCACACCCCCACTTACTCTGTGTGTCTCTGTGTGTGTTACTGGAGATCCAGCCCGGGTATTTCACACTGAGCTATATCCTCAGCCTATTTCTTTTTTCTCTTTCTTTATTTCTTTTTTGAGACAGGATCTAGCTTAGTCTCTAAGTGGCCAATACTGGTCTCAAACTTGTGATCCTCCTGCCTCAGCCTCCCAGAGTGCTGGGATGGCAGGCACAAGCCACCACATGCAGCTTCAGAGATTTACTTGCAGATGGAAATCTTGAAACCCTATTTCCCACCCCCCTATTTTTACCCCCAGCACACCCTCTATCCTCCACCTGGTGCACCAAGTCCCCCTGCTGAGTGCCGCCACTGACCCTGAACTGGGGGCGAGGCTCCTCCACCGCTTCTCCAGGTGAGTCCAGTGTCCCCCACTTGTAGGCCAGCTCCGCCCCCCTCCGTTTCCATTCCTCCAAGAATAGTGTTGACCAGATGACATTGAAGAGAGCAAAGACCACGCAGGAGACATCTCGACTGGTCTGTGGAGGCCCGAGGAGATCCAAGCCATTAGCCCAGCTGGCACAGGAAGGCTGCTTTGGGGTCCCCCAGCCCCTGCCCAGTCCCCCCACCTGGTACCTGATCGGCCTCTGTGAATGTATAGAGGACAGAGCCAAAGACAGCTGGGTACACCATGGCAGATGTGTAGAACCCCAGCCAGGCAAAGTACATGGCAATCTTCACACCAAAGTAGTCGCAGATGTCATCTGCCAGGGGAAGGGAGGGTTAGGTCCTGTCACCTCTGCTGGCCTTCTGGGACCCCTGCTGATCCCAGGCCTGTCCCCAGCCTGGCCGAACCTAAAGGTTGGTTTTCACACACAGCCTGCACCCAGGACTTCATGAGGCGGTTAAGGATGCGCTGCTCATGTACCGGGAACACCTGCTGGATGATGCCACGGGCTGCAAGCTCTGGAACTGTGAGAAGATATGCAAAGTGGCCAGCAGCCTAGCCAGCACTGCCTCAAACCCCCAACTCCCGCTAGAACCTAAATCACTCCGAGGAGGGGAGTTGAGTGACAGGATATCCTATCCTCCTTCAGAGAGGTGCAGGGGCTGTGGGAAACCTGGAACTGTGTTTTAAAACGGAAGGTATAAGCCAGGTGTGATGGTCTATGTCAGCACTTGGGAAGCTGAGGCAGGAGGACTGCCATGAGTTCAGGGCTAGTCAACATTACATTGTGAGTTCAGGACCAGCCTGGACTATAGAGCGAGTCCTGTCTCAAAAATAAAATAAAATAATAAAAGTATAAGATGGGCGTGGTGGGGCACACCTGTAATCCCTGCAATTGAGACTGAGAAAGGATTGCCTCCCTGAGTTCGAGGCCAACCTGGGCTACACAGTGAGTTAAGGACCAGCCTGGACTAGTATAGACCCTTTTTCAAAGAAAAAGAAAAAAGAAAAGGAAGTTATATTGCCCCAGCTTGTGGACCTGATTGTGTAAAGGGTGGCACTAAGCCAGAGTTGATGGTGAACTTGTTATGGATGGTTGGTTTCCCAGAGGGGAAACTGAGGCCTGGGTCTTGCCCCACAGTGCTGGGAGGCTGTCCATGGTCCTGCCCTAGGCTGGCTCTGCCTCCCTGGGGATAAGCGGACCCCTGTGCAAATAGTACACCTCCTCAACACAAGGATTGGTTCGGTAGCATACGCTGAGGCCACTTCCCCTGAATTTATTGGCTGACCAACTCTTTGCTGACCCCTGAGTGGTTTGATATAGGCCCCGCCCTCCAACCCTCATAGGCTGTCCTCTACGAGTCCTGCCCATGCCCATCTCTGCCTGTGATTGGGCTGTCGGCTCTGCCTCGCTCACTGATTGGCTGATCCTCCAGAAAGCGCACGTTGTGCAGTGCTTCGCCCTGTTTCGCCCGCAGGTTCTGCAGCCAGAATCGTATGATGCTCTGGCGCTCCTGTTGGGGAACAGGGTGTGAGTCCCAGGCGCTGCCACGCAGAACCCAGAACTTGAAGGCCTTGAGGGCAGGAAGGGGTCTCACCTGGGAGGTGAAAAAGCGCAGCTCACTCTCCACGTTCTCATAGATGAAGTCCTCCTCGCAGGAGAAGCCTCGGGTACCCCCACCAAACTCGGCCTTCACGGCCTTGCGCAGACCCAGCTCATCTGCGCCGCGGAGCAGGCTGCGAAGGAAGGGAGCAGAGGAGGAGGTCACCCCTGGGGAGGCTCAGCCACGGCCTTGCAGCCAAGGACAGGGCTCTGTTGGCCTATGGGGACAGAGTTTGGTGGCCCTTGGAAAAGCAGGCAGCTGGGAGACAGGAGGACTCGCCTCTCGTAAGTGGCGGTGACAAAGAAGGCATAGGCACGGGTGTGGCGGTGGTGGCGGACTTGCACGATGAGCTCGGGGATGCCCACGCGGATGTGGTTCAGCAGCCATAGCAGCGTATGGTCGTCCGTGGTGTCTGAGGAGGAGAGTTAGGGGCCACAAGGAGACCAATGGTCCTGGTCTCGAGGAAAACCCAGGGCCACCTCCCTGCACCTGCTCGGGGATGCGGGGCTGTGGACCTGTGGGAATGGGTACCTGGGAAGGTCATGAGCACGTCGCAGTTCTCCGTGGGCACCGTCTTCATCCAAGCTTTGTGGGACACCAAGTAGCGACCCGCCTGCAGAAGACGCTTTCCGAAAAGTTTATCTGGGGTAGGGGAGACAGTGAGGCAGGCTGGGGGCAGAACCCCCGCCCAGGGCCTGCAGGGTCTCAGCCTCTCGCCCAGGGCTCCGAAGCAGCTGCCTGGCACCTAGGGCCTGCCCCAGGCCTGCTCCACGCCAGCCCTTCCCCCCTCCCGTTCTCTTACACATCTTACTCATGCCAGGCCCAGCTCCGCCTCCCCAGCCACGATCTGTGGGGCGCTCACGAGCAGCCCAAGCGCCCCACCACAGCAGCGCGGCGTGTCCTCAACAGCGGCCCAGAGAGCAGGGCGCGGTGCTCACCCCCATTTCACAGGTGAGGAAACTGAGGCCCAGAGCGCCGTCAGTCTCAAGCCCAAGGTCACACGGCCGAGCTGGGATTCGAACTCAGGGTGCTGAGAACCTCTGTTCCCCGCGGAGAGGCCCGTGCATCCCAGCGCCGCCGTGATCGCGCGGCCCCGGGCGTGGCCAAGCTCAGCCCCAGGCCGGGGCTCTAGGAGGGGCGTGCCTGCGCTTCGACGCGCGTCCCCCGCCCGCCCCACGACCCGGGCCGCAGCAGCCGCAGAGCTCCGGGGAGCTGGCGGCCTCTTCCGGAGTGCAGGCCCCAGGACAACGGATCGCGGTCTTCCCCCGCGTCCGGTCGCCGCACGCGCCCCGGGTACCCTTCACCCCGTGCGGTCAAGCAGCCGCTCACATACCCAGCACTCCGGACGCGGGGGCTGCAGGCTCGCCCTCGGGCGGGGGCCGCTTACCGCGCTCCCCCTCCAGGGACGAGCCCCCGGCGCCCGAGGCGGTCTCGGCCATGGCGAGGGCAGGTCAGGATCGGCGGGCGGCTCGGGCGCCGGGGGGTCGGGGGCTCATGGGGCCGGCACGGCTGTCGCGCGCGCGGGAGGAGACAAAGGCCGTACCCGCCCGCGCCGGCCGCCGTCCTCGCGCGCCCAGGCGCTGCTGCTGCTTCTCGTCCCCGCCCGAGCCGAACCTGGGCTCTCCTTCCCCGCCCGGAGCGCGTCACTCTCGGGTTCTCAAATTCGGCCCGCCCGCCTGTCTGGTTCCGGGACCCGCCTGTGTTGTTTTCTGGGTTTCGTTCTCACCCGCCCGCTTCTGCCTCTGGAGCTCGTCCCCTCCCACACCAAGCCAACCTGAGCAGCTTTCCGGTTTCCTGCCTTTGTGCCTCAGTTTCCCCATCTGCAAAGGACATAGTTCACAGAGGGCTCCGAGTTGAGGGTAATTTGACTATGGCACGACGTGGGAGGGGGCAGGCCTGGTTGGGGAAGATTCCCTTGAACATTGAGGCAAATAACTCAACCGGTTTGGCCGTAGGGCCTTTGTACATGCTGTTCTGATGTCTAAAACATTTTCCTGCACTCTTTGCCCAGATAAACCATACTCCCTTCAGGATGTAACCTTGGAGGAGAGCCAACAGAGATGTTAAGTTTATTTGCTGCAGAATTGAGGGCATAGCCCAGTGATTAGAGCACTTGCCTTGCCGTGGCCAGCCTGGGCTACGTCGTGAGTGAGAAGAGGTTTCCCCCGTCCAAAAAAGAGGAAGGACGAGGCTTTAATATCAACCTTGCAAGATGGACATCCACCCTAAACATGGCAGGCGCACTGACTGTGGCAGGTGGAGCCTTTGGTCCCTCCTCTGCCTTCCCACTGGCAGAGCTCAGTCTTCCCGGGTAAAAACTACTAGGGTCCCCCATACAAATAAGGAAGAAAGGTGCGTTGTGAGACCCGCGGGTGGCCTAGACAAGGCCACGTAGAAGAGATTCTTCTCTCCTGCTTTCTGGTCCCTTAGCTTCCATCTGGGCTGGCACGGGTGGAAATGACCTTTATGCAGCATGTGTGGGAATGCGCCACTAGGTGCCACTCACAGCAAGTTTGAGAACAGCCTTGACTACAGAGCCAGAGCCTGTCTCAAATAATAAATTTTTCTATTTGCTAAAATAGTAGTTCCCCTAAACACACATTTCAGATAAATGTTTAAGGAATTTTTTTTGTTTTTGTTTTTTCCCGCTGCTAGCGATTGAACTCAGAGCCTTCACACTAACTACAGTCCCGGCACTTTCTCAATTTTTTTTTTTTTTTTTTTTTTTTTTTTTTTTTTTTTTTTTTTTTTTTTTTTTTTTTTTTTTACATTTTGGGACAGGCTCTCACCAAGTCTAAATTGCCTAAGCAGGCTGGGCTCGAACTTACAATGCTCCTGTTACTCAAAATGTTGAGATGGGGGCTGGAGGATGGCATAGTGGGAGGCCCTGAGTTCGATTCCCCAGCACCACATAAAGCTGTGCATGGTGGTGCAGGCCTGTAATCTGGAGGCTGAGGCAGGAGAATTGCTGTGAGTCCGAGGCCAGCCTGGGGTCCATAGTGAGTTCAGGGCCAGCCTGGGCTACAGAGCCAGACCCTGTCACCAAAACAGTGTTGAGATGACAGGTATGTGCCAGGCACACCCAGCAGGAAGGAATGTTCAGTGTGTCCTAAATATTACAGGATGTGACATAGTTGTACTCCAACATTGTTTCTGTGATTTACATTGAAACGGTTTTATTCATTTAGCTTTACCGAGGGTGGAATGTAGGGGCCTTGCGCAGGCTGGGCACGTGCTCACCCCTGAGACATCCTGTTCTGCTTGTTACCACAAGACCTGACCATCCTGAGGAGCAAGACCCGTTCGACTGGGTGCCCAGCGAGGACCAGGTCCAATTTGGTTCTCAAAGCCCCGCACAGAGTAGATGCTTGGAATATACTCGTAACTGATGGAATCACCGGAAATACAGGTTGTCGCCAGCTCCTAATTCACTGAAAAATTGAGCAGGTCGGGCCATGAGGCAATTAGAGACGTCTAGTCTGTCCGGCAAAGCCGCCCGCCCGCTGTAGTCCAGAACCAGAAAATCAGCGTTCCGAAGACGCTCGCGAGGCCCCGCCCACCCTGCGCCTGGCTTCCCAGCCTCAGCGCTTTCTTCCCGGGTCCTGCGCTGTCCCGAGTTAACCTGAAAGCGATCCGCTAGACGCCGGGCCGGCCCTCGGCCGACGTGGGCCCGGGGAGCCCGGGGCTAAGGGGAGGCACCCCGGCGGCGGGGACGTGCCGAAGGCCCCCGGGCTGGGAAGGCGCTGAGGCGCTGAAGGAAGCTGCGGGCTACGGGAAAAGCGAGCAGGAATCTTCGGATCTTCAGCAAGAATCTCCCTAGACGTTGTGGCAAGATTTTTCCTGGACCAGGGCGTGAGTTCCCCGGAACTCGTCCCTCGCGGTCGCTGAGATGCTCGGAGTTTCCGGTTTCAACTCGGGTGCCTGGAGATGTAGCTTTTGTTTTTGAGGCAGGATCTTGCTCTCCAGTCCTGAACTCACTGTGTAGCGCAGGCCGGCCTCGAATTCAGGTCAATCCTCCTGCCTCAGCCTCCCGAGTGCTGGGATTACGAGTGGGCAACACTACACCCAGTTTATGTGGTGCTGTGGAATCGAACCCAGGGCCTTGTGTTTGCTAGACGAGTTGCTCTAATCGGTGCGTTATTCCTCCAGCCCTTACTTTTCTTTTTCTTTTTTTCTCAACCCCCCACATCCGTGCCACGGAGGTACACCTCCAACCCTTTTTATTTTGATTTTTAAAATTTTTTCTTCCTAAATTATATATTTTTTGAAGACAGGCTCACTGAACTGTCCACCTTGGGCTTGGACTAGCAGGCTTCCTGCCTGAACCTTCCAGAGTACTGGGATTACAGTTTTGCCCCACCACGCCCACCCAGGTGTAGCTCTTCCTTAGATGAGAAAGATGAGCGCTTTTGGGTTTTTGCCTCATCTAAGACCACATCGAGAATACGGGACTTGAACCCTGGCCTCGCTGTCATTTCCACGTCCTGTGCCGAACTCTATTCTTATTCCCACCCCTCGTTTCCATTGTGTCGCATCCCTGCTTCACTAGAGCCCTAAAAATTAGGTCTGAAGTGGCAGTGTGTGTGTGTGTGGGGGGGGGGATCATTACGCTGGGCGCACGGAGTCCCCACCCTTTTCCCTTTGGACCAGCCTATGGGAATAAAGGACTTCGGTCGGTGGGCGGGACGTCTCAAGCGACCCAATAGTAATCGAGATTCGTAGAGCCATTTGCTAGTCACGCTACGGAGTAGGCGGGGCCTCCTGCCCTAACTTGAAGCCATTCCGGAAGATTGGGCAGTCGCGCCGCAAGTCGTAAATCCATGTGGCGGGGGCTGAGGACTCTTGTGGCCCGAGCGGCGCGTGGGCCTCACAGGTGGGTGACAATATGAGGCGCTGCTCGGGCTCAGAACCCGCATCTTAGGTTCTGGGGGCCCAGTTCCCTGCCGCAGAGCCCCCTTCTGGAGGGAGTCCCCGTTCGGCGTCTTCCTCCGCCGCGGGGCAACCCCTTCGAGCCCTCATTTCTCTCCCCTGGGGCGCCGATCGTCTTTTCTCTTGCCCCAGACCGTGCACCGCCCTCGGGTCCGGAGCCACCATCTTCGCGCTGAGCTCGGGCCAAGGCCGCTGCGGCGTCGCGGTGATCCGCACCAGCGGCCCCGCGAGCTGCCGGGCCCTGCGGAGCCTCACGGCGCCCCGCCCGCCGCCCCCGGCCCGCCGCGCCAGCCTGCGCCTGCTGCGCGACCCGCGCTCCGGGGAGCCCCTGGATCGCGCGCTGGTGCTCTGGTTCCCAGGTGAGGGCGCCGCGCCCGGGGCCCCCCTCGCCCGGTTCCTGGGCGCCCTCGCCTTTACTCCCGCCTCTCTGTCACCCGAGGTCCCCAGAGCTTCACCGGCGAGGACTGCGCGGAGTTCCACGTGCACGGGGGCCCGGCGGTGGTGAGCGGCGTCCTGCGGGCGCTGGGTGAGTGGTCTCGGTCGGGCCGGCTGTGCCTGCGGCCGGGGGTGCGGGCGGGCGGCCGGGGCTCTCAAGAACTCGGGGCTTCCGCAGGCGGCGTGCCGGGGCTGCGGCCCGCAGAGGCGGGCGAGTTCACCCGGCGGGCGTTTGCCCACGGGAAGCTGAGTCTGACCGAGGTGGAGGGTCTGGCGGATCTGATCCATGCGGAAACTGAGGCACAGCGGCGCCAGGCGTTGAGGCAGCTGGACGGGGAGCTGGGCCAGCTCTGCCGCGGCTGGGCCGAGGCCATCACCAAGGCAAGTCCCCGAGTGCCCACCTTGGTCTCAGAGACCCCGCCTGCCCGCCCTCTGCGTGAGATTTCCATCCCACCCACCTGTCACCCACGTCATGCGCGGAAACTCGCGGCTTGGGAGAGGCCGGTCCTGCCCCTCAGACCAGGCTCCCCCCTCACTAGGCACTGGCCCACGTGGAGGCCTACATCGACTTTGGGGAGGAGGACCACCTGGAGGAGGGCGTCCTGGAGCAAGGTGCGTCTCCGTGGGTGCAGCTGGAGACAGCCGCGGTCCGCCTCCAGCCGCTCCTAATTCCCTTCCCCCGACCTGCAGCGGACCAGGAAATTCGGGCGCTGGAGGCGACCTTGGGCGCACATCTGCGAGACGCCAGACGCGGGCAGAGGCTCCGCTCGGGGGCGCACGTCGTGGTCACTGGGCCGCCCAACGCGGGCAAGAGCAGCCTGGTGAACCTGCTCAGTAGGTGGGAGGTGGGCAGGGGGGTGCCTAGTATGAGGGCTGGGTCTGCCCTAGGGTGGGCGTGTCACTTGGTGGGTGGGGCCTGAGTGAGCTTTGGTGGCGAAGGGACCGATCTGGAGGGAAGCGCCGTCTGTTCCCAGAGGAGGAGCATGATAAAGGAGCTCTCTTGCCTTCACCCACACCCTCTCTCCACAGGCCAGAAGCCTGTGTCCATCGTGTCCCCGGAACCGGGGACCACTCGTGACGTGCTGGAGATCCCCGTGGACTTGGCCGGGTTCCCGGCTTTATTGAGCGATACGGCAGGGCTGCGGGAGGGCGCGGGGCCTGTGGAGCAGGAGGGAGTGCGGCGCGCCCGAGAGAGGTGGGGAGGCCCCAAAGATTCGGTTCAGATTAAGTTCTGCCCTTCCCGCACGCTGACAACTTTATTGCTGCCTCCCGCGTTGTGCTCTGCCACACCCATTTTACTGCCACGCCCCTTCATGCTTCGACACGCCCACTCTTGTCTCCCTGATCTGTGCTACTGCTGCCTCTCCCGGCCACGCCTCCTCATCTCCCCCTCCCTGCCTCCGCCCACTGCCCCGCCCCTGGGTGGCCTTCAGCGCCACCGCCTTGGGGTGAGCATCTTCTCCCGTTTCCAGGCTGGAGCAGGCCGACCTCATTCTGGCCCTGCTGGATGCTTCTGACCTGGCTGCTCCTTCCAGCCGCAACTTCCTGGACACGGTGGTGACCCCCCTGGGACCTGGCCGCCCCAAAGGGAGCAGCCAGCGATTCCTGCTCATTCTGAACAAGTGTGACCTCCTCTCCCTGGAGGGCCCAGACCCCTGTCCTGGCCTGCCCCCCCACCTGCTGCTGTCCTGTCGGACCCAGGAGGGGCTGGATGTCCTCTTGGAGGCCCTGAAGGAGGAGCTGGCTGTCATGTGAGTCCCTGGACCTACGGAGAGCCTGTTAACCCTGGCCTCAGTTTCTGTACCTGCAAAATAGGTCACTTATTGTAGTGGGGATTGAATCAACCTCCTTTAGCACTGAGCTACATCCTAGCTTTTTTCTTTCTTTCTTTCTTTTTTTTTTGAGACTGGATCTTGCTCTGTAGCCCAGGGTAGCTTTGGACAGCAGCAACCTCCTGCCTCAGCCTCCTGAGGGCGTGGGCCACCACACCCAGCATATGAGGTGCTGGATACTAGGGAGTCGAACTCAGAGCCTTGCATTTGTTAGGCAAGCACCTAGCCCTTCCTCCCGCCTGTCTGCACCCCTAGCCTTTTATAAAAAATATTTTTGAGATAGGATCTTGGTAAGTCCCTGAGTTCTGCAGACTGGCTTTGACTTGAGAGCTGGGTGGAATACTGGAGTGACGGGGATGTGGTACCACTTGACCTGGGGGACATTGGCACAGGTCTGAACATTAGTTATTGCTTTTAGTTATTTATGGAATAGTAGAGATTAAGCACAGGGCCTTGGCACTAAGCTGAACCCCACACTCATTTTTAGTTCTTATACAGGGTCTTGCTAAATTGTCCAGTCTTGGCCCAAATTTGCCATTTTCCTGCCTCAGCCTCCCCAACTGCAGGGATGACAACAGGCTTGCGCAAATGGACCCAGCCCTTGTCCAGGTCACAAAGGTGTTTGCCTAGGCTGAAAGAGGCCATGTCTCTGGTCTTCTAGATGCGGAGACCCAAGCACAGACCCACCTCTCCTGACCCGTGCAAGACACCAGCATCACCTCCAGGGCTGCCTGGATGCCCTCAGCCACTACAGACAGGCGAGAGACCTGGCTCTGGCAGCTGAGGGCCTGCGCGTGGCCCGGTGGCACCTGACTCATCTCACAGGCGGAGGCGGCACAGAGGAGGTCTTGGATGTCATCTTCCGGGATTTCTGCGTGGGCAAGTGAAGGGGTGTTTGGCGTTGGAAACCTTGGGTCATCTGGGAGCAGCATACCCCAGAAGGACTCGGTCCAGACGGTGACAGGAAGCAGGGTGTTGCCTGTGAGTCTTGCTGTGAAGCAGCCTTGGAGGGGCGTTGAGGAAGATGCTTTAAACTCCAGAGCCCAGAGAGTGTGTTGGGGGAGGGTTGGGACCCAGACTGGGAGAGCTCAAGGGTCTTTTTCTTCTCTTGAGCCTGAGGCTTGTTAATTTACCCAGGCTAGTTTCCAAGTTGAGATTCTCTTGCCTCAGCCTCCCAGGTAGCTGGGATTTCACATAGGCACTTCACCCATAGCCAGAGTCTTTGTTTCAGAGGGGGTGTTTTTGTTTGTTTTAGATTGTTTTTGATGTGGTACGGGTAGAACCCAGGCCTTACCCCCAGGCCTTAGGTAACTGCTTATCCCTGAGCCACGCCCCTAGCCTCATACTTTCTAATTTATATTGCAAATAACAAAAGAATGTGAAACTCAGGCACCCAATTATGGATATTTGTTTGAGGGTGTTCAGGTGCTGGGAATGGAGCCCAAGTCCTTGCACAAGGTAGGCCAGCACACTTAGCTACATCCTTAGCTCCCCACAGGTGTGGTTTCTACATAAATTGAATCATGTTTTACTCGTTAGCCCAGGATGGCCTTGAGTACACAGCAGTCCTCCTGCCTCAGCCTTCCAAGTGCTGGGACTACAGGCATGTACCACCGCGCCCGGCATACATGGTGCTGGGGAATTGAACCCAGGGCTTTAAGCTTACTAGTCAAGCATTCGGCATCCAAGCTATTCCTCTAGCCCTTGGCTATCATATCTTAAAAGCCACATGTAAAATCAAGGTCCTTCTCCAAGTTTGGTTTTTATTCATTTATTCACTTAGTGAATATTTGTTCAGCACTTACTCCGAGATGGCCTTATATATGCTCTATTCTATTTTATTTATTTTATTTTGCAGTGTTGGGGATGGAACCCCATGCAAGGCAAGCACTCCACCACTGAGCTACATTCCAGCCCCTTTTTTTAATTTTAAGACAAGGTATGCTGAGTTGCTTATTCCAGGCTCGAATTTATGATCCTTCTGCTTCAGCCTTCTGGAGGTGGAGGAGACTGGGGCAAACTCCCAGGCCCAGGGCACTTGCAGAGGCCCCAGGGTGGGAGTGAGACTTTTTTGGTACCAAGCACACTTTTGTCCTGAATCCAGCACCAGATCCCTCCTCCAGGCAGCCCCAGTGAGGCCCACCAGCGCCCCTCTCCCCATCCCACCCCTGCAGCTGTGAGTGTCCTGGTGGCCTTCTGTGAGGCCAAACCAGATGGCCAGAGTGATAAGGAGTGAGGGAGCAAGAGGACAGAGGAGGGGGTGGGGATTGGAGTCCTAGGGCACCATGGGCCAGCGTTCATCTAAAATTCTGCAGGCTGAGGCAGCAGGGGGCGCCATACCCCCACAGCAGCAATTCTCTGGTAGGCCTGGCTCAGGACTGCTGCCAGAACCGCTGTGATCCCAGCTCCTAGGAGGCTGAGGCAGGAGGAAAGCCGGCCGGAGGCCAACCTGGGCCACCTAGTGAGCTCCTGCGTGAACTGGGGGGACTGCTTAGTAGTGTGGGTGGGGTGGCGGGGAGGCCTTGGCTTTCATAGTCAGCACACCAAAAGCAAACCCCAGCTCAGGCCACCGGAACCTGGTGGCATTTACACAAGGCCAGCTTCCCTGGCAGAGGCGGAGACAGTCTCACACAAGATTGGGGGTGTTTTCAGAACCAGAAAAGGATCCGCACCTGTCAGGCACAAGGCACAAGTCCTCATTGCATGGGATGTGAGCCAAGGATCAAAGGGGCCGAAGAGGTGAGGGACGTGAAGAGCTCTCTGTGAGAGCTGTGGGCCACAGTGATGGAGGCTGAGGCAGGAAGTGGCCTAGATCAAGCCCATTCTGGGCAATTTAGAGAGACCTTGTATAAAATAAACACTTTTTTAAAAAGGTTGGGGGTGTAGCACAGTGCGAAAGACCTGGGCCCAATTCCTAGCTCCACAACAAATGAATAAATAATAACAGGGCTGGGGGCATAGCTAAGCGCTTAAAGTCAGCCTCCCTCGCGTGCACAAGCCCCTGGGTTTGATTCCCCAGCATCACATAAGCCGGGTATAGTAGTGCACACCTATAGTCCCAGCACTCGCGAGGCTGAGGCAGGAAGATTGCTGTCTGTTTGAGGCCAGCCTGGGCTACAAAGTGAATTCAGGATGAGCCTGGGCTACAGAGCAAGACTCTGTCTCTAAATAAATAAATGAATAAATAGTAACAGTAACATGGAGACAGCTCCTGGGAGGTACCTGACCCTTGGCCTGGGTCTGGAAGGGGTGGCTCTTCTGCTGGTGACAAGTCTGGGGCCCACCTTCACCCCCAACCCAGCTCTGACCAAAGTGCTGGCACACAGCAGGGCCAAGATCCTTGGCCTCGGTCCCTTTTTCCAAGAAATGTGAGTGTTGTGGGAAGCAGTATGTGTGCTCAGGCAGGGCAGGTTATTTATAGAGGCTGCAGCTCCTCCTGGGTTCCCGGGGCTGGCTGTTCCTTCTTTCCCCCACTCTCACCGAGGGCCAGCAGGACACTCGGAGCTGCAGGGGTGGGACAGGGAGAGGGGCGCTGGCGGGCCTCACTGGGGCTGCCTCGAGGAGGGATCTGGTGCTGGACCCAGGACGAAAGTGTACTTGGTACCAAAAGAGCCTCATTCCCATTGAAATGTGTTGGTCTGTTTCTGCTGCTTTTCTTTCAGCCTGGGGATGCGGCTCAGGGCGTTTGCACTGAGCCGCATCCCCTGCTCTTAATTTTTGTTATTATTATTTATTTTTGTTATTCATTCACTCATTTATTTATTTATGGAGTCAGGGTCTCATTCTGAGTCCAGGCTGGTCCTGAACCACTATGTAGCCCAGGCTGGCCTCAGACTCATGACAATCCTGTCTCGCCTCCCAAGAAATGGGATTACGCAGACTGTGCCAGCAGATTTGGTTTATGCTGGTTGATGCCGAGGAATCAAACCCAGAGCCTTGTGCTTGCTAGGCTGGCACTCTGTCAATGAACCATGCCCCAGCCTTTGCTACTGTAGAGTTACTGGGTTTGGGGAAGGAATTACTGGGCTGGGCTCCAGAGCTTTCACACTACTGCACTCCAGCCCTTGGTTTTCAGTTTTTACTTTGAGGTGTGTTCTCACCAAGCTGGTGGGACTGGGTTCTAGCTCGTGATTCCCATGCCTTAGCCCCTACCTCAGCTGGGATAATAGGGCCTATACCAACACACCTGCCTTTGTTACCGTTATTTCATTTTGAGTCAGGGTCTCTGTAGTCGAGGCTGGACCTCAGCTCACTGTGTAGCCCGGGCTGGCCTTGAACTCATGGCAATCCTCCTGCCTCAGCCTCCTGAGTGCTAGGATTACAGGCGTGCTCTACAGCGCCCAGCTTATGTGGTGCTGAGGAAAGGAACTCGGGTACTTAGCGCTTGCAAGCGCCTTAATGCTTAGCTATTCCTCCAGCACAAGTTATTATTTTTAGGTGGCAAGGTCTTGCAATGTTACCCAGGCTACCTTTCAACTTTCCACCTTCCTGACTCAGCCTCCCCAGCAACTGGGATTAGAGGTGTGTGCTCTAATGCTTGGGTATAAAATGATTGTTGTTATACCCATTTCTTACATGAGAAAATTGAGCTGAGGTTGACTGAGCCAAAATCTGAACCCAGAGACAAGACGTGGGGCTCTGGGACCCCTGTCGGTCCTCCTGTGATTGCTGGGGCTGGCCAGCCTCCACGTCCTGCCAAGACCTCTGAGCTGTCACCTGGTCGAGGGTCAGGGACATCTCCATTTCCTTGGGGCCTCCCACCGGACTGGCCCGGTGACCCCACGGCCGGCAGCCCCCCCCACACACGCTGCCGGGGCAGAGCCCCCACCAAGCTTCCTGCTGTGCCTCACCCATATTTCCGGTCCAGAAGTATCACTCCTTTGTCCTGTAGCCCAGCCTGCCTGGTGCAGCCAGCTCCTGACTCACCTCTCTGTTCAGGACTCTCAACAATCTTTGTTTTTCACTGCCAGTGTCTTAGTCTCCTGGAGATTTTGCTTCTCGGGAGCCCAGGCAGGCCCAGGAATAATGCCCCTTCACACCGAGCTCCACCCCCAGCCCGTCTCTATCTTATTGTTGTGAGATGGGGTCCTGCGAACTCACTCGAACTTGTGATCCTCCTCTCTCAGCGACCCTGGAGCCAGTCTGTCTAGCAGGCAGCACCATCTGCCAAGGCTAGGTAGCTGTGATGATGCCACCCGCTCCCCCTCAGGGTGCCGGTGCCCCATCCCATGCCTTGCCAGGTGGAAGCTTCCTGGGGCCTGGGATGCTGGGAAAGGGGTCTGGTCACCTTCCATCTTTTCAGCCTTTCCTTGCTCGGGGCCCACTGGAGCCATTTCAAAGCAGAAGTCATGAGCCTGGCCCCCAGGAAAGGTGTGCCAACATTTATTGAATGCCAGTGGCGTGTCTGGGAGCAGGCAGGGCTGGACTCGGGGAGGGAAAGACAAGGTTCTCTGGTGGGCTGCGGGGTATCCTCCCTCACCCCTGGAATCGGCCCTTTCTAGCAAGGGGGGCCTGGAAACTCTCAAGGGGAAGTCTGGAAACTCTCAAGGAGTCTGGAAACTGCAGGGAGGAGGCAGAGGCCAATGGCTTCCTGTTCTCACCTCTGGGCCCAGGCTGGGCGATAAGGAAGCTGCAGGCCGGGGGCAGAGAGCGTAGTGGACACCGTGGGCTCCTGTCCTTCCCGGACTGAGACATCCCAAGCTGTGTGGGGGCGTGTACAGGGAGCCGTGGGTCAGGTGGGCACCGCGCGAGTGTGAAGGTGTCCTGGTCCGTGGCGCCATCATCCCCGCTCTTTCACGCGACCTCCTCGCGGCTCCCGTGCGTGGCGTCATTGCGCGGTGTGGAGCCCCCAGCACCCGCGGCACTGCTGATGTGGCGTTGCAGGCGTGGCTGGGCCAGGAATGGGGAGTGAGGGGGCACGAGGCAGGGGACTCCAGCGGCAGGCCGGGCCTCCGGACGTTAGGAGCATCGGTGTCCCTCTGTCGCCGACGGTCGAGTCAGGTCCCTGCTCGGTCCTGGAGCCGCAGCCGCCTCAGCCACTGGGCAGGAAAGGACACAATGGTTGCTGGGACACAGATCTCGCCTCGGGGTAGGCTGGATCTGGGGAACAAGGCGTCCGGAAGACCCCCGCTTCCTGTCCCGAGCCCCTCCGGTTCCCAGCGACCCCTGCGCCTTGGGGGTCCAGCCTCTCCTTGTCCCTGGGTACGTCCTGCCTGTCCTACAGACCAAGGTCCCCAGAGGCGCATCCTGGGCCATCTCCGGCCACTGGCTGACTCCCAGCACCCAGGGATCTGGAGAAGCTAGAGCTGGCCCGACCCAGGCTGAGCTCTCCCACGCGGGAAGCCGGGGCCTGTGCGGCCCCCAGCCATGCCCGCCGCTGCACCCAGGGCCTCCACGTCGAGCTGCCTTCTCAGCCCATTTCTCGATTTTGAGACAGATCCTTGCTAAGGTCACTCCATTACCCGAGCTGGGCTGAGCGGCCACTTTCCTCAGCCTCATAGAATACGGACGGGGATGACCAAGATCCGAATTTTCTTTCTTTTCCTTTTTTTTTTTTTTTTGAGACTGTAGTCCAGGCTAGTCCTAACTTGGTGTGTATCCCTGGTGAACCTCGAACTCCCAGCAATCCTGCCTCGGCCTCCCAAGTGCTGGGATTGCAGGCTTGTGCCAGCATGCCTGGTTAGGCGGTGCTGGAGAACCGAACTTGGTAGGCAAGCGCTCTTAACCACTGTGCCATTCCTTCGGTCTGTCTGAGGCGCTCAGGCTTAAACTCGAGATCGTCGGGCCTCAGCCCCCCAGGTGCTGGCGTGGCAGGCCGGCGGCGCTCAGCTAGGCTTCCTGCGAGTTGGCTAATGAGCCTGTCCCGTTGCCACCCTGTGCGGCTTCCCAGTCCCCTCGGGACTAATCGCCAGCCCTGAGACCGGGACTCAAGGTCCCCGCTGCCCCCGGCCGAGCCCTCCCCGCTCCCGGCCCGCGCGCGGCCGCCACCCTGGTGGAATGCCCGTCCCGTCCTGGCAGGGGCCGCGGGGTCAGGGGTGGCGCGGAGCCGTTTCCTGCTGGGGAAGAGGGGCTGCCGCCGCGTCCCGCTTCCGCCCGCCCACTCCCTTCCTTCCCGCTCTTCCCCCGCCAGCGGCCGCCCGCTCCGTGCCTAGCATCGTGGCCCGGGATTCGCACCCCGCGCCCGCTCCGCCCTCGGGAACAGCCCGCGGGGGAGCTCCGCTGTACCCCCGCCCTGCTCTCCACGGCTCGGCCCTGGCCACGTGACCCGAGAGGACCAATGAGCGCCCGAGGCCCAGTCCAGCCCTGTGCCCAGCAGGACAGGCAAGGCGTGCCCACACGTGGAGCGCCGGGGCTCCGGGAGGCTGAGGCAGGAGGACGGCGAGTTTGATAGTGAGGCCTTGTCTCAAAATAAAACGGGCTGGGGCTGGAGCACAGTGCACAGGGAGGCCTTGAGCTTGACCTCCAGTAAAAGCCTCGATTCTGCTCACCACTCCGGTGGGACTCCCAGAGTCCTCACTGCAGCCAGCAGGATCCGCCTGGGCTGCCCTCCTGTGCTGACTCCCTTCCAGGCACTCTGGCCTCCTCACTCAAGACTCCCCAGGCACCATCTATCCTCAGGGCCTTGGCACAGGCTGCGCCCACTACCGGCTGTACCTTCCCAGAAACCCCACAGTGCTTCTGTTGCCTCATTTAGGTCTCAGTCCCATGTCACCTGCTCAGTGAGCCCTGGCCTGGCCCTCGGGGAAGCTGCAGCCCCTGTCACTACTTCAGCCGCATTCTTTCTGTCTCTCCAGAGCCTCGGCGAGCTGGGCCGGCACCACTAACCAGACCCCTAGCCTGCCCTACGCCGTACCCACGCCACAACGGGTCTGGACCTAGATCCTCTTAATATCTGTGTTTATATGAACTGTGTGTGGGGGGTGGTGGTTGTTTCTGTTTTATTTTGTTTGTGTGTGTCTGTTGTATGTGTAGTACTGTGAAACTAGCCGCGGAGCCTTCGGTGCGCAAGGTCAAGCTTGTCCTGAACTCACTGTGGAGCCCAGGCTGGCCTTGAACTCGCGGCAATCCTCCTGCCTCAGCCTCCTGAGTGCTGGGATGACAAGTGTGCACCACCATGCCCGGCTTATGTAGTGCTGGAGAACTGAACCCAGGGCTTTGTGCTTGCTAGGCAGGAGCTCCAACTGCTGTGCTATTCCTCCAGTCCCCCCTTCGTGTATTTTTACCTTTAATTTTGAGACAGGATCTCACTAAGTCACTAAGCTACTCAGGATAGGCTTGAACATGATGTCATACCTCAATCTCTCAGAGTGCTTAGAATGACAGGCCTGCACCACTGGGCTGATTTCTTTTTTGAGTCAGAGTCCAGTATGTTGTCCAGTCTGCTGAAAAACCCCTGGGCACAAAGCAACCCTCCTACCGCAGCCTCCCAAGTAGCTGGGATTACAGATGATCACTACTATACCTAACTGATAAAAATAAAATAAAATAAAACGTAAGCTGGAGACTAGATGAATAGCACAGTGGTTAGAGCACTTGCCTAGCAAGCACGAGGCCCTGAGTTCAATTCCCCAGCCCCACATTAGCTGGGTGTGGTGGCACTTGGGAGGCTGAAGCAGGAGGACGGCCTTGACTTCGAGGCCAGCCAGGGCTACATAGTGAGTTCAGGACCAGCCTGGACTACAGAGCGAGATACCATCTAAAAAACAAAGGAACCCACCAAAAAATAACCCCATACCCTGGAACAGTAGTGCCCTTGGGGAGGCTGAGCCTGCAGGACTTCATGTTGGACAACTTTGTAACTTAGTAAAACCATCTCAAAATAAAAAACAAAAGGGGCTGGGCTGTAGTGCGGTATGAAGGCCCGGGGCTTGAACCCAGTACTGGGAAACCCTCACCCAAACGGGGGCTGGGAGTGAAGCTGGGGCGAGCCTGCTAAGTGTGAGGTGCTGGGTCTCATGCCAGAGCCACGGATAAACCCAGATCTTGTGCTCAGGGCTTGCGGGTGCTGCCTCTGGACCCGCCCAACTTGTGGTCCTACCAAGTCTGCGGTGCCAGGAGAGGCCTGGGCATGGTGGCACCAGGGGAGCCTTTCCTGAGGTTCTAGAGGAAAAGGGATGGGAAGGAACAATTTTCCTGGGATGGAAGTGGGTAGCTTGATGCTGGGCCTCAAGCCTGGTCTGAAATTCGGTGCAGAAGGAATTTGCATGCTGAAGGAGGCATGGGGTGGCACACCTATAGTCCTGGCTACTGGGGAGACTGAGGCAGGAGGATCTTTTGAGCTCAGGAGTTTGAAACCAGTGTGGGCAACACAGTGAACCCATCTCAAATAAATAAATAAATATAAAGCCAAGTGTGGTGACGCAGGCCTGTAATCCCAGCACTTGGGAGGCTGAGACAGGAGGATTGCCATGAGTCCAAGCCCAGCCTGGGCTGCAGAGTGAGACCCTGTCTCAAAAAAATGAATTGATTGATTGACTAATAAAAACTGCTGCTAATACGGGGTTGTGAGCAGCCCTGCAGTGCCCAGTGAGAGAGGCCAGCTGAGCCCTGTGTCCGGCGCCCTTCTGGGAGAGGCCCTTCCTGTGACCCTGAGGGGGCCAGAAGAGGCCTGGCTGGGGTGCTCGTTGTTTCCTCAGCAGGGACGTCACTTGGGGTAAACAATGTCAAGAGCTTCCCCGGTCTCAGGTCTCAGCCAGGGCCAGACATTCCTGGGCTGGGAGCCCAGCCCCTGGATGACCCCAGCTGGGGCCTCAGTTTCCTCCTCTGAGAAATGGAATAATAATAGAATCCCTTTCCTTGCCAGGATGGCTTTGGGCCAAGGTGGAAAGTGTTTGCTGGGGGGGAGGGGCATGTCCCCTCCTCACTGTCCTCCCAGCAGAGCCATCTGAGCCAAAGATGGGGGCAGGTCTGCAAGGGATAAGTTCCCCAGCAAAGGAGCTTCGTCAGAGACAGGGTGATGAACGCGAAGCCCCCGGGAGTTGCCCACAGGATTTCTGCTAGTCTGTTTTGGGGGAGAAACAGGGATTAGAGGGGAACTCTGGGTGCTCCTGGAGCCTGGGATCCCACACTGCACAGGGAGTCGCAGGGGAGGGCTGGTGCCAAGCAGGACTGTTTGGGACTCAGCTGAGCACTGGGTGTGCTGGGGGCACCCAAGTCGCCTTCTCTGTGATATGTGCCCAGGGTGTGGGACAAGCAGGGAACAGCACTGGCACTGTACATGTCTGAGCATGTGCCCTGGCTCGGCCACTTGGAGACGCCACTTGGAGACGCCACTTGGCAGTTAGTAGGACGCATCCCACAGTGGATTCTAGGAGTGCCCATTAGGGGGTTTATTCATTTATTTATTTTGAGACAGGGTCTCGCTGTGCAGCCCAGGCTGGTCCTGAACTCACTATGGAGCCCAGGCTGGCCTTGGACTCCTGGCAATCCTCTGGCCTCAGCCTCCTGAGTGCTGGGATTACAGGCGTGTGCCACCACGCCTGGCGTATGTGGTGCTGGGGAATCAAACCCAGGCTCTTGCACTTACAAGGCAAGTGTTTTAACCGCTGAGCCACTCCTCCAGCCCCTACAGTGTTTTATTTTGTTGAGGTACTAGGGATTGAGCCCAGGGCCTCTGCATTGAACTACATTTCCAGCCCATTTTTATTTTTGATTTGGTGACAGGGTCTTGCCAAGTTGCTAAGTTGCCCAGGCAGGGCTCAAACTTGTGATCCTCCTGTCTCAGCCTCCCAGTATGCTGGAATGTCAGGCCTGCCCAGCTATTACTGCTGTCCGTTCTGAGGCAGGGTCATCCTGAGTTTCTCCAGCTGGCCTCCAACCTTAGGGCACCAGCAGCTGGACTGCAGAGGTGCACCGCTGGGCCCGGCTTCCTGCGTGCCAGCCTCACTCTCCCCATCTAGAAACTGAGGGTAACAGCAGCGCATCCACTGCGAGGGGTGTGAAGGTCAGATGAGGTCACCGCACTGTCGCCCAGAGCCGCGCGGCCCCACAGGTGGCCAACCACTGCAGGCTCCAGACTGGGCTGCTGTACCTCTCTCCTGCAACCCAGGGAGTGCCCCGAAGGACAGCTGGGTGTGTCCTGCTCACCTCTGGGTCCTCCAGGCCCGGCCCGCCATGGGACGGCCACAGGAGCTCATATAAGGAAGCAGTGAGCTGGACTGGTGGTGCCGTCCAGAACCCTGAGAGGCTGAGGCAGGAGGATGGCTTTGAGTTCAGCTTGGGCAATTTAGGAACTTAGGAAGACCCTGTCTGAAAATCAAAAGAAGGCACTGAGGGGCTGGAGGAATGGCACAGCAGTTATATTAGGCCCTGAATTCAATTCCCCAGCACCACATAAAGCTGGCTGTGGTGGACCAGGCTGGGCACCTGTCTCAGAAAAAAGAAAATGGGCTGGGTGACCATCTAAGGGTTTGATTCCAGTACCAGGAAAGAGAGCCTGAAGCCTCCCTCCGACTCCCTCCAAGTCCCGGCCTCACCCCTCCTGGTGAGGCTGGAGCCGGCCACGGGGAGCTGCTGGGACCGCGGCAGCCTGGAGGCTTACCTGGCGGCTGCTGCGGGAGTCCTTTGAGAGTTCAGGATCCTCTTCTTGAAGTCCTCCAGGGTAGCTGGGTCTGCGGAGTGGGGAGCAGTGGGGGTTTGACCTCTGCGCCTGGCCAGGCGCCTGCGGGAAGCCCCCTCCCCATTCCCCGGCCTCCCTGTCACTCACCGAAGGGCGGAGTTCTTGAGGCAGGGCCCTCAGGTTTCAGTATGGGAATCCCCTGGGACTGTGGGGAGAGGGGGACAGAGGTTGGCACGAGTCCGGGGCCTGGCCAGCGGTCTCAGGGATGCCCCGCCCTGCCCTTCTGCCATTGGAGAGGGGGTTGTGGCGGGGGGGGGGGGG